>JASKMD010000007.1:913405-1143137 GCA_030144725.1 Haematococcus lacustris
CTTTGCTGGTGGGTGTGAGTGGTCGGCATCGCAGGGCCCTGCACTGGCCTAGGGTCTGTTGGCCTGTGGCCTGCGGGCCTGTGCCTGGACCTGACTGTCCTATTGCCTGATAGCCTCTGGCCATGTGCTGACCCAAAGCCTGTGATGCCACTGCAGCCCCACCCTTTGCGTGGCGGTCATACGCAAGTACGCCACCCTTAGCCCCGAGGACGCCCTGCACGGTAACCCTCCTTGCCCTGCCCTGCCGCGCCCTGCACTGCTCAGCCCCAGCCCTCACCAGCCAGCTGCCAGCCAGCCCTGCCCTGCTCACCTGGTCCTCGACTCACCCTTACTGCAATCGTCTAACCCTAACCGACTTCCCTCCCCTCCCCTCCCCCTCCCGCTCCCCCCCTGGTTGCAGGCAGTCACCAGACACGCACCTCCTTCCTCAGTGCGCTGCGCCGCCGCTACCAGCTCAGCACAGCACCCAGTGCGCTGCCCAGCCTGCTGCAGGCCGGGGACTGCGTCACCTTCATCCTGCAGGCGGCGGCCCTGGAGCCCTGGACCCTGCCTGGCTCAACACTGGCCCAGGTGAAGACTCTGACACAATTGACACCCACAGGCCATGAGAAGCTCACTCAGGGGTGAAGTTGGTTGCAGAGGTTAGGAGGTTGAAGAGTTAGGGTTAGGGTTAAGGTTAGGGTTAGGGTTAGGGTAAGGTTAGGAGGTTGAAGAGTTGTGTTCGGCAACAGGACGTGTGTTGACTCCGATGTTGGGTTCAGGGTTGGTGGGGTAGTGGTGCGTGGAGGTGGAGGTGACAGGTGAGAGGTGACAGGTGAGAGTTTGCAGCCACACACGCGCACCCTCACACCTCCGAGAAATGAGGGAAGGCTCACTAGCGGAGTGCGTCTGACTGCGAATATGTTTTGAATGCCTGGTTTTTGAATGCCTGGCCTGAATCTAGGCCAAGTACACGAGCTGAGGGCGGGGTGGCTCGTTGGGCTCGCTGGGCTGTGAACCCGCTGTTACCTGGTTCAGGGTACCTTGTGGCCAGCATCACACTCCCCTGCATGCGCCATACAAGTGTTACAGTCAGGGTCAGGCTGGAGGGCTGGAGGAGAAGGGAAGGGTGGAGGGTCAGGGCTGGCCCAGCTTCTTACCAACTCCCTGCATGTTGGCCAGAACCAAAAAAATGTGGCGTATTGATAGAGAGGGGAAGAGACGGCCAGCCCTGCTCTTACCGCTCCCTGGCCCCGGCCCCTCCTTGTGTTGCTGCAGGCCTCGTACCAGAAGCTGCTGCTGGTGCAGCTGCTGGAGAATGATGTGGTGGCCTGCCTGGTCTCGTATGTGGTGATGGAGACGGACAACCTACGCCACACACTGGCTGCAGTGTCGCAGCAGGTCAGCAGGCAAGCAGGGCGGAAGGGCAGCAGGGCAGCAGGGGAACAGGTCATGTGGGTGGGAGGGCAGCACCCACAAATGTCACACTGCCTGGGTCACACTGTTTAGTATTGCCTGCTGGCTGCCTGGCGCAGTCGTACCCCCTGGCCCCCCTGCTGCCCTGGCAATGCCCCCCCAGCCCCCCAGGCCCCTCCCTGTCCCCCCCTGGGGAGCTGCTGACGCAGGTTGACGGCCAGATGAGCGCCATCCTGCTGCAGGCTGAGTCGGCGTCTGCGGTGGTGCAGCAGCAGCTGAGGGACCTGCGGCTGCAGATGGCGGCAATCAGGCAGCAGCTGGACGCCGCACGGACCTCAGGCCGCATGCAGGTCAGCCAAGAGGGTGGGAGGCCAAGAGGGTGGGAGGCCAAGAGGGTGGGAGGCCAAGAGGGTGGGAGGCCAAGAGGGTGGGAGGCCAAGAGGGTGGGAGGCCAAGAGGGTGGGAGGCCAAGAGGGTGGGAGGCCAAGAGGGTGGGAGGCCAAGAGGGTGGGAGGCCAAGAGGGTGGGAGGCCAAGGCGGCCAAGCAGGGCAATGAGAAGCGAAGGGCTGTGGTACGGGTGAGCTGGGGGCCAGGCTGGGAGGGAGGTGTCATGACGGTGTTGGTGTCATGGTGAGCTGGGGGGGGTCGGGTGAGAGGCCCGCACCCCTAACCCCTCACCCCCTAACCCCTCCTGAGCTGGGGGACGGGCTGGGGAGGAGGCTGTATCACACCGTAGCGTGTAAACAGGAAGCCGTCATTCCCCATACCCTCAACCCTACCTTCAACCCTACCCCTCACCCCTCACCCCTACCCTCACCCCTCCCCTCCCCTCAACCCTACCCACCCCCACCCCTCATCCTTTCTTCCCAGTCTCCTCCTTTCGCCCCCAGTCATCTCTCTCCCCCTCCCCCACCCTTCCCTCCTCTACCCCCCAGGAGGAGTGGGTCCACGAGCTGCTTGACCAGCAATGCGAGCTGCAGCGCGAGCGCCGGCTGCTGACCCGCTGCCTAGCCAGCCACCAACAGTCCTGCGCCGAGCTGACCTCCCGTGCCGCCGCCATGGTGGCCTGCAACGCCCGGCTGATGAAAGCCTCCGCCCACACGCCCGCCTCCCGCTCCTCCTTCCGCAGCTCCCTGGCCATCACGCTGGCCACCACGCCCAAGGGCTCACGGGTGCGCCGCTCCACGCCGCGCCTGGCCACCCTGCAGCAGGCCATCGCGCTGCTCAGCTGGCTGCTCACGCCGCCGCCACCGCCAGCGAACAGTGGTGGGTGGCCGGCAGCCTGGGCAGCTGGTGGGGACGACTGCAGGGGTTGGGTACAATGCTAGTGTTGCGTGAGTGGCTGTGGGGTGCCACCTCCCTTTAGAAGCCTTAACCACCACCTCAACAACCACCACCACCAAACCCACCATCGACCACCATGTCCATCACCCAACCCCCCAAGCCCCCTCCCACAAAGGGACAGGCGAGCAGGTGCAATGGAAGGTGTGGTCCCGGTCTTGCCAGTCAGCCCCAGCCCCACCCACGTGCTGACCCTCTGCTGGCCCCGCCCTGCGTCGCCTGCTGGCTGCTGCCCACCTCCCACCTGCACCGTGCCCTGATGTATCCACCTGGCTCACCCCTGGCTGCTGCCCCTGCCCCTGCCCTACCTGCCTTCGGCCCGCACTGCTGGTGGCATTTCCACACCCCGTCCTCCCCCTCGCCTCCCTCGAGCAGCTGCTGTCCGCTGCGAGCCTCGCACTCATGCGCTGCAGTGGTGCTCCTGGACGATGGCGGCCTGCTGATGCTGCGGGCTCGCCTGCACTCCCAGGCGCTGTCAGGGGGCCTGGTGCAGGCCTGCCTGCGCTGCGCCCACAACGCCAAGGTGGCTGGGGCAGGGGGTGGACCCTGAGGGGGGAGGGCCCTGAGGGGGGTGGGCTACGCCCCTTTCCCCTTTCCCACCGCCCACCTCCCCCTGGGGTGTTGAAGAACATCACAAGTCAGAAAGGCAGTGGCCAGGAGTGGGTCGGGGATGGTCAACCTCGGTGCTGATGGGGTGGGATATGTGCCATGTGTAGTACATAGTAGTGTAGACGACCTGCATGCACCAAGGTATACGGACACACACTACAATGCAGCGTGAGACACGACTTGTCCTGTTTGCTAGCGTACATCTTGTGGCAGTCATAGCACTGCCCAGACACTGCCTTCACCTTCTGCCCACCTTCCCCTCAACACCTCACCTTACTTCCCTCACACCCCACCCACCTGCCCCTGCACTATCCCTGCTTGACTGACTGACCTGGGCCTGGTGGTTTTGGAGTTTTTGGGTTCTTTTGCACATGCCTGTTCCCCCATCCCACACATGCCTGATCCCTGCTTGACTGTCGCTGACTGACCTGGGCCTGGTGGTTTTGGAGTTTTGGGGTTCGTTCGCACATGCCTGATCCCCGATGGCCCTACTGGGGCATTGGGCTCAGGTCAAAACCTCAACAAACTCTGGTGACAGCGGTAAGAGCAGGCCCTGCAGTGGCCCCCTGCAGGCGTGTGAGGGCTGGATGCTGGAGGCTGTGGCTATGCTGCGGGGGCTGGAGGTGCAGGCGCAGCTGTCCCGCGTCATGCAGCGGGGGCTGGAGGCGCTGCGGGCCGATGCAGCTGCACTGCAGGGCCTGGACGTCAGGCTCAGAGTGCGCGCCAAGGCGGTGCGTGAGCGGCTGCGTGCGGGGGCGGGGCAGGGCAGGGCAGGGCAGGGCAGGGCAGGGCAGGGCAGGGCAGGGCAGGGCAGGGCAGGGCAGGGCAGGGCAGGGCAGGGCAGGGCGAAGGCAGGACCAAAGCAGGGGCAAGGCGAGGAGCAGGGGTCGGACCAGGGGCAGGAGCAGAGGTAGGAGTCGAGGTAGGGGCAGAGTTAGGGGCAAGGCAGGGGCAGGGCTAGCCCTGTCAGCCTGCCCGCCTACCCAGCTACCGCATCTGGCTGCCTGCCTGTCTACCCGTGCCCAGTCCTGTCCCCTAGACTGACCCCTGCCAGCCTGCCCTCCAGGTCGCCAGCGGGCCCACCCTCTGCCTACTACTTGACCTGCCCAGCCTGCACAGCAATGCCTCACAAGGCTCAGCCTCCCGCCTGCCCGCCCCTCCCTCCAGCCCCAGCCCCGCCTGCCCTCACCTAGTCCTGGTGCTCTGGCCGCAGGTGCAGGAGGAGGCCAAGCGCGTGCGCAAGGCGCTCATGCTGGACATCCCCCGGGAGGCCGCCCTGCAGCGCCACCGCCTGGCCGGGGCCAATGCTCTCAGCGCATGTGAGCATGGGGCACCAGCCTGACATGGCAAGAGCCCCGAATGGGCGTGGGTGTGGGGGAAGGCCTGTGGAAGGGCAGAGGGAAGGGGAAGGAAGGAGGGAGAAGGGGTGGGGGGGAGAGGGGGGAGGGAAGAGGGAGGAGGGGAAGCGGAGGGGGAGGAGGGGAAAGGGGCGAGGGAGGAGGGGGAAGGGGCGAGGGAGGAGGGGGAAGGGGCGAGGGAGGAGGGGGGAAGGGGCGAGGGAGGAGGGGGAAGGGGCGAGGGAGGAGGGGGAAGGGGCGAGGGAGGAGGGGGAAGGGGCGAGGGAGGAGGGGGACGTGGGAGAGGGAGGAGGGGGAGGAGGAGGGGGTTAATTCATTGGAGGTGCTGGACCTAGGGGGCTTTCTTAGCAAATGCGTGACCAGATTGCTGCTGCTGCTGCTCCTGCTGCTGCTGCCCCTGCCCCTGCTGCTGCTGATGGTGCTGCCATGTGCTTGCATGCAGTCGTGCGTGAGGAGGACGTGCGACAGCGGGCCATACAGTTGAAGCAGGAGGCAGCAGTGAGTCCCAACCCCCTTCCACCCTGCCCCAACCACCCTGCCCCTACCAGAAACTACCGGCACCATACCCTCCCTGCCCCACCTGCCATGCATGACACAGTAGAGCACCCTAGTCGCCCTACCAGCGTCCCCCGAATCCGTCCGGAAACTTGGCGCAGCCACTTGTTTTCTTTCTCGCGCCGTCAGCAGAGGCTGTAAGAGCGGTGATCATCGGGTCGCGTTTCGTCCACATGTTGTGGCGGCTGAGTTCTAAGCTTCGCCAATCAGGCCCAAATGGACCGCTGCATGACGTAAGGACGCGCCCCGCCAGCCGCGGGCCTGTTTCCCACTTCCACGGCGCTGCTAGGCACCTTGGTGGGTGGCACAACTCGCGCACAGCTCGCGCGCTCCCGATGCTGCAACACCCGTGTCGCAGCATGGGCGGGAAACAGCCTGGAATTGCTCGTGCAGCAAGTTGTGGCTGGTACTCCACCTGACCAGCAGCCCTTGCCCCTCCCAACACTGCTCGTGCACCCCACAATCCTGTGGGAGGGTCCAGGAAGGCAACTGCCAGCGCAGCCTTGGGGCGCCTGCAACCTTGCCGTTGCTGCCAGAAGCTCGCAAGTGTTGCTCTCAACTGGATGCCCGCACTTCCCATCCTGGCAACAGTATGCTAGCAGCCTTGGGGGCCAGCAACCTTGGCATTGCTGCCGAAACCTAATTCAAAAGTTGAAGAGTTACTGCAAGCACTTCCCAGCCTAAGTGGCAACGGCTGGTCTTGCGCAAGGGGTCACAAGGGCGGGGGCAGTGGGTGACTAGGTTGGCTTTGCTGGCAGCTTTGGGCATTCGCCTCGCGCCGTGAGCATAGGCAGGCGCCAGCACCCTTTACTGGTGCCTCCCCTAGCAAGAAGTGGTCCACTGCCTTCACGTCCAGGCCTGGGTACTGGCCTGGGAGCCCCGCCAGCCACGAGCCTGTTTCCCCACTGCCCCATGGCACTTCCCCATGGCACTTCCCCATGCCACTTCCCCATGCCACTTCCCCATGCCACTTCCCCATGCCACTTCCCCATGCCACTTCCCCATGCCACTTCCCCATGCCACTTCCCCATACCACTTCCCCATACCACTGCTAGGCATCTTGGTGGGTCTAGATAGCCTCTTCTCTCACCACCGCATGTCCAGCTGTTGCTCTCAACTGGCGTGCCCCTAAGTAATGGCTTGGCGCCAGGCCCATGCCAGCATCGGGGGAGTGATGCAAAAGGCAGGATCCTTGTGAAAGGCTGCCACAGCTTTCGCTTCAGCACTTGCCCGAAACTGTTGCAATTGCTACAATGCTTCACTGCACCTGTCGTAGGGTCCAACCTTTTCATCTTCCCTGGCAAGTGCATGCAGTGTAATCAAGCTTGTGATGGAGGGCCAGCCATGATGGTGGTGATTAGGACAGGGGCATATGTCGGTGCGCTAGGCTCCTGCCCCATGCTGCCCCAACACATCAGTGCCCTCCACCTTGCAGTCGGCCATATCCATGTGCCCTTAGTGTGGGACGAGGCCAAACCTGGCCTTCGCTTCCTTCATCCTCTTTGCATTAGTCGTGAATTAAGCGTTCCAATATGTGTGCGCTTAGTTTTGAAATAACATTCTGGAGAGGAAATCCATTGGCTTAGCCATAGCTCCTCAATCGCTGAAGTGTCTGCTCAGCCGAGAGTACTGATAAGTAGTGCATCCACAGGGTTGTATAGGAATCTGAGTTCTATAACTAGCAACAAAGGTGCAGGTGCAGAGCTGTGTCACTTCCCACAGCAAACAGAAAACAAACTCAAGTGCCTTCCTGTGTATTGATCCCTACCTCCCCCTTTACCCGCCGTTCTTTATCTGTGCCCACCCCCTTACACCTGTCGCTGCTGTGCCCCACCAAAGCAGGAGCTAAGCAAGGCCCGCGGGAATGTGGCCGAGCTGACCCAGCGCCTGACTGCCCTCGCAAGCGAGGCTGACGTCCAGCTGCAAGCCTTGACAGCGGCTCACACAACGTGCGAGGGCAGCTCTGGTGGCGCCCAGCAGCGTCGAAGTGAACAGTGCGCACGCGCCATCGCCACCTCCCGTGCCAAGCAATGGCAACGGACGGGACGGAGACCCGCTAGATGCAGCCGCGGGTCAGGGCGCTGGCGCGAGGGTGTCGGACGCAGCAGACTCGGATGCGGTCAGGGCAGGTGGGCTGGGCGCGTTGGACAGCAGCTTGGAGCGACCTTTGCTGGGCAGCGAACTGTGCACCAGGCTGCCGGTGCCGCTGCTCTTGTCCCCCGACCTCGATACCCCGGCAGGTGACGACAAAGAAAACTTGAACTGGATCACGCACCAGCAGCAGCACTACCAGCAGCAACCAGGGTCCAGTCTGGTCGCGTTGCTGAGTATGGCCATGCAGCCCATGGCGAAACCCAGCGAAACGCTTGTGGAGCTGCTGCAGGAGTTGGGAGTAGATCCCCCCACCTCACCTTCCACGCCGCAGCTGCCCCACCTCCCACGTGAAATGGAAAGGCAGGGGGCAGGGGGGCCGTCCGCGGTCAGCCAGTCCGGGTACTGGGGTCAAGTGGGCCGTGGACGTGCCGGCAAGCAACGTCAGCGTGTTGGGCACCCGCCCGTTTTCTGCCAACATGGCGCGAAAGTCCATGGGCATGGGCAGTGTCACGGGCGAGAGCTTGCTGGCCTCCTCAGGGGCGGGCAGTGTCGCGGCTTCAGCTTGGTGGGGCATGGACTCCCGCTCTCAGGCTGCCAGCTCCCACACCCCCCGCAGCACACCGCGCAGCGCTGCCAGCCGCCACGCCCTTGGTGAGTGACCCACCCGCTGCTCCACCCGCTCCAGTACACCTGCCAGCGCATGCGTGTCAGACGTGCTGTGTGTCTCAGCTTGCTGAGCATGAGGGAGGGTTGAATATGTGCGAGGATGAGCAGTGCCAGCTGAGGCTGCAACCTGCGACTTGCCCCTGGCAGCAGGGCTGGAAGCCGACACTGGCTACGGTGGTGGGCTCACCACCATGACCCTGCTGGAGGAGGCCTCCACACTGGTGCAGTTGATGGCCTCCTCCGTCTTGCTACTGCCAGGGCCCCCGCCTGGGCCCCTCCGCTATGCCACGCCCCCAGAGGCATCCGCCATCCCCTACCCTGTACTGCCACCAACGCCCTCCGTCCCTTTGTCCCCGTCCCTGCCACCCACCCCCTTCCAGTTCCGCCCCCTGCCCTCCCTTCCCCCAACGCCTGGCCCCCCTCCCGGCCCAGCCCCGTTCGACCCACTCGGCGCGGAGGGTGACAACAGCCCCCCTTGGGGGGAAGCCAAAAGACATGCACCCGCGGCTGTCCAACCCGAAACCGACCCCAGGGAAGGGGCCGCCGCTGTTACGCCGCCACCTATCCCGCTTATACAGCTTCTGTCACGCCAGGCTGCAGATTTGGCGCAAGCCCTCGCGCACATCACACTCGTGGGAGTGACCTGCCGAGGTTTGGCGCGCTCCGCCGCGCTGCTGCCTGCATCCGGTCCGGCTTATTCCAGCTTGAGCGCCAGCCACCGCGAGCAGTGGGCGGGGCAAGTTGCACGAGTGAAGCTGGGCTTTGCCAGCCTGGCCCCGGCGAGGCTCCTGCCCCATCTGCCGGATCTAATGCGCTGCTGGACTGGGTGCATGCAAATGGGAGAACCTGCTGACGCGGAGCTGCTCGCTGGGGCGGTCGCAGAAATCGCGGACATCGGATACACACCACCCGACAGTTTCGCCAAGGTCTACGTCCAGTCGGGAATGCTGTCAGCGCTTCTCAAGCTGCTTGCTTTGGGTAGGGTCCCGCAACACACGCAACAAGCACAGTGGAGCACCGAGTTCGGACGGACTGCGCCACCGAAGAATTCGCCGGCCGCAAAGGGCCGTTTCGCTGGCAAGGCCTCAAGTCGTCGTCTTTCAGCTCAGCAGGCATCCCGGCCACCGGACGCAAGCTTGGTGGCACAGAAAGAGGCTGCGAGGGCGCTCGTCAGCATTGGCCAGCATCACCCAGGTAAGCTGCGACGCCTGCATCGCGTTTCTCCCAGCCCAGTGTGTCCTGCAAAGTTGAATGATGTGACAGACTCCAGCTTAGCCCTAACAACAAGTCAGTCCCTCCCATCTTCTTCAATGCTCCGTGACACTCAGTCCTGAGACCGGCGGGGCTGCCACAGGGGCCTCTACACAGGCCCAGCCCACATCCCCGCACTTCGCTTTCCTTCAACCCACGCCACCGTCCAACGTTGACTCGCAGAGGCTCTGGTGGCTGTCGCGGCCGACAAGGCGCTGCTGGCAACGGTGGTGGCGCTGGCTGACGACCTGAGCATCGCGCGCCCAGTGCGCCATCAGGCGGCGCGCCTGCTGTCCGCACTGCTGCTGGTGGGCCAGCCCTTGGCGCTGGGGACCGGGGAGTCGGTTTCCGAGTCCTCGCCGGCCTGGGACAGTGTGGTGGATGCCACCCTCGCTGCGGGCGCGTTCCACGCTCTGTTGCAGCTGATAGACTCGGACCACCGTAGTGTTGCACACGGATCCAAACCAATGGCTATGCGCGCGCTCTCTTCTGTTGTCTCGCACCCAGCTCGACGTGAGGCCGTGGCCAAGCTGCATGTGGACACAGTGGACGCGCACATGAGGCGCCAAGGTAAAGCCGCCGCCTTGCACAACCATGCCGCAGCGCTGGCGGGGTTGAAGCCGGCGATCGTCGCGATGCAGACGGAGCAAGGCGTCGCTTTAGCCCTTGCTCGGGCACTTTGGAGCGTGCCACGCCAACTGCATCAGGTACATCTTAATCCCGCCCCGCCCCCCTGGGCCTTCCCCCTAAGCTTTCAACCCAAACCCAACCTGCCTGTTCCTTCAACGCCCCTACCAAATCCCCCTGCCTCTTCGGCATACCCATTGGGCCCTCTCATATCCTTGCCCATAGTGTCGCCAGCCAACACCTACCAGCGAACCTGCCAGGCAGTCTGAGCCTCCCACCAGTGCCTCCGCAGCATAGCCACTGCCACCAACACCAGCTACCGCTCAATCCTGCCTGCATGTGATTGACAACAACACGTGTGTATTGCCTTTCTTGCATGCGCTGCTTTCTTGAAAGGCTGGCATGTGCACGTGCCGCGCAGCCAGGCTTTTGCACGTGCCCCGCAGCGAGGCATGTGCACGTGCCCCGCAGCCAGGCATGTGCACTTGCCCCGCAGCGAGGCATGTCGTGCCGTGTATCACATCCCGCAGATTATGACCAGCGACGCCACAAGCAAGGGCAGGCTGGTGGAGCCCGCCATCCTGTCCGCCATGGCAGAGCTCGGATGCACCGCAGCTCAAGAACTGGAGTTGCTCGCGGGAGCGGACCGCGAGGCGCGCGATGCAGTACAGTCGTTAGGTCTCGCCGTGCGCATCAACCCAGAGCTGATGACGGCCGTGCGCGACCCTGCGCTGCACGCTGCCCTGTTGAAGCTCAAGGCACAGCTGGCGTGACCCTGGACAACCGAACCCGGCGGTTACCTCGCACTCAGCGATGGAGTGCGCGGCTCTCCCTTGCGGCGAAGGGAGACAGGAGATGGACATCGGCTGCACCTCTCGGCCGCCGCTCCACGTCGGCTTCGTCACTGTCGTCACTTCATCAACGCGTAGGGGCAAGCGCGGTTCCAATTCATACCTCCCACACTTGCATCAACAAAGGCCGCAGGCCAACGGCCTGGGCAGGCTCTATGTCTTCAATACAACAACGCAATGTCCTACACTACCTGCCCCATAAGTTTACCCCGTGTCACACAATAATCTAGCAGCATATCATTACGGGGCTAGTGAACGGGGCACACCCGCACTTAGCAGCACCATAGTGTAGTTACAAGGCCGGGTATCTGGTACTGCCGGGTGGTGGCTTGCAATGCTCAACACTGGTGAACCATGATGCCTTCATCAGGTGGATTGGCAGCTATGTTACAACATTTCATTTAACGGCATGGAGGCCGACCTACCAATAATGCAAGCATGTGGAAGCTCGCTGGTTGCATCTAGACTACGCCACCGTTCTTTTGGATGCGCCACTCTTTTTTGCAAAGGGTAACATGACATTTTACAACAGTGATCGATGGCCCTGTGACCTGTAGCCTTGCCGGCAGTCACATTGCAGTGCCACCACGATTCATGGTGGGTCCACGACCGTACGCAAGCTGAGAACAAACTCCATTGGTTCAGCTAGCCAAGCTGTAAAGCTGCTGTAGCAGAGATGCTTTGCCTGGGGCCAGGCATAGTCCCCCACAAAGTGTGCTGCCACGCATGCTGCACCAGTGCCATGTGCCTTGAACATCGGGTTTGGGGTGGCCCACCTGGGCTGCCACGCATGCTCGCATGACAGTCTCGTGCAGCAACGAATCAAGCCGTTGGGCAAGGGGCATTAGGCCTTGGTGCAAATTGTGCCGGGAGGCCAGCCCAAGGATACCACAGTAAAGTGCCGGAGGTGTTAGAGGGAGGCTGAAGGGAGTCGAGTGCTAGAGGGAGGCTGAAGCTGAAGGGAGTCGAGTGCTAGAGGGAGGCTGAAGTGCTGAAGCTGCAGTCCGCCCTGTGCCATTGGGGAGGGCACGACACCACTCTTTGGCGGATCCACAGCACTCTTTGGCACATCCACAGCGGTGGCATGGCAGCTACCATGCATATGCCACCGCTTTCTTCTTCTTCCCCAGCTTCTCCAGCACCATGTCGTCCGTCTTGAAGTCCGCTGCTTTGCGGAAGGTGCCCCTGCCAAAATCTTTGTCGTAGGAGTCCTTCAGGCCGTCAAGCAGGGAAAACTCTGGCTTCCAGTTCAGGTCAGCCATGGCCTGCAGTCAGATGACCACGTGGGCATTGACCTGGGTATAGCTGATATCGACATCAGTAGCAGAAGCTGGACCAGTGGAAATGAAACCATGGTGTGAAAAGGAGGTGATGCAGGATGGGGCTAGATGGGATCAACGTTAGCAGCTAAAGCTGGATCAGCTGGTCATAGTGTGACAAGGAGGTGATGCAGGTCGCATGCAGGTTGCATGCAGGACCCTACTTCTTGCTCGCCTCATGTGAACATCTTACAGCATGCCCAGCAGCCCCCTCTCGCCCCTCACCCACCTTATCAACAGACGTGAAGAAGTGTTGGTCGCGCAGAGGGAAGGGCTTGTCCTGCAGCAACAGAAGCAGGAGTGGCAGCGGCCGCATTCACGAACCGCTCCAGGGTGGGCGGCAATGTGGCAGAGCACACGTCGTTACAGCTGCACTCACTGCATGCTTGCATGCTGCATGCTTGGACTATGCTCAGCCATGGATTGCAATGACAAGGTCTGAACCAACATCGGCTAGACTTTTGGATCACATGGCACAGCAATGTTACAGCAATGCTAGTGCCTCGTGACATAGCTGAACTCCTGCATGCTGTATTGTGTTGTTGTGAAAGCCGTGTGACCATGGTGAGGATGATGCACAGTGTCTAACCACAGCCTCCCCCTCCCCCTCCCCCTCCCCCTCCCCCTCCCCCTCCCCCTCCCCCTCCCCCTCCCCCTCCCCCTCTCTCCCCCCCTCTCTCCCCTCCTTACCCCTCCCCTACCCCTCCCCCTACCCCTCGCCCTCTCCTCCCGCGCCTCCCCACCTTGCCAAAGTCAAAGTCCTTGGCATTGTAGTTGATGATCTCAGGCTCTGGGGCCCCGGCCGCTTTAGCACACGCCTTGGCAATGCCATTGAAGGTCACCACCCGCTCGCCTGACACATTGTAGATCTGGTCATACGCCTTTGTGTTGCCTAGACACTTGACAAAGGCGGTAGCCAGGTCCTTCACGTGCCCCAGCTGGGTCACCTGCACCACCACCATGACAGCAGCCACTCAGGAGCCCAGCCAATCACCCAGCTGAACCTTGCCGATCCTCAACCCAAGCAGCCACTGAGCTCGCTTCAAGAGTGGGCACCTGTCCTCCACCCTGGCCTGCCACCCTGCATGCTGGCCTGCACCGACCTCCCTGCCAAGAGTGCAAGAGTGGGCACTTCAGCCAGCAGCCCTGCACACTGACCTGCCTCCCTCCCTGCATGCTGGCCTGCACCTCCATGCGCCGACCTCCCTGCCTGCCTGGCCCCCTACCCGCCCGCCTGCTCACCTATCCACCCACATGCCTGGACCTGCTTTTGAGACCGGGAGCCCATCCTCAAGCCAACCCTGTGCCGGGCATCCACACCACCCTGCCTCTCCCTCTGCGCCTCATCCCTCACCCCTCTGCTCCTCTGGATCCTGCGAACCCTCTGAATCCTGACTATGCTGGAGAGAGAGCCTCACATTATGGCCAACACCACTGCCTGCACACTACGGCGTCTCCCTGCCCCAACACGAAGAACATGCTTCACTTCACTCAAATACATCGCAAGCACCATGCCAGCATGCTGATCTCCAGCATTCCCTCACAAAGCCCACCCAGGCCCCTGTGCGGCGCCTCCAGCAGGCCTCACCTGCATGCCTGACCCAGGCACGGGAATGGGCCTGCCGGCCTTGATGCGATGGAAGAACCACTCCTCCACCGGGTTATAGTTCAGGGGGCCGTAGATGTACACGGGGCGCACGCTGGTCCAGGGGATGCCGCTGGCGCTCAGCATCTCCTCTGTCTCCAGCTTGCCCTGCTCACAGCCACACAGCCACACGGCCACACGGCCACACGGCCACACAGCCACACAGCCACACGGCTAAGCATAAGAGGCATGGAACATGGAAGGACGCAGGACTGTAGTAGGCAAACCAAAGTAGTGCTTTGCATGCTTTCCTTTCAGGCCTGTCAGGTAAGGCCTCCTAGGTATGAGAATGGAGGGCGTGGGACTAAAGCTCAGATGTCAAGCTCCGGCTGGCTTTGCATGCTTTCCTCTCAGGCCTGTCAGGTGTGAGAATAAGGGTAAGAGGTAAGATAAGGCCTCCCAGGTCAGAGGATGTCAGCCAAGGTGAGGTGAGGTGAGGTGAGGCTTCCCAGGTAAGGGATACGAAGACCAGGGACCAGAGAGCAGAGACCAGACCACAGGGAGGGCTGCGGAGGCCCCTGGCGGGTGGCGTGTTCGCCAGCATGTCAGCTGTTACACAACGCCCCATGTGCAGCTGAGCTGGTGCACTTGGCTGGGGGCTGCAGCACACAGCCTGGAAGCCCTGGGGACGGCGGGCAGCCAAGCAGCCTGACACCTGTTGTTCAGTACTGCAATCTGTCTGGCGCACCTGCCTGCCCTGAGCCACCTTGCCACCACCACCAGCATCACTGGCGGCAACAAAGGCGGGACATGTTCATGTCTGCGATGCTGCTGCTCTGCGCTGTGCCCACCTGGTTGCCCCTGGCGGCTGTGTTGCGGTGTGCAGGTGCTGCAGCGTGTTTGTGTGCATGTTTGCATGCATGGAGCACGACTGTGTCTGAGAGATACAGACTGCCCAACAGACAGTAGTGTGAAGGCTCAGGGTAAGAGTGACCCGACCTCACCGTACATCAACCCTCCCTCTACCCTCATGCTCGCCTTGAGCCTAACTAGGATGCCTACCTTGTGCCTGGCTTGCTCACCTTGTGCCTAGACTTGACGTCCGTGTCATCCTCTTCCCGGTGTGGCATCATGTCGCTCTTGAGATACACACCAGCTGAGGAGCAGTAGATGAACCTGAGGGCAGGTCAACACTACAGCCTTGGCCCAGGGCAGTGTGTAGTGAGCATAGCATGGACGACCTCATCGACCACATGACCAACTACCTTACCAACAGCTTCGCTCCAAACCACCGCCATACACTCCAGCCCCAGGGACACTGTTGCAGTCCTGCTACCGCACCAACAAAACCATGCACTACAAGCACCACACCCCATAGCCCATCAATTCCTGTTGGCTGCCCTGCGTGAATGCCTGCCACGCCTCCTGCCCTGCCAGCCGTCAATTTGCCAGGCGGCTTGCAGCCAAGGCCAGCCTGTGCCACCTGAGCATACCAGCCTGTCTCCCACGGTGCTGGCTGCACTCGTATCTCTGTGGGGCCCAGCCAGTGTAAAGCAATGACTCAATCCTCAACCTGCTGCACCGCCCATCCCTGTCCACAGTGCTATGTCTACAGCCAGCCCTTCTCCCTAGCCTCCCCTTGGCAGCTGCATTCTCAACATGTGATGGTGATGGTGATGTGTAGGGTGGGAAATGGTTACGATATGGGTGATGTGAGGTGAGGGCTGCTACTAGGTCAGTAAGGAGTCAGTGAGGAATCGATAAGAAGCAGCTGCCATACCGCTGCCCCGCTGCCACCCTGTCTATGTTTGTCAGTCTATGTTTGTCTATGTTTGTCAGTCCTGCTGATCATGGCACGGTGGGGCTCAGCAGGAGCGGCTGTCTCCACCACCCTGGGGTGAACCCTCATTGACCCCCACCTCTGCCTCACCACTACGTCACTCCACCCCTCCCACCCCCTCTCCCTCCCATGCCGTACCCCATCATTTCCTCCGGCTTCCTCCACCGCCCACGCTGCTACACTCCTGTCCATGCAACCCTCCCTTCCATCCTCTCACTGAGATACGTAGGGCTCAGGCTGAACAAGGTCCGTACTCTCCCTGCTTTGGGCCTTGCTTAGGAGCCCTGCTCAGGTTCTTGCTCAAGAGCAGCAGCAGGTCCCACCCTGCCCCACTCACTGTTCCACTGTGGAGCGGGTGGCTGCCAGCACCGCCTCTGACTCAATGGCCTCACGCCCGTTGATGTCATACACGACTGCAGCCAGCCCAGCAGCAGCAGGCAGAGATGCAAAGGCATGGCAGCAATGCCACGCAGCAGCAGGAAGCTGCCAGGAGGCTGCCAGGAGGATGCTGCACAGCTGTGGCTGGTGGCAGGGCTGCATAGCTCTAGCCACTGCTCTAGCCACTATCCCTAGCCCCTATCACTATCCCTAGTGCTGGCTAACGGTGTGCAGCTAGACGGTGTGCACACAGCCGCCAGCTGGCTAGCTGGCACCAACAACTGTCCTCAGCAGCAGCCTTAGCAATTGGCTTCAGCAGCAGCCTCAATAACTGGCCTCAGCAGCAGCTGCCTGCAACTCAGCCTGCTGAGACTTGCTTTGGAAGCCCTCTCTCTGAACCTTGCGCTTGAGGTCATCGTAGTCCTGCAAGGCCAGGGCGAAGCAGCTGGCAAACTAAGGGAAGGGCGGGCAACATCGTCACCATCACAGCTAACAGTACAGCGTGCAAGGAGGATGGTGCGAGGTATATGGTGGTAGGGGCATTGACAGGATAGCGCAGGGCTAGCACCAAGCTGGCAGCTGGAGCCTGGCAGCACGTTGGGGGCTTGGTATCGGGCTGATACTCTTGCATGGAGTCAGGAGCAATGCCAGGCTGGCTACCTAATCATGCAGCAGCAGGCAGTGTACGAATTGTACTTTGGCCCACCATTCTGTCGCCAGCGATGTGGTTGATCTTGCTGGAAAACTCCCTAAATGATTCTGGGGTGTCGTCAGGGATCTGGGAGGTGACTTGCTTCTTGCCACGAGTGAACAGGGTCACATCATGCCCCTGCTCCACCAGTTGCCGTGCCAGGTACAGCCCAATGAAGCGCGTTCCCCCTGGGGCGACATGACCATTGCATGGTGAGACTGCTACGCCTGACAGTGAGGATGGGGTCCTGGGCACCTACCCATCATGAGTACTTTCTTGGGTTCGGGCACCGCGCATTGTACGCTTACGGCAGACCGCCTCGCTACCTGTGCAGATGTGCGAAGGCAACCAACCACGGGGTGTCAGAAAAGGGTGCAATCTTGCAAAAGCGTGCACAGCAGCGGGCGCAGCAAATGCCTGATCTTAGCCCAGCACCAACACCTGCTGCTCATTCGTGTGAAGAATGTAGAGCGAAGATAAGGACCGCTATGCTTACCTGGCGGGGTCGCGAGGAAGGCTGCGGAGCTTTCAAGCCCTTCATTGAAGCCATCTTAAACGTAATACGTAGTAGCACGCACCCTACGGATGAAGGGTGGTTGAGGGCTTGCATACGCATGGGGCCCCAACATGGGGTTGGTAATGTTCATCACCACCGCCAGGGCAGGCAAACAATACTCATTAAACAAGGAACAACATGCTTGACTGTGGGTAACCTCACTCAAATACTCCAATCAAATCAAAGCATCCTCGGGCGCACCCTTGATGCCACGCCGATGGCACTCAGCTGTGACACACAAATTATGACGAACGGAGCCCATAGGCCACGGATAGCAGTTGCGCCTGGTGCGTTGCAATCGTACTTTTGCGCTGTATCCCGCTGATGGTTGTGCCTGACCTGAAGCCTGTTGCGCCCTCCACTTTAGAATGTGCTTGAGACGCAAGCTTGCTACTGGATGCTTGTAGTTGTAAGGTCGTACGGATCAGAACGCCTATCGCAGCACCGTGCAGCATCACGTGACGGTACAGTCGAGCGCGACGGTGGCGGGAGGTGCATCTATAGTCCTAGTTTGCCCAGGTAAGTGGCGCAGCACCACCAAAAGCGGCATGCCCCATGCCTCGATTGACCGGAATTCGGTGTTCCTGTGACTGGCGCCAGGCACTAGCCAGGACTCCATCCGCGACCATTGTCACACACATGTGTCCGTAGCAAGCAACAGGTAAGGTTGTTGCGACATGCAAGTGAGGTGTGAGTGACAGCCTCACAGCAAGCCCATGGCACGCCCAACCATGCCACAGCCATGCCAACTAATAATATGGTATGCCACTTACCTGTCTGCCCCTTGCTGCTGCCAGCTGCCAGGATGGTGGGTGGACGCCGGGCAGGACCTGCAGCCACATGCGCTAGCCCAACCCCCTGCCCCTGCAGCCCTGCCCCTCCCTGCCCCTCATTGCTACAAGCTGCTGGGAGGGTGGGTGGGAGGGTGGGTGGGTGGGAGCTGCTGGGAGGGTGGGAGAACGGTGGTGCTCCATTCGCAGCTTGGTGCCGTTTCTGACAAAGCTGTACACAACCATAGTGAGCAATGAGGGCGAGGTCTTTGGCTGCACAAGCCGCTTTCAACTGGCTGTCCACAACACCGGCTGGCCCAATGACATACAGCTTGTACTGAGGGGCACGAGTGAGGCTACCCTTAAGGCGCAAGGCTTCATGACGCAATTGCCATGCCACCTCCATCCCATCCTCCCCCTGGTGCACACCCACAGCTACCCATGCATAGAACACCCTGGTGACGTTGGGGCAAGTGCACTGCCCCCAGAGCACGCATTTGCCCTGGTTGGGGTGCTTGAACCTTGGCATGCCTTCCTGCAGCCGAATAGGATGGCACATGGTGGTAGTGAGAGGACATGAGGTTGGGGGGTTGCATTCAGGTGTCCCCAACATTCAAAAAATGGCTGGAAATGATAGGAAACCAACCCCTGGTAATCAAAACGACGCCGCGTCTCAGCCACGTGGTTTCTATTTAGGTTTCGCACATCCCTGGATAGAGGACTCTGTCAGCTATGCGGTGCAGCTTGTAACATTAAATACTGTGCACTGTGCTGAGTGCTATGGCGGCTCGAATCTTGACATTCAAATCCATGCCAGTTTTGGTCATGCGGGCCTCGCCGCGACCGACTGCCGCGACCGACGTGGCCCAGTAGCCTCTGCAAACAGTCAGGGACAGTCGCCGCAGTCAAAACAATGCACATGGCACGCAAAACCGATGTAACGACGCCCCTCCACCCATGCTCGGAAGTATACAACGCTGGTGCATTGCTTGACCGCTTCGTGAGTAGTACCTACTACCTGGCCACTCTGTAAGGCCACACAAGGTGTGTAGGCCATTGCTACGTTACCTTGCTCGACTTGTTGGGTCCGCTCCCTCCCGCCCGCCCTCCGCTTGCGTGTCGAGCTGGTGTCCAGCTCCGCCCTGACCCCCTGCTGCTCAGCTGGAGGGGTGGGCAGCCCAGGGGCAGCACCAGCACCAGCTGTCTGCTGCTGCCAGGGGGGTGCAGCAGGAGGGGGGGGCAGGTCAGGTGACTTTACAAGTGCTGCAAGATGAGCACGCTGCCACCCATGCCGACCCATGGGTTTGCGTCTTGCAATGACTTGCTAGGGCCAAGTGCGGGGCAGTGAGGGGCTTAGGGGGGCAGGGCAGTGAGGGGGGCAGTGAGGGGGGCAGTGAGGGGGGCAGTGAGGGGGGCAGGGCAGTGAGGGGGGCAGTGAGGGGGGCAGTGAGGGGGGCAGTGAGGGGGGCAGTGAGGGGGGCAGGGCAGGCTTAGGGGGGCAGGGCAGGGCAGTGCGGGGCAGTGAGGGGCTTAGGGGGGGGTGGGAAGGGCTGGGAGGAGGTGGGAGGGGGTGGGTGGGGGGTGGGGAGGCTGGGAGGAGGTGGGAGGGGGTGGGTGGGGGGTGGGAGGGGCTGGGAAGGGGTGGGAAGGGGTGGGAGGGGGTGGCGGGGCAGTGAGGGGGCTGGGAGGGGGTGGGAGGGGCTGGCAGGCTTCTGCGGGGGCTGGGAGGTGGTGGGGCTGCAAGGGGGTGCGAGGGGGCAGGGTCCAGGCGGTCGGAGTATGCTAGTCAACTCTGCAAGGCAGAGTCGGGTCACGCCAAAGTTAATTACGGCGGGCCTGATTGATGAACTGCCGTGCTTTCTTTTCCAGCAGCTGTGTCGTAGAGTTACGAACAGTTTAATGACTCGATATTCTAAAAAGTCACAGTGGTCAGCTTACAACATGCCGATTTGTGCAAGGAGGTACTTTTCTGTGTGACTGGCGTGAGAGAGGAGCGCACCTCCCACATAACCCTGCGCGTTTGATGCAATGTCCAGTCATCACTGGCCCCACGACGGTCTTCCGACACCGCCTGCAGCAATGAAAGGCTCGCGGAGCAAGCCTGGCGGGCTGAATTTAGATTGTACTTCTGGCTCGATAGCAGGCGCAGCTCCATCACTGATGCCGTTACATACCACTAGAACAACCGATAGTGAGCAGCTGAGGTGTGTCCGCGCTCGCTTGCGCCGGCATGGGCTCCGATGCAAGGATTAACTCGCCGCTTGCCAGTAGATGCGGAGTAATTCGCAGGTGCCAATGCAACAAGCGCTACCGAAATCGGTGCACTATGTAGCGAGAACTTGCATGAAGATTACCAACCCCATGTTGGGGACTCCTGAGTTGCATACCCATGTTAGTGTTGAACGCATCGTCAGCGCCACATGAAACTTGGGCTGTAGTTTCAAATGGGTGCAAACAGGCCAGTAGCTAAGTGGCATACCATGTTATTAGTTGGCATGGCTGTGCCATGGGCTTGCTGTGAGGCTGTCACTCACACCTCACATGCATGTTGCAGTGACCTTACCTATTGTGTAGATGTGCTTGCCACGGACACATGTGTGTGCCAACGGTCGCGAATGGAGCCCTTGCTAGTGCCTAGCGCCAGTCAGAGAAACACCGAAATCTGGTCAGTCAAGGCATAGGGCATGTCGCGTTTATTGGTATTACGCCACGTACCTGGGCAAACTAGGACTATAGATGCACCTCCGGCTCCTGTTGCGCTCGACTGGACAGTCACGTGATTTTGTCACGCGTCCCTGGAACAATTTGTGCGATGCCTAGTGATAGAGACCACTACTATAGGCTCATCCGCGGGGGAACATGTTCGCCCACCACCATCGCGGCCGTACTAGAGGCCAGCGACACAGACACGGCTTGAGCTATAGAGCGGACTGGTGCAAACGCGATGTCCTGAGGTGGCCTGTGTGACCCAAACTGACCCATGCGAACATTTTATCAGGCGTGTCACAGCTGAATGGCACTTTCCCAACAGACCACTGGGCACCTCGCCAAAACCAACAGCGTAATGCTTTTGTAAGGCTGACAGCCTGCTCAAAATACTAGGCCCTATGCGTCGTTGCGGGCCCGACCATCAATGCCCCGGCGTACTCTGCAGCCCGGTGCAGCCTCTGCCTGCCCTAGGGCAGCCGGTCATTGCCCTCCTTATAGCTCTGCTGGTACTCCTTGCCAATGGGGGGTAGAGCCTCCAGGCCCTCATAGTTGCACAGCTCCAGGGGGCGCTGCATACTCTCCCCGGTGCGCTGGAAGTTAAGGCAGGGGTTGGTGTCCCGGTCCAGTCACCTGTCCCATGGGGGGACTTAAAGTCGTTGCACTGGGCCAGGTGCAGCAAGGGGTGGCTGGTCCTTGGCAGGGGGAGGGGGTGGGGCCTGGGCTGGGGGTGGGGGTGGGGGTGGGGGGTTCTGGGCTGGGGGGCTAGCCTTCCGTCAAGCTTGGCGGCTTACCAGCTGCGGAGGGTGCGAAGGAGACGGGGGAGACGAGGCGCTTGCGGTTCTTATTCGGAGACATCTCAAGGACTGAGCGATGTCATTGAAGCGGAGTGGCCGTGCTGGGGGCCCCGGGGTGCATCAGGTCGCCATCCAACCGAAGTGCCGGCAACCGGAGTGGGGCGGAAGTGATGTCCCATTACATAATGTACAAAGCCAACAACCAGATAAAGCTGCTAAACCAACGGGAGCGCAGCGCCATCCCTTATAAAGCCAACAACCAGACAACCAAGCACCTAGGAATCAACGTTTCTATGACAAAGCAGGGGGGGAGTAGAAGGGGTAGAGTGTGAAGGGGGGCTGTGCTCAGTCTTGGGGCAGCAGAGAGGGGGGGCGCACCAGTGCCAAGCTGGTGGCAGCTTAACCAAGCACTTAGGAACCACTCCGTCAATCTTCCATGACACTACACAATGACCTATCACTCAACCCTTGCTAACAACTGCCAACAACCTGATGAGGATGACACGCAGTACCAGTATTCTCCACTCCATGCTGCTGATTTGCTATGCTATCGCAGTTGCGCACACTACATGCACAATCCTTAAGATCCTGTTTAAACGTAAACCCACATAGGCATGCTGGCATGGACACAGTGATTAAAAGAACAAGTATTCTAGTGAGACATGTGCATGTGTACAGACACAACATTACCACTCGGTGGCGAGATGCTAGGGGGTAGGCTGCAGCCTTGCCGGTCCGGTGTGAGGGATCGCCAACATGATGCATCAACACACCCGCGCTAGGTGGTTGGTTGAGACTTTACTGGTTGGCCAGATGTTCTCCAACTTGACGTTGCCAAGCCAGATGTTCTCCAACTTGACATTGCCAAGCCAGCCAAGCTCATCAACAGACCCCCAGACATTCAACCCCTGCAGCAACAACACGCATGCGGATTGTAATGACTGCCATCACTGTACACAACATACACACACAATGCACAACCGGCCATGCCCTTTGCCCTGATGCCGCAGGCTGTCGCACAGCATGCAGGATGTCCACAGCCCTGGCTACAGCCACAGCCTTCAGCTCCTGGACTTCTGGTAGCCACATGGCAGCCCACTTGCACCTCACAGTAGCATACCTGCCTTCTAGATTACTTGATTTCATTGCATTCCATAAACACAGCCACATGGCTACTGCTCGTGGGCTCTAACCTGCCCATGGGCTCATGGGCTCCAACCTGGGCTAATGCTCATCCAGAGCCTCAACCTTGTAAATGGTGTCACACAACACCAGTGACGGCCCCCACCTGCACTGGCGCCCTCGGGGCTGGCTCATCCGCTAGGGCTGACGCCTCGAGAGCCTGCTCCAATGCCACCGCGAAGCCCATAGCCGAATCCGCGGAAGAATTGCAGCAGCGTCCGCATACCACCAACAGGCTGGTCAGACAGGGCATGCGCTTCACGCAGCATGCGGGCTGCGGCGGCAATGAAAAGGCAGAGCACATGAGTCAGTGGCGTCCACGCCGACTGCTGCCCGCTGGTTCCCCGTGCTGCTCTCCACACCTTGCACGCTGCAGGGCGCTATGCATAGCAGAACAGCGACGAGGACAAGGAGCGCGGCGACAGCGGTGCGCCCTCGGACCCGGGTCATAGATTGACGCGACATTGCTGCAGCTGTGGACGAAGCGGTGCGTGCTGTTGTTCTGCGTGGGTACCGCGCCAGGTATTGCGCGTTATACGTCAGGGACCGTGTTTAAACTGTGTGACGTCGCAGAACCCAATGGCTTGACTGCATCATCGGGCAGGTATCATCTGAACGTTCGACTGCTGACCTAGGCTTTGTCAAACAGGTGGCATGTAAACGTTTGACTGTTGACCTTTTTGCGGCACAACTTGCCGCACAAGTGTTCGAGCTTGCCGTCGCAGTGCGACTGGTCGTCGCATCGCCCCGCGCACCTACCTCTCCAGGTGGGCTTAGGGTACACCGTGTGGATGGTGGGGCAAGGAACTGGATTGGGTCAGGGGCACTTCCTGGCGAAAGTGAATCGACCTGCTACGAGCTGCAGGTTGTACGAATCCATCTGGTCACAATATCCGGAGGTAGCCGATGGGGGCCGGTAGCGGATAGGTACAAGGTAGCAGATGGGGCCGAGGCTGTGAGGTCAGGGCAGTAGAAAATCCATGTCATCGGCAGCTGCACCTGTGTCTTGGCCAGCTAGTTACAAAACAATGTGCAAAGCATGTTGTAGCCCCCTCAATCCTTACTAGGGCCTCCATCAGGGCCCACTCTGCTCAGCCCTGGTGCGCTTGCTGCGCTTGGTTGGCGGGGAGGTGTTGGGCCCAGGCTCTGAGGCTGTCGGCTGTGTTGCTGCCTGGCTGGTGCATGGGGCCTGTAGGGGCTTGCGTGGTGCCACTACCGGGCACCACATCATGCCCCAGACTGGCTGGGTACACTGTTGGCTCCAGGCCGGGTGCAATAGGCGGAGGTCCATCTGCCCTGCTGGGGGCTTCCAGTCGTGCTCCGAGAAGGCTGGGACCTGATCAAGCAAAGGCTTTCACAGAGACCATGGTGCAGCCCCAGCGCAGCTGAGACGGCTGTGACCTGATCCTGATCAGGCATTCTCTATCAGGGGAATGACAAGGCACTGCAGTCTGAGCCAATACAATATATACATACACACGTCCTGGGCGACTGCTAGGCCCGGTGCCACACACTGACTGTTGCTCAGCCCCTTAGCCGTGTGCAGTTTTCACCACTGACCATGGCCATGATTGCTGGCACCAACTCCAAGGCGTCTTCAGCCATGACGACGTCATGCAAATTGCGAATCGCGGTTGTTGAGGCGCACAGAGCGAGCATAACGCTGACGTTCCTCACAGTCGCTGACCGCTGACCGCATCTAACCGCTCTAACCGCTGCCCGCGTCCCCAAAAACCAATTCTCACGCGGAGGGGATTGTGACTTGTGCGGCAGGATGCACGGGCCTTTAGCAACCAGGACGAGCGATAAAATCCGCCATCTACCGCATCTAACATTTAACAGGCCGGTATAACGTTAGACCGTCTCATCTAATCTAACGTTAGATGGCTCGGGACGATCCCTATTCACAACTCAATTTTGCTGAACTTTAACCGGGCAGTCTCACACAGTCAATGTAACCGCCGTTCACTTTCAGGAGACATTTACACCCTTTTCCACCTTGCTCAAACAACGGGAGCGCAGCGCCATTCCAGCCGCTACCCTCTACTCCCGCAGCATACATAATGCAGAGAGCCAAATCGGGCGTGCAAGCGTCATGCCTTCACCGATAGATGCAGACACACAAAGCCGTTGGCATCCCCACAGCCTTCATTTCCCAATCATACCCCGCCAGCTTGTCTCCCATGCACCGTCACGACAACTTGTTCCAGTCGCTCTTGAAACTCTGCTTCATCTGCGTCCTCGACACCTTCCGGTGGCTGTGCAGCTCCAACTTAGCTTCTATGCGTTGCTTACCACCCTTATCTGCCTTGACCTTTGAACTACCCTGTCTAGCCTTCTTGCCTGCTTGCATGAACTTCACGTCTCGTTCCTCTCGCTCCTGCGGCAAAGCACAGGATCCGCTGTCACCCCCATCCGCCCTCCTGCAACGCCATGCTCAACACAATTCTGCTACCTTCAACAACAGAAGGCATGCACATTGCTGTACCCTTCTCACAAGACAGTGTGATAGTGGGTGTGGCATGAGCAACCCTCCTCTGCGGAGTCCTCGATTGCTGCGCACATAGATGAGTACTGCTGCAAAGGGTAAGCTGTGAACACAAGCTTGCATGTTACCGCGGCGGGACCAGCAACAAAATTGTGGGTGGTGGTGGTGGTGGTGATGACCAAGCAATAGAAGGGTTTGTGAGGCTATGACAACAGTGACGCTGGTGTTGGTGGCCAAAACAGCATACAATGTCCCACCCTGATCTCGTCCAGGAACTTGAGGTAGTAGGGGTAGCGTTCCAGGGGCTGGGGCTGGGCAGTGACAGGGCACCCAGGCTCAGCCACGTGGTGGCAGTTTGCAAAGCGGCAGCCACCAGCAGCCTCTGCAATGGCCACAAACTCAGGGAACAGAGATGCCAGTTCCTGTTTCGCCAGCATCCACAGCAAGCAGGCAGGCAGGCAAGCAAGCTAGGGGTCAGGCAGGCCAGGGATCAGGGCAGGTCACAGTAGCAGGCAGGCAGGTAAGCAAGCTAGGGGTCAGGCAGTCCAAGGAGCAGGGCAGGTCACAGTAGCAGGCAGGCAGGCAGGCAGGCAGGCAGGCAAGGCCAAGTGCTGTGTGAGCGACAGAAACTGACCTGTGAGCTCACTCTGTCCAAGGACGGCTGTGAGAAGCCCGGGGTGTCAGCCAGCCAGCCTCCACCAGGTAGCCTGATCAGGCTCACAGAGGTGGTGGTGTGCTTGCCCTTTCCATACCTCGACATCTCCCCCACCACCAGGAACTTCGTCTGGTCCTCATCCCTGGTGCTGCCACTAGTTGCCACAAGGCTGCCGGCCCCCTGGAGCGTAGTCGTCGTGCTGCTGCTGCTGCTGCTGCTGCTGCTGGTAGTCAAGGCGGCAGCTGGCGACAGACAATGCAGCAGGGTGAGTCCAGGGTGCTGGCCGTCTGCCCTGTCGAGGGTGCTGCTGGCTGGTGAGGGTACCACTTTGGCAGAGGTACCTGGCTGCCTTGGTGGCCATAGGTGGTGAGGGGCGCTGCCTTGGTCCTGGTCCTGGCCAAGGCCAGGTGGTGGCTGACTTGTGAGTACCCGGCTGTGGGGGGGCAGCTGGGGGGCTGCTGCTGCTGCTGGCGATGGATCTGCAGTGGGCAGGGTCACAACCTGGTGGGCGGTGGTCTGGTCTGTTGCAGGGAGCGTCAAACTGCTGTCATGGCTGTGGCTGTCGGCTGGTGTGCTGCTCTGGCTGCTGCCAACCACTGTCTCACTCCTACTGCTGTCATCAACAGCTGTCACACCACTCCTGCTCCTGCTGCTGGAGCTTATGCTGGCAAGGTGCTTGTCGCTGCCATGTTCAGCAAGGCTCGCTTGCTCTGTGGCTGTGAGGGCGGAGACAGGTAGGTCCAAGAGCAGTGGCCCCTGGCCCAGCTTTTGCCAGCCGAGCTGCTGGTTCACCACCACCTGGTCAGGCCTGTGGCGCCCTAGCCTCAAGGCGTTGATGAGGGATGACTTGCCGGCCCCTGCATTGCAGACAGAGTGACCGCAAGGCGCAGCATTTGGGGCAGCGCACAGCTGTGCAGTAGCCCAGTGCAATGACATACCTCAATGCACAGCACACCACAACGTTGTACTCACCCACTGCAAACCTGCACTCAGCTGCAAGCCCTGCCCAGGGGTGCATGGTGCCCAGTGCCATGCAGCGAGCCCAACCCAGGGAGCACGAGCAGCAGGGTGGTAGGTTCGGCCCCAGCACAGCGCGGCACAGGGTGCTGCCCGGTGGGTGCTCAGTGCAGGTGCAGGCAGGGAGATGCTGGCAGCCTGAGGTGCACCTGAAGGCCCCGCTACCACCGCTGTGGTGCCCTGCAGCGCCTGCAGCACCTCGGGCACTCCCCTGCCGCTTTGGCAGCTGACCACCAAGGGGTCGTAGCCCCACGATCGCACCTGTTGGGCAGACGTGCAGGTCACACAACTATAGCAACAACGGCACTAGGACGGCGGGAGTAGCAGTGGCACCCGACAGCAGAACAGGTACAGCTACAGCTGCTCAGTATCATCAGGGTCTGTAGGCCATTAAGGACATCCAGCTGCAAAAACTGCCACCCTTTGGCACCCTTCCCTACTGCCCCTATCCCTGCTGCCTCTGCCTCATCCCTGCTGCCCCTGCACCCACCCCTGCTGCCCCTGCCTCATCCCTGCTGCCCCTCCCACAGCCCCTGCTCCTGGCTCTTGCCTGCTGCACTCGGGCCTGCACCTCAGCCTCTGGCACCAGGTCCACCTTGTTGAGCAGCAGCCTGAAGGGCAGCCCTGACGCCTCCTGAGCCACCAGGAACCGACTGACCTGCGTCTCCTCAAACTGCACACAGGCACACCAGGCCAGTGTACACACAGCAACCGTCTTAGTAAGTGGAAGCCAGGCCAGGCCAGGCCCGACTAGGCCAAGCCATATAAGGTGGAGTGAGATATGGTGAGGTGAAATGAGGTAAGATGAGGTCACATAGGGGCAAGCTAGGGAAAGTGGAGATGCTGACGTGCAAAGCGGAGCAGGAGGTTGAGGCCAGCAGGACAGCACAGCTGGGTTATTCGCTGCCTACTTAAGCTGTGCTGTGATTGCGGCTGATGCCTTACCATAGGATTGTGCAACGCAAAGACCAGCAATGCAAAGCTGACATTTGCAATGGTGGGGTCCTCCAGCTGGCTGGTGCGAGGGAAGACCTCCTCCACCTGCAAGTCCATTACCATCCTGATGGACGCAAGGCCACACATATGTATTGGAGACCTGGGCTGCCAGTACACCATACCTGGGCACGACCGTGGACCCAATCAATGGAGCCCACGCGCACTCGATCCCCAACCAGCACGTCTTGCCCCATCTTTTTTAGCAGCATACGTATGCTGCATTGTAGCTGACCATGTGGCAATCTTCTGCTTTGCTGGCTTGTGACTTGCGGTGCATCCACGTTGGGAGCCTGTATCTCAACCCTCACCATGCCCATAGCAGCACTCGTCACCTGCACAGAAGTAGTAGCCCAGTGTGTGATACACAGTCTATACAGGAGGTAGCAGCTGGAGTGCTGGCACACACCAAGCCATGCACAGTGGTCGGTAGATGGGCTGTGCCACCACCCAATATCCCCAGCTCGCCTTGCTTGCGTCCTGGGATTGCCATGACCACATGCCTGCCGCTGTTTTGCGCTGTGTGATTGCGGAGATGAGTGTGCTGCTGAGGGTGCTGCACAGAGGAGCGCTGTGAGATTCCCACATAGCAAGCAGAAAGGAGCTCCTGTTTTGCTGGCTCCCAGACTTGGGTGGTGTGCAAGCAGCTGCGGAAAGCTGTCAACATCGCACGCGTGCCACCTCATATCGCCCTGTCTGTTGCTGTCGCGAACTGCTCACTCGTGCCGTTTTTGTCACTTCTGGTTGGACAGGCCCCGTAGCCGCCATAGCTCAAATGCTAACCCAACCGCAAATGCAAGCAGCGCCGTCGGCATGTGCAAGGCAGGGCAACACGGCGACGGAGCATGGAAAAGCTTGTAGTATCACGTGTAGCTGCTTTGTCAAACGTAGGCCGGTTTTAACGCTGCGGTGCCCCATACTATCTCGGGCTGTCAGCGCAGAAGACGTCAGGCAAGGCTTCGTCTCCCCAATAACAACACACCAGCACTCTCAAGCAACCTAAGTTACAAGGCAATGCACCAATTCATCACTGCTTGCTTGCAGTGCTGACATTGACACTGCTAGCACACGAGAGTCAAGACGCACATGGCGACCCGCAGACAGGCAGCGAGTCTGCCACTCCAGGGACTTCTCTGATTGGGATGAGACGAGGAGAAGGGAGAGCTCGTTACGCTCTGGCGCCTTCAACACCTCTGACCCTTGGGATCCAAGGCAGCAGAAGGAGGAGGGCAGGGATGACAGGCAGCAAGGTGGCGGCAGAGGGGGCCAGGGCAGCAGGGGAGGCAGGGGAGGCAGAGGAGGGAGCAGAGCCCCCGACCCTGACGCCCCAGTAGTTGTGCAGCGTGGTTTAGGCGGGGCAGCTCGTGCTGCAGATGCACAGCGGCGCAGTCATGCCAGTAGCAGCCGGCAGGGGGCAGGGCCACCACCTTCACCTGTGCGTGCTCCGTACAAGAAGTGGGAGGAGGAGGAGGAGGAGGAGGAGGAGGAGGAGGAGGAGGAGGACAGGGAGGCGGAGGCAGGGGCAGGGAGGGGGAGCCGAGCAGCGCGTCGGGATGCTGAGGGGGGACGGAGCCAAGCAGTGGCCAGGCAGGGCAACACCCGCCGCTCTCTGGGCTTTGACCCTTTTGAGGGTGACAGTGGAGACAGGAGGCGGGCAGCAGCGGAGGAGGTGCGGGGGAAGGAGGAGGCTGCAGCAGCAGCCAAGGAGGAGCTGGGGGGTCCAGCGCAGCCCCCACCGGTGCGCATGCGCATGGACCTGCCGGTCAAGGCAGAAGGGGGCACTGCCAAAGGCTCCTTCTTTGCAGGTGCGCCACAGCCTAGCACCGACAGTCTCTCACACCACCTGACCTTGAGGGGGCTGGGCTGTGAAAGATTTGGTCCACGGATGAGCACTGTAACATCCTGCTCTGGCCCCTAGCAAAGATAAAGCTGCTGCTGCTGCTGCTGCTGCCGCAGCCACCGCTTACGCTGCTGATTCTGTTGCTGTTGTTGCTGATGCTGCCACTGATGCTGCTGTTACCGCTGATGGTACCAATGCTGATGTTGCCACTGATGCTGCTGCTGATGCCGCTGCTGCTGCTGATGCCGCTGACGCTCATGTCGCCTCTGCTGCCCTGCTCTGCTGATGCCCTGCATGGATTGGTTGCTGCCACTGTTGGTCTGCTGTCCGGCTGCTATTGCAGAGGATGCCTACTGGGACGGGCTGGGCCTTCTGCCTGACATTGTAGCAGCACTGAAGCAGCTGGGCTTTAAGCGCCCCTCACACATCCAGGTGTGACCAAGTCTCACACCCAATGCTGGCCAGGTGTCACACCTTGAGTTGTCAGGCCACTATTGGAACATGAGAAGTAGCTCTGGCATGCTGTGCCATAATCACTGCCGTGCTCTTCATCAGTGCTGCCTTGCTGATTTCTCCTGACGGCACACTCCGAAACGTCACACTCTTGGCAAGGCCCACCCACACTGGTCACACATACTAAGCCGTACACCTGCCACCCAGCATGCGCCTTTGGGAGACCAGTGGTGTCAGGGATGTTGATGGCAGCGGCATCTGTGGCAGCACTGTCTCCAAAAGCTCATGGCACCAATTCAAACACCAATTGATTGCATGGGCTCAGTACGTGCATAGGCTGAGGTTAGGCTGCCTTCATGCCCACTGTGTGCCATGCCTGCAGCCTGCCATGCCTGCAGCTTTCCATGCTTGCCACGCCTCATGTCTGTGCCGCCTGCGATGCGGCTAATGCCTGGCAGGCGGGTGCGCTGAAGGCCTGGCGCTCCGCGGAGGCTCAACACCTTGCCTTGGCTGACCAGGCGGGCAGCGGCAAGACCCTGGCCTACCTGCTGCCCTTGTTCCAGGTGAAGTGCAGCTGGGGCTGGCAGAGGCGGCCAGGCAGGCGGCCGGCAGGCGGGGCCAGCGGTGGCTAAAGCAGGGCAGGCAGGGGTGTGTGGCAGCAGTGTTGCAAACAGGCTTCATGGCAGAGACAGGGTAGGGTAACCTCACGGATGGAGCAGCAGCTGTCATTGACTGCACCCTCCTGCAGCACTATCTAGTACATGCTCAATTTGGGCTGTGTGTTTGTCAACCATGCACCTACCCTGCACCTACCCTGCACCCACTCCATGCACTTGTGATGCAGCATCACAAATCCCATGCTGTGGCTATGGCTTCTGTGGTGAGGTTAGGTGAGGGGTGGCAGGACAAGCCACTGTCACTGGGCTGCTGCAGCCTCCAGCCGTGTAAAGCCCAGCTAAGCAAGCTCAAGCCAGGTCTGCTTAACTTAGCCAAGCCAAGGCAGGGCAGGGCAGGGCAGGGCAGGGCAGGGCAGGTGACGTCACAGATTGTCTAGGCAAATCCGGCCATGTTGGCTGAGGAGAGCTTGCGGTGTGCTGCAGGCGTTGAAGGCGGAGGACATGCTGCGGGGTTCACCGGCCACCCAGGCAGGCAGCCCCCGAGCTGTGGTGCTCCTGCCCACAGTTGAGCTGGTGCAGCAGGTGAGGAGGGGCAGCAAGGCTGGGGAAGGCATGCCAGCCCTGCGGCCTTCTCCATCAGAAGCAGGCAATGGCCTGAAACTCCTGATTTGGGTGAAGCAGGCAATGGCCTGAAACTCCTGATTTGGGTGAAGCAGGCGAATCCCCCAGTGCCGAGACCTCACCACCCACCACTCACCACCCACCAATGCCCTTTTAACAGCACCTTGGCCCTCAACCTTGAGCCTTCATTGCAGTCGAACACTAATTGTGGACCACTACAAAACAGTGTTTCTGTCTGTGTGGAGTGTTCCCATCACATGGCATGCTCATGGCCTATACATGGCATACACATGGTCATGGTCGCCTACCACCTACAGCATTGCCTGACCCGTTAGGGCTTCACCGTAGAGTTGGCATGACAAAACATGCACTAAGGGTAAGCTGACGTCAGCTCAAGAGGGGGGCACTCACACTACTGTGCCGCAGCAGGCTGGGCCTTGTCTCGCGGTGGTTTGTCTCGCACTCGCTTGTACCCCAGGCCAGGATACTCCTTGCCCTTGGCTGGCAGCGCTCCCTGGTCTGGCCACCAGCACAGCTCCAGCGGCCGCCACCTGCTCTCCCCAATGCGCTGCATGTTTCAGCGCGGCATTGCAGTCCCTGTCCAGCCACCTGCCTGGCTGCGGTGCTGGCACCTGCTCCCACCTACTTATACCCAGGAGGCGATGTCACTCACTCTCGCACCTCCAAAGGGCACCTCCAAAGGGCAAGCCTCCAAAGGGCACCTCCAAAGGGTGCTGCCATCGCACCTCGCCATTGCACCTCGCCATCGCACCTCGCCATCAGCCCTTTTAACTGCACTATCAATATATATACATAGTGTCTGAGTGGTAGATACTGCTGCTTCCTGATGCCCATGCTGCTGCTGCTGCTGCTGCAGGTGTACCGTGTGGCCAAGGCGCTGAGCAAGGCGGGGGCGAAGCTGCGGGTGGCGGCCATGACAGGCGGTCAGGACAGCGAGGCGCAGCGCTACAAGAGCCTGCGCACCCAGGTGGCTGCAAGTGGGGTGGGGCAGACGGGGAGGAAAGGTACAGAGGGAGGGGGAGGGGGTAGGGGTGGAGGGGCAAGGGAGGGGTACATGGAGGGAGGTGGGGTGGAGGGGCAAGGGAGGGACAGGGGGAGGGGCTCTCCCACCCACCCTCACCTTCTTGAAGAATTGCTCCAGTGTCCGGTCCTGAGCTCCGTACAGCCTCAGCCGCTGCTGTGCCCACTTGGGGTCCAGGTACACCTCCCACACCGCATCCCAGGTGGCCAGGGTGACGGTGATGTGCTTCAGGTTGGCCTCCAGGGAGGTGCCGGCTGAGCTTGCTGCTGCCAGCTGCAGGAGGTGGGGCTTGATCGGTGCCAGCCACCTCTCAGTGTCACGGCGGGCATTGTTCAGGCCACTGCCATGCTTGACCTGGCCCTTGGTCAGCTTCCACCGGCGCAGCTGGTCTGCCAGCAGCTGGCCTGTCACCGGATCCCACACCCCTGAGGCTGCGCTGACAGCAGCTGGCCTGACTCCTGCTCCTAGAGGTTACGCTGACTGCTTGGGTGACGCCGGGGTCGATGCCCACCCCAATCTGAGTGGCTGGATTGAACACAAACTCACGCTGCTCAGCTAGGCCCTTGCCAATGCGGGGCAGTCCCAGAGAATGGGCCGCTACTGCTGTTGCACCTGGGGCTGCCACTGGGCTGCTGTTGCTGCTGGAGGGGCCTGCTGCTGAGGGTGGAGCAGGAGGGGTTGGGAGGGGGCGGGTGTAGTGCACACACACACTGACTCCGTCCGTCTCCACCGTCCTCTCGAACTCAAACCCCTGGTTGGCCAGCTGCTTCGTGCTGAACCACCTGTCCCAATGGTTGCTACGAGCTGGCTCTGCGGTGAACACATCCTCAGTCTCCCTCGTGAGCCCCAGCTGCTGGCACACCCCGTGGAGCACCCTGCTGTCCACCTTGATGAAGTGCACCCCCACCCTGGCCAAGGGGGTGAGGGTGAAGGGGGGTGGGCAGGTCAGGACCCGGGGCCCCACCCTACGCCCGCCATGCTTTGGCTTGCCTGGCATGGGTGGGGTGGGTGGCTGCTGCCACTGCTCCAGGCATCTGCACACATGCACCGCATGGCGCATGCGGCAGGGCAGGGGTACGGTGTCTTGCAAGGAGTCACCCTCCTCCAGGGCCAGCAGTCTCCGCTGCTTGGCTGCCTCCTCCTTCAGGTCCTTGACATGTGCCTTGTACAGGTTTGAGGCCTGTAGCTCTGGGCTGTCAGCATTGAGGGCATACCCACACGTCAGCTTGATGAACAGCTGAGCCTCCACCCTGCTCCAGCCTAGCCGGGCCCTGGCTGCCTTGGCGTAGCGCTCTGCACGTCAGGTCAGGTCAGGTCAGGTCAGGTCAGGTCAGGTCAGGTCAGGCCTAGATCAGGGTCAGGTCAGGGTCAGGGTCAGGGTCAGGGTTAGGGTCAGGTATGCACCACCGTCACTTGCCTGGGTTGGAGTAGTGTTGCTGCATGGCAACTGCTAGCTGCATGGAGTGGTGGCTGATGGTGTTGTGGTCCCCAGTCAGCTTGGTGCTGCCCAGCTGCTGCAGCTTGGCTAGCAGCTCCTTGTTGCTGGGGTCGTCAAAGGCAGGCTTTAGGCTGAAGTGCTTGTTCTGCCCAGCGCGCCCAAGCCGCCGCTGCAGCTGGTTGTAGGGGGTGAGGAAGGTTGAGTTGGCAAAGTACATGTAGAAGACCTGCAGCTGCTGCAGCATCGCCGGATCTTCGCTGTCAAGGGGCATAGGTGGCCCAGTGGGTGCTGCCGGTGGGGGGTGGCGTGCAGCAAGGCGGGCACAGGGTGGGCGCAGTGTGGGTGGTGCTGGGGCAGGCTCTGGCTCTGGCTCATGCTCAGGGTCTGGGTCTGGCTCAGGCTCCCAGTCCATGTCCATGCTGGCTGGCTGGGCAGGGGCACGCATGGGGAGTAAGGGTAGGGGTGCAGCATCAGGGGCTAGGGGAGGCTGCACGGTTGGAGGTGTGGGGGCTCTGCGGAACCCCGGGGTGGGGTAGCCCACCAGGCACATCAGGAAAATCCGCAACACAAAAAGAGAGGCAATTACGCAAAGCTGGCTGTGCACCCCAGCCCTCAGCTGGAAGTGCGCCATCAGCTTCCGCTCCGTCTTCTTGCACCCGCGCAGCACGGCGCCACCCGGGCAGCACGGCGCCAATTACAATCCGCACTTTGACAGCCCACTTTGACAGGCAACATTGACGGGCAAAGACCAACAGTACGGGGGCATACAAGGCGGGGGCGAGTGCGCACCTGTCGGCGCTGGGTCTTCCATGCAGCGCTTCGCTCCTCGCGTTGTTTGCCTGGAGGGGTGCTAGGACTTGCGCTGGCATGAACAGTAGCGATGTGAGCAGCGCGGAGCACACCGGACTGCACAGTTGCAGCGGACCACACAACAACTACGACGAACCTTGTTTTCGCGGACTTACAATCGGATGCGGATCTGGCTCCGCGCTACTGGGGCGCTTCCTCGGAGGCATTGCGCCACTAGGCTCATATCTGCTAGTACCTGCTCCCACCTATTTATACCCAGGAGGCGATGTCACTCACTCTCGCACCTCCAAAGGTCACCTCCAAAGGGCACCTCCAAAGGGCACCTCCAAAGGGCAAGCCTCCAAAGGGCACCTCCAAAGGGCGCTGCCATCGCCCTTGAGGTGGCCCAGCGTGGCTCGCTCGCTGAGCATCCATCCATCTGTTCTCTACACTTTCTTGGAGAAACATACTGTCACTCATGTTGAGAGGGTGATGTGTGAGGATGTGTGAGAGGGGCTGAGGACAACATGGCAGGCAACTATGACTATTCAGACCCTAGCTCATTCTTCAACAACTGTAGCGCAGGGAGTGGTGGATAACAGGAAGCCAGCAGGGGAAGTCTAGGCTTCTTATCCCTGGCTCACCACACCCAGCCTGCTGGAAAGCAGTGCAAGCGGGAGTGTCACCAGGATTGTGACTGTGGCGCGACCTGCAGCGTGACACCCTGGCTGCTGGCGTGGATCTGGTGGTGGCTACGCCAGGGCGGCTGGCAGAGCACACGCGACATCGCAGTCTGGATTTCAGCTGCTGCAAGGCCATCGTCCTGGATGAGGTGGACGTTCTGCTGGGTGCGCACCCTCCCCCTGCCACCTGCCCTAGCCCTTCCTGCTGTACCTGTCTCTCTGCTCCCTGACCCCTGCACTTGCCCCCTACTCTTGCCCCCCGTCTAAAAAACTCTGTGCCCAATGCCCTAGAGCATACTGATATCTCCTGCCCTGGCCCTCAACCCTGGCCCTCTGCACCACTTGCTGTCCGGCTTGCCTGTCGGCTATGCGAGGTTATCAGCATGCGTTGCCATTTTGCAAAGAGCGTCCATGCACAGCCCAAACAGGGCACATACCAAGCAGGGGCAATGCATTCACTGTCTGTACAGTTGCGGTGTTTGCAGTGCATGATGCTTTGTATGAGACTTGGCGGGATCACTGCTAGGTTAGGGGCTAGTGTGTCGTTGGTCCCATGTGACAGTGGTCATTGCAGCCTTTGCAGCTGCTGCAGTGGACAGCTTGCCCAGCCATGTTGGGTCCCACGGCAGATGCTGCATCTAGTCAGTAAGGCTGAGATTGGCATGCAGGCAGAAAGACCCTGTCAGCTTCAACCTAGGCCAGTCTAAAACGATTGGTATGCCGTCAGGGCTAACATCATATACAACTGATACGTATCAAACAGCATGACAAGTTGACAAGCGGCCTTGTGGCGCAATGGATAGCGCATCAGACTTCGGATCTGAGGGTTGCAGGTTCGAGTCCTGTCAGGGTCGCACACTCATGACTTTTGACTCTTTCCTTGGTCCTATTTGATAGGTTGTATGTGGCACTCCTCCTTCGATAATTTGACTTGGTCTGATGAATCAACCAAGAGGTAAGCTCGACAACACTGCGCCGTTGCCCATGCCATGCTCCTGCCCAAGCATCTTCACGCTGTTGTCATCAACAAGAAACAGACAGAAACTGTGACCAGTGCCATGCTAGCTTCTCTAGTTTGTGAACAAAGGTGATAAGATGTGTTGGTGGTCCACAGAAATGGTGATGGCCATGATTGGTGACAGTCTATTAGTACACCTTTTCACAGCTGCATCTGTCTATGAGTGAGGCAATGTGTGAGCTGGTGGCACGATGTGTGGCACGACGCTGAAACCACCAGCCTCCTGCCCAACTGCACCACGCATCTCAGCTATTGTTTGGGCTCATCCTGCAATGGTGCTGTTTCCCCTGATGAGCTTGTGCCTTGCTCCATCACTTGTGCTGGTGTTGACGGTCCTAGAAGCAGTTGCCACCTCCCAGCCAGCCTTCCTGCCCGCCAGCCCGTGAGCTCACCCCAGGCAGCCCCCCATCTCCTTTTGTTGCCTGCAGAAGGGGTCGGCGGTGTAGCGCGCTTGCAGTGTGTCGCAGTGCAATGCTTCCCCCTACCCCACCTAACCTGTGTTTTGCCTTGTCACCTACTAGACCCCAGTGTTGCCATGGCATCCAGCCCTGCCACCCAGCCCTGTGTTGTTGGTGTGCTGCAGGTGAGAACCGGGCCTTTGAGGAGCAGGTCTCTCCCCTGAAGGACGTGGCGCCGCCCTCCATGCGCTTCGTCATGGTCACCGCCACGCTGCCGCAGCACACCGCCCTGGCGCTGCGCAGCCAGTTCAGGGACATCCAGCTGGTCACTGGCCCAGGGCTGCACAGGACAGCAGCAGGTGGGGGCTGGGGCTGGTGGGCCAGGGAAGATGGGTGAGTGCAGGTGGGTCATGACAGGTGGGTGCTGGAGCTGAGGGGCAGGGAAGGATGTGGGTGAAGCTGAGGGCTGCAGGGAAAAGGAGGGTGGGAGGCCCTGGAGGGGGCTGAGGTGGCAGTGGCAGCAGTGGCAGCAGGTAGCGGCTGTGCCAACAGTGGCCCACAGTGGCTGTGCCAGATCCCTCCTGGCCATCCTGTTCCCACAGATACGCAGATAGACATGCGCCTAGCCCGGGCTGGGCCGAGCCCAGCCATGCCTTGCTGTGCTGCCTTTGCTGTGCAGGGCTGTCTGAAGAGTTGATCGACTGCAGCGGGGGTGATGAGGTGGGTGCGTAATGCCAGGTTGGAGGGGTAAGGGAAGGAAAGGGTGTGCTGGGTGCTGCATGAGCCACCTTGCCTGACAACTCTCAACGACCTTTGGCTAGGCTTGACACCGGGTGGCCACCTCTTTGTTGGTCTGGGTCAGGGCCCGGTCAGCTAGTGTGCAAGGGTGTTCCCATCATCAGCATCATCTTATTTGTGTGATACGAGCTACAAGGTGCCTCCACAGCAGCTTGTGTTGCAACATCGCATGCATTGAGGCTGGTGTATACGAGGTGACGTCTAAGTGCAGCCACAGGCAATCTAGCCTGTCTGTGTCGCCGGGAATCGCGGCATCCCACCACAGCCGTCCATGACGGTTTGCCGCAGGCAGCACTGGCCACCCACATCATTCTGGCACAAAGTGTCCCTCATGCTGCGACCAGGTCTCGCTAGCGTCTGGCGTCGCCCGTAAGATCGAGGCGATGCAACGCGCTTTGAAGCGTCACGCAGCTCCCCGCGCGCTCGTGTTTTGCAATAAGATCGAATCCGCCCGTGCAGTGGAGAATGCGCTGAGGCGCGCGTACAGCCCCGACGAAGTACAGGTAAGCTACCGGGACAGCCGCTACCTCGGCCGCGCTGTAGTCGCGTAGGGCCAAGACGGCTGCAGGCTACGCGCCAGTGCCTTGGTCACTCGCTACTTCTTGTACAGCAGGTGGCTTATGGAGATGTGTGGAGATGTGCCGTCACTCCTGTCACTGTTTGTGCCGTCTGTCCAGGCGGCCTCCTGATCAACTGCTGCTCCTGCCTGCCGCTCCGCCCTGGATCCCCCTGATCAACTGCTGCCACCCCTGCCGCAGCATGTAGTGTTGTGTTGTGGTGTGCTGGTTGTTGTTGTTGTCTGGTTGTGGGTCCTGGTTGCTGTGGCGGCAGTGGTGTTGTCCCCATCTGCCCCTACTCACACACTTGCAGAAGCGTGGTGGTGTGGTGTGGTGTGGTGTGGTGTGGTGTGGTGTGGTGTGGTGTGGTGTGGTGTGGTGTGGTGTGGTGTGGTGTGGTGTGGTGTGGTGTGGTGTGGTGTGGTGTGGTGTGGTGTGGTGTGGTGTGGTGTGGTGTGGTGTACCACCACCTATGCGCCCAGCTGTTGTGGTGCAGGTGCTAGTGTACCACGAGGCTATTCGCGAAGACGTGCGCCAAGCCTCCATGAACGCCTTCCTCACACCCATCGGCCAGGAGGACAGCGCCCTGCAGCAGCTGCAGGCAGCCACTCAGTTCGACCCCTGGGCAGCTCACAAAGCGGTTGAGCAGGCTGCTGCCAAGGAGGCTCAGCAGCAAAACGTAGGGAAAGGGAAGGAGAAAGGAGGGGAGGACCAAGGCCCTCAGGCAGCACTGACAGAGGAGCGGGAAGCGGAGAAAGAGGAAGGGACGATGGAAGTGGAGGCAGAAGAGCAAAAAGGGGAGGGCGTGGCGCGGGGTTCATCCCGTGGGCCTCGCCGCATGGTGCTGATTGCCACTGACCGAATGTCAAGAGGTGGGCGGCCTAATCAGCCCCAAAGAGCCCCACACAGCCCCACACAGCCCCACACAGCCCCCTCAGCCCGCACAACCTGCACAGTCCTTACAACCCGCACAGCCCGCACAGCCTGCACAGCCTGCCTGCTCAGTTGCATGGCAGGAGCCTTTGACCTTTGCTGCCTAATCCTTTCAACCACCCCTATGCAGCCCCCTACATCCCTTCCTGCTTGCCAGCCGCTGTCAATGGCTGCCGCTGCAGGCATTGACTGCATGGACTGCGAGCATGTGGTGCTGTTTGACTTCCCACGGGACCCTAGTGAATACGTGCGCCGAGTAGGACGCACAGCGCGCGGCGCCAGCGGCAAGGGCACCGTGTCTTGCTTGGTGCTGGGGAGGGAGGTGAGCTGCTGCTGGATTGGGCAGACAGGCAGGCAGGCAGGTGCAGGGAAACACAGCTTGTTACAGCTCTACCTCACCAGCTACACAAACCTTGTTCTGGCCCAGGCAGCTGCTCACCCTACCCTGTCATTCCATTCATGTTAAGAAGGGGTCTACTGTACACGTACCTGGGCTGGTGCCTGCTGCTGCTGCTGCTAATGCTGCAGGTGGCCTTAGCTAAGGAGATTATGAAGCGCAATGAAAAGGGGCAGCCCATCCACCGACTGCCGGAGATGTAGGCCTGTGTTGACTGCAAGCGAAATGCTTGTGTGGCTGCGGTGCCTCTGCTCTGCGTGCTCCGCAGCCATGTTATGGAAGCTGGTCTGACATTATGCTGTGTCAGTGGGGCAACCCTACACCTGACCGCGAGTGGTGATGTATGTGCCAGTGGTAGGAGCCGGGCTGCTGGTGCTGCCGGCTGCGGCCAGTATGCTCATTCCCTTGTTATCTATGCGTCTGGTGCATGCATCTTGGGCTTCTTTTCTTGTTGCTGTGCCTCAGTGCGTACACAGCAGTAGCAGCAGTAGCAGCTTCCTTCTGTGTAACCTTCAAACGGTTGGGTCTACCCTCGCAAGCACCAATCACAGCACGACAGCCACGACAAACTCACTTGCGATACAATGAAACGGCTGTGTGGTACTTACAGGCCGCAAGTATGAGCCAGCGCAAATGTCAACATGCTCTAATGCAATGCTCACCATGCCTCTTAGCAGTTACATTAGTGTACCATCGCCAGCCTGGTACGCGGACAAAATCATGCACACGATGACAACAGCTCACACAACATTTCATGCTTGACGCTTGCTTAGAGGCACCACGTTCTGTATGCTTTTGATGGCAAGACAAAATCAAAATGATGCTTATGTCATGCTTCCATGTGCTCCGTGTGTTAAACTTGACCATGCGCTTGTGTGACCTTACCCTTAACGGGTTTGTGAGTGTGCCTATGCAGGTGTGCCACGTGTTCTTGAAACTAGCATATGCCACTTGCACATTTCAAACTGTCTTGAGTACATGCACACGCCACAATCTTCCATGACACTTGCTTGCATGCTGAGGGGTTCAGTGCTAGCCTGTAGCGGCATGCAGCCTGGCTCAAGGGACGTGGGAGCCCATCACGCAATGCCTAGCTACTGCTGCCCATCTGTGTTTTCCCGCATGCTGTTGGCTTGGGGCAGTTCAGGGTACAGGCCCAGCCAGTGCTGCAGTCTATCTGGTGTGGTGGGGGAGTGCAGCCGTGAGGGCCGAATTGCACCTGGTGCGCTATTGTGTTGCCATGCACCAGTAGTAATGATGGCCTGAAGTGGCGTGGCGTGGCCACAGCCAGCAGCCTTGAGGACCTTCCTCCTAGAGTCTGCCGTGACTCTTGCACAAAACTGTATGAGGGGGCAGGTGGACAGAATGGAAGCCTACCCCTGCTGCTGCTGCTGGTACTTGTTGCCCGCTGGGCTGATGATGGCCTGGTGGGCAGATGTGTGGAGGAGGAGTGTGACCCCACCCACCAGGGGCATGAGCAGGCGGTACACGTCAATGGCTGAGGGGCCTTCGCCAGGTCCATGTTGTCCAGGGGCAGCGGTCGTCATGGGCAGATGAGGGTGTATGAGGTGGGTGAGCTCCGGTGCTGTGTGAGCTAGGGGTAAGTGCAGCTGACGCAAACATGCACACTGCCATGCACTCTACATGCAGCATCCATGGATCCATGCATCGGAGCAAGAGCAAAAGCGCAGGAGCACCCAGCTTGAGCTTCCTAAGTGCTTTGACGCCTTTGACCCAGGGGCCATGCAGTGGTGATGACGACCCAGGGGCCAGGCAGTGGTCACCCTAGCAGGCCCTACACCTCTGAGCCAGGGCCAGGCAGCACAGCCTCAGACCTAGCCGCTGTCGTCCCTGGCTGCACTGCAGGCCTCCCACTGCCCGACCTGATCCCTGACATCATGTGCAGCAGCTGCAGCCCCATGCTGTGCACGCCCCGCATGGCTGCATTGGCCTCCTGCACCATGCCCACCAACTCCTCCACCATGCGCAGCACCAGCACCTGAGGGTTAGGCAGCTGGTGGCCAAGCTGCGGGTGGCCTAGCCCAAGCCTGGAGGCAGGGCCTGCTGGGCTGGGCTGTGCCAAGCAGCTGCCTACAACAGGCGGGGAGGGGTGCTGCTGGTGGAATGGGCTCCTCATAGGGTGGGAGTCTTGGGATGTCACCCGGTGCAGAGGTTGGTTGGAGGGTGGCGGGGCAGGTTGGTTGGAGGGTGGCGGGGCAGGTGGGGTGGTGGTGGTGGTGGTGGGGCTGGCTGGTGGACGGATGGACACAATGCAAACAGGCTGAGCACCCTCTAGCATCATGTGGTCCATGACCTGAAGGACGATGGTGGCAAGAGGCAGCAACATGCTGCACATGTACTGCCGTGTACTGCCATGCACTAGTTTAGTGAGGTCAACAGCAAGTGACAAACCCCAATGCAATACAAGCATGGGATGGGTGACAATGGATGACTTCAGGCTGCTGCACAGCTTCCTGACCTGCTCAGCTCTGCCTTCCTCCGCAGCCTCCGCCACAGCGCCGGGGTGTGAACCTTGCTTCGTTTGTTGTGTGAGCTCGCCCTCAGCCGCTGCATACCACAAGACCACGTCAAGAACAGCGTGTGTCAAGACGGCAGGAAGAGAGCTAACCTCCATAGCTACCCCTGGCTCTCAAACCATGCCCAGGGCTGAGGTGCAGGCTCATATCCTAGGAAGCATGCCCAGTAAGCGTTAGAGTGAAGCTGGGTCCTTCCCAGTAGCAAAGTATGTGTGGTGGTCTAACTCTTTCTCACTACCTCTCACCTGACTCCTGTTGCAGAGCTTTTGTAGGGCGGCGTGCTGGGACAGTATCTAAGGTCGGGGTGTTGACCGCCTCAAGCAGGCGTGCGGCGTATTGCATTGGGGTGAAACCCGTTCGTCCGATGAGCGCGGACGGCAAGGGAAATGTTGGTCCAGGGGCAAAACCCTCCCCCGCGTGCATTTCGGGAGTGATGCTGACGGGCGAAAGGCTCGGTAGCTTACGACCGGTGGTGAACAGCGCCGTAAGCGCGGCTGGGCGCCGGCCGCAGGTTAGAGCTTTCATGTCTTGCAGTCCGTGCGACGGCGTTTCGGGAGCTGGCATCTGGAGGAGCATGTCGCGCACATTGCGACGCGTGCCGTCTCGCCCGGCCCCGGTCGTAGGCGCGGAGGGCGGCTCCTGGGGCGCATGTCCGGGAGCCTGGGAGCCGGCACCGAAAGCCGCCAGGAGAAAGGTGTGAGCGGGCGGGAGTGGTCGCACGCGGTTGATGTGCCTAAGCCCAGCCGAGGTTGTTGGTGCGTTGGCCGGGTCAGTCTTGGGTAAGGAGTTGCTGGGCTTCAGGCGGATGCTGTGCGTTCCCCTCTTCAGTACTGCCTGAGTTCAGGGGACGCATGAGCAGGCCTCAGTTTAACCAGGCATGTGTGGTGACTTGTAGCACATGCACTTCCCAAGCACCGTTTGCAAGCCAGCCTTGCAGAGCAAACTGGGCAGGTTTGAAAATGCAAGCAGGGAAACCGAGAAGGGTAAGCAACTAAGGTTTCAGGTCAGCAGGTCAACTGGTTAGGAGGTCAGCTAGGGAAGGTCTGGCTGCCCCAGCACACCGTGTCTGCAGCTGAGCCAGGATGCCATACAGCCACAGGGCAACATTGCAAGGTCACAGCCTGCCAGGGTTCCTGCAGCACTAAGATAAGTCGGAGCTTGCCCTTGGTCAGCATCAGTGGCCACAGCCAGCATCAGCATCAGCAGCTGCAGCAGGCCGTGGCCAGAACGCAGCATGCTGTCTTGCAAGCCATGCGCCATGCAGTGCAGGGGAGCTCAAAAATGCAGCCGCACCGGCAGCAGGGCCCCTCTGCAGCCGCCCTCACCTCTGCCTCTGCCTGCTGGCTGCCATGGGACTGTAAGCTCCTTGCTCCTCCCGACAACGTGGCGACTAACTCCCTCAGCAGCTCTGTGCCGCCACCCTTGCTGTGCTGCCCCTGCAGGGCCTTAGCCACGGAGGGCGGTGGCGCCTGGCTGCTGCTGGCTGACAGCTCTGACTCTACCCTAAACCTCACCAGCATGGAGCCAGGGGCCCTTGGCTGGATAAGGCTGCGGGTCATCATCGGGGCGGCGGTGGCTAGGGCCTTGCCTGCTATGGCTGTCAGGCTGCTCTGGGCCACGGCTTTGGCAGCTAGGCTGACGTGTCGGAGGTTGGCCACGGACTGGGCCAGCAGCAGGCTCAGGTGCTGCATGGGGCGCACCTGCCACGCAGGCAGTGCATGCATGCATGGGCCTGTATGACATGGCAGCCGCAGATGCAGGTCACACTTCCCTGTTTGCCCTCACTCCTCCTGCAGCGGCGTGTCAGGGGAGCATACGGAGCAGCCACCAGTAATGTCACACACACTTTCCCACCCTCACTTCTTCTGATGCATGGACCTGTGCCTGGTGAGCATGGTTGCAAACGCAGGCATGAGGAGCCAACACGTCATGCACACTACAGCTGTGCCAAGCCAAGCGGTGCTTAGCCCAGGCTGGACAGTGACTGACAGTGACTGAGCTGCTGAGTGTCATTGGGGCTTGTCATGTCATGTCATGTCATGTCATGTCATGTCATGTCATGTCATGTCATGTCATGTCATGTCATGTCATGTCATGTCATGTCATGTCATGTCATGTCATGTCATGTCATGTCATGTCATGTCATGTCATGTCATGTCATGTCATGTCATGTCATGTCATGTCATGTCATGTCATGTCATGTCATGTCATGTCATGTCATGTCATGTCATGTCATGTCATGTCATGTCATGTCATGTCATGTCATGTCATGTCATGTCATGTCATGTCATGTCATGTCATGTCATGTCATGTCATGTCATGTCATGTCATGTCATGTCATGTCATGTCATGTCATGTCATGTCATGTCATGTCATGTCATGTCATGTCATGTCATGTCATGTCATGTCATGTCATGTCATGTCATGTCATGTCATGGCACGGCAACATGTTGCACTGCAACCTGTCAGCAGGGAAGGACATGGATGGAGTGTGAGGTATTCTGAGTGGCAAGCGCCTGGCCAGCAAATGCCTTGCTCCTGCCCCTGAGTCCTCAATGCCTCCATGGCCTGCCTCACTGGATGCATCCTTGATTGCCACCTGAGCTAGCTGTAGCACAGTGCACATAGCAGGCAATCGCTTGCTCCTGCCCCTCGGCCATCAAGGCCCCCATGGCCTGCAAAGCTGTACTGCACATAGCAGGCAATGGCTTGCTGGGTACCGCCACTGGACCTCCAGGGTCTTTAAAAAACCCAGGTCTCATCAGGCTCACATAACTCACGGGTGGCTCTAGGCAGACGTCCAGCAAGCTGTCTATGGCGGTGTTGCTGGGGGCAGCCTGGGGCCCTGCTCGCTGCACCAGCCAACGCCAGAGTCGTGCCAGGTCCTGCAGCAGGGGTAAAACAAGTGCACAGTGGACGGCAGCAGCAGCAGCGACGGCAGCAGCAGCGGCGGCACCAGCGGTGGCAGCGGCAGCAGCAGAAGGAGTGAAGCATGTGTGGAGCAGGCAGCAGCAGCAGCAATGACTTATCCTCATCAACAGCAGCGACGGCAGCTGCAGGAACAGCAACAGCAGCAGGTGGTTGTTGCAGTGGCAACAGGGGCAGGAAAGCAACACAGCCAGGCCCCGAAACTCATCATGGCAGCAACCTCCTTGGCAGTGATGGTTGTGGCCAACTGACCACATTGTGAGTCGGGGCACATAGGCCACGTGCAGCATGAGTACAGCATCTGGGCAGCTTCTGCTCAGCCATCACGCTTACCTGGGGCACGCCGGGGTCGTTGCGGCCAATGCGCCGCAGGAGAGCATACGGAGTCAGCAGGATGGCCAGGAGGAAGGAGCTGGAGGACAAGGCAGGCAGCAGGTCGCCTCAAATGCTGCCAGGTTATCCCGCAAGGGGTAGGGGACGATCCCGCCCCCGCTCCATGGGAAAGTGACCTAAGTCGCTTCAGCTGATGCTAAGGTCGCAGGTTCAAACCTAACCAGACGCAGAAATGTGCTCCGGGGTGAAGGGGCGATTTTTATTACTCTTTTTTGCTGCCAGGTGGGTTGAGGCTGAGGCCCATATGAGAGGGTGAGATAGCATGGTTTCATAGCGATCAAGGTGCATGTGTGGGCCAGCTGCATCTGAGCTGCTAGCCACACTGAGCTGGCCCCCCTTCTACCCCTGCCCACCAGGAGGAGCCCTGACCCCATGTGCTGACACTTGCCGGCAGTTGGACTAGCCAGTGACCAGTGACCCTGGTGATAGTGGTAACAGCACCATAACCCGGTGGGGTGGGGCAGAGGAGTGGCACTGTAGGGAGTATTCGGCAGCCTCTGTAGCTGTAGCAATGACATAGGTGGGGTGGGGTGCGGTGGGGTGGGGTGGGGTGGGGTGGGGTGGGGTGGGGTGGGGTGGGGTGGGGTGGGGTGGGGTGGGGTGGGGTGGGGTGGGGTGGGGTGGGGTGGGGTGGGGTGGGGTGGGGTGGGGTGGGGTGGGGTGGGGTGGGGCCTGTGGCTGGCAGGCTGGTGTGGTGTGGGGAGTGGCCATCAGGTGAATAGGACTCAGGCACTTACAGCATGACGTGCAGCATCAGCACTGGCACCAGGCCGCGCAGCACCGCCGCCACCACTAGGTCAGCCCCTGTCCGCCCTCCAACTGCGGGGTCCATGATGGCCTGCAATGCAGATTGCAGCAGCAGCAGCGACATTATCATCATCGTCATCATCAGCAGCAGCAGCAGCAGGTTGGGGTGCAGCGTTGCAATCGTAGCGCAGCAGAAAAGGAGCATCATCATCATCATCATCAGCAGCAACAGTGTAGGAATGTTCGGGTGAAAGACACAAATATAACGCCAGAGCCAGTGTGTGGCCTTTTGCTGTTTGGTCAGGACGTCCCCATTTCACGCTCTTGTCCTGTGGTGGTTGCAGGTTCTCACATGGAAGGTGTCGTCCCCCACGCCATCACCAAGCAGGGTGTACTGCAGCATGTTGAGCAGGCCAGGACCTAGGTCCCTGACAGCAGCCACCCTAGGTCCGTACACCAGCACCAGGGCCGCGCAGAACAGCAGCAGCATGACCAGGTAGGTGGCGGCAAAGTGGAGCATGTCCGTCACCATGGCGGCCTGCACATGAGATAGTCAATGAACAGATATAGTCCATGCATTGACAAGAGGTCCTCCATTCACTAACAACGGTTTGTTCCATGCAGCACCAAGAGTTCCATGCAGCACCAAGAACACAATTGTGAGCTGAAGTCGTGTCTCGCTCTGGTGGGCGGACAAGCAGGGCTGGGTGGCGGACGAAGGAAAGCGGAGAGAGGACAGCAATGTGGACAGGAGGTGTCCATGCAGCACGAGGGTATCAGCAGTGAACGCCAGACCACTGCATGGGTGGCTGGGTTGGGCTGAGGGAGAAGCGAGTTTGCGTATGAGTGTGGGTGAGCACCCAGCGCTGCACCTGCCCTGCCTGAGACAGTCTGGCAGTCAGGGAATGGATGTTCAAGATATGGTATCCGGGAATAACTACAGGGGCAGCCACTCACTAGTGTCTTGAAGATGAGGGCGAGGCGGGGCTGGAATCGGATATACTCAATGAAGTGGACCAGCAGCAGCACCAGCACTAAGCCAACCAACACAGCGTACACAACCTGCATTGCACAGCAGCCAGGTACGGCAAACCTGACATTGTATCATGAAGATGCAGGCCATACCCGAGGGACTCCAATTGCAAGCACGGGCACACACCCACACCAGTGATCCAGGCATGCGGGTTTGTTTCAGTGCATGGCCTGAGCTTCAGCAGAGCAGTTCAAACTCACATACAAGCGTGACATGTCCTTGGCTCGTTGCAGCATGAGCGCTGCAGCCTCTAAACCCGTCATGTCAGCCGGCAGCGCCCAACGACCTTCGCTGCCCGGCACTGGGATGACGGCGCCGGGATTCTGGGCCGCCATGAGCGCGATGGCGGAGGTTGAGCGCGCCGGCAGCAGGTAGCGGGCCGGAGCGGCCGTTTGGCTGTCGTAGGCTGAAAACCTGCGAGAAGCACGTGCTCTATATGCTTTGAAGCTGTGCTGACGCCGGTAGCTGGTATTGAACTCGTGTGCAACGAGGTGGGAAGATTTGCGGACGAAACGAGCTATTAATTCAAAAGGTAGCTGCCTCCATCTGTGCACGTACCACAAACGCAGCACTCACGTTGGACTGAACGCGCTGGCTTTCACCGCCCTGGTGACGTACGCGAAGTATACGCCCAGCGCCGCAACCATCACGGCGCAGAGCACCACCTCGTAGAACAGCCAGCCAGGGGTTAAGCGGGTGGCGTACGCCCACTGTACGGCGCTGCGTCGGTCTAGGCCAACCGACTTGCGGCTGGCTGTGGCCAAGGTGCCTTGCTCTTCGGCCTCTATCGCGACCACGCCCTGCCAGGTTTTCCGCTGCCGGCGTAGCTGGAACCAGACGTCGCGAGCCGTCATGACCTGCAAGGTGACCACAGGCGCCTGCCTGACTTGCACCGTGATGCTTGCATTGAGCACGGCGTGCAACCAAATGCACTGCTTTCCTCAGCAGCGTGCCGGGGATGTGTATAGTATACGCACCGAACCGACCAGCACCCCTGATGGACCAGGATCAAAGCAAGACTCACAGGCGGGCAGTCTGCTTGGCACACAAGCTTCCCTGACATGGCGAGTCTACGAGTATGGGACTTGCAGCATTGCTGGAAGACGAATGCCATGTAGTGATGACCAGGTTCCCTTAAGTTGCCACAGGTAGGTGCATGGTAGCCATGCACAGTGTGAGAAGCGTAGGACAGACCAATCAAAGAAACGTATGTTTCATCGCAGTCATGGTGAGGGCAGTGCATGACCCACCAGGTAGGTGGCCACCAGCAGCAGCAAGACGATGTCCGGGGCCATCCTGGCCGGCACCCAGGCTGCCAGGCTGCGTGCATACTCAACAGCGGGCAAGGCCTGCACAGCGGGTCGCAGCCAGCAGGGCCCATCAGGGTCCAGGGTAGTGGCTAGGCCGATGCCAAGGCCAAGGTCAACCCTAACCCTAACCCTGTCCCTGACCCTGACCCTCCGGTGAAGACAGTACCGGGCTGATGGTGCAGGGTGGTGGTGGTGGTGGTGCAGGGCGGTGGTGAAGGAAGCATGCTAGTGCAAGCCGAAGTGCCCATGAGCATCCTTGCCAGCCAGCTGCATGGGGAGGGCCCGAACATGAGGACGAGGAAGAGGGTTCAGGCAGCATTGAGGTTAGCATGGTGGTTGGGACTTTGTCATGATGAGGACGGAGGGTCCTTAGGGTCCTCATTGCCATTGTCGTGTGGCTGCCATGGCGAGGCATGCCAAGGCAGCGCAGGACCGCAGAGCCCTTTGCCTAAGAGGCATTGCTAGCAAGCAATGGAGGCCTGGCTCCTTCCTCTAGTCAACAGGGCCAGCCATCACTCACAAACCAAGCGAGGCAAGAGGGGGATGGCGACAGGAAGCACAGAGAAGGTCCCAGGCATGCCAGTCCTACTGCTGGGCTCAGGGCTCGGGGCATAAGGAAGGGGGTGCATAAGGAAGGGCTCTGGGCATAAGGAAGGGGGTGCATAAGGAAGGGCTCTGGGCTCGGGGCATAAGGAAGGGGGTGCAGCCACACCCACCACCACAGAGTGTGTGGCGAGGATGCTGCCATCAGGGCGCCAGTCCATGACACAGGTCCAGTAGCCAAACACTGCAGCTGCGGGGTTGAATGACACCAACTGGGCCGTGAGGGACTGGGTGAGCTGCTTGTCCAGGAAGCCTCCATCCTGCGCTTGCATGCCACAAGTCGATTGCATGTGTTGGCATAGACAGCCTGTCACCGTGGTGCCACTGACTGCATGCCACGCATTGCTGCTGCTGATGGTTGCTGAACCACAGCGCAACCAGCTGCCAATTCATAATAGCAAATTGATCAACAGGTGTGCCAAAGGAAGGGACCGAGAAAGGTGAAAGTCGATGAATCTGGCTGTCATGCCCACCCACCCTGACCCCCTCACCCTGACCCAAACTCCCACCCCTATGCAGTCTCGACCCTACAAACCCTATGACCGTGAGACATGATGCGCTCCAGAGACATCACAAGTGTGCCAAAGCGAGTAGCCAATGACTCGAAAGGAGAGGAAGAGCACGACCAAGCAGAAGCAGCGCCCGGCAGGAGGGAGGAGCTCACCCACCCGAATGACCTGCTGTGTTGTCCTGCATGCCTGCTCTGCTGCCAATTGAGACCCGGCCTGGTACACATCTCAGCCCTGCCTGGCCTTCCATCCAGGCCTTGTTGCCTGGCTAGGCTGTCCTGTGCTGCCTCTACCCGCTGACCTGTAGAACAGTGCGTGCCTACTCTGCTGCCCACCGCAGCCTAGCCAGGTCTCAACCCGGCCCTGCCTGGCCTTACGTCTATCTGAGCCATGCGGGCCGGCTAGGCTGCCCGTAAGCTCTGCCGGCTAGGCTGACCTGCAACATGGCCAGCAGCTCAGCCGAGCGCTGCATGCTGCTGGCCGTGTCCACCAGCACGGGGTAGCCATCAGGCAAGCTGGGCAGCGGGTGGTGGAAGAAGCCAAAGGGCTGCCCTAGGCCACTGATGTCAGGCGAGCCGACACTGGTGTTGTACCTGCATGCGGCACTCGCAGGCAAGCTGTTGCACACAGGCATGGGCAGACATAGCGTGCCTCTTCATGCTGTTGCTGGCTGGTGATGGAGGGTGGTGGAGGGGCTGTAACCGGGAGCTCAAGGAGCATGGGCATCCTAGCAGACGCTTGCATGGGCTTGCATGGGCTTGCATGGGAATGGGTGTCCCCAGTGTGTGTGGTGATGGCGGGTGGTGAGGGGCTGTGAGCGGCGGCTGGCTACCACTGGGGACACTGCAAGGGGCACCGCAAGGGGCGCTGCCATTGCTCCTGCAGGTGTAGGTCTAACAGCCTGGTGCCGCCTGCCAGACCTGGCCTTGGCTGCAGTGCTGCAAGCTGCCCAGCCCAGCTACCACATGTGGTGTGCTGATGTGGTGTGCTAGATGGGATAGGACAGCTGTGCCCAAGCTGTTGGGGCTCACAGCCTTGTGTTGCCTGCAGGTGTGCTCATGTGCTGCATGTGGTGCTGTAAGGCAGCAAACGACCCGACTAGGCTATGCTTGGTGTGCTTCAGCTGATCTGGGTTGGATTCCTAGGCCAGCGGGCGGGCCGGAGCCGTTAGCTGAGTCTCACCAGTCAGATATGTTCAGCGCCGGGTTGAACAGGAGGGAGCGGGGGTTGAACACCGCGTCTGACCCGAACCCGCCCAGGTCTTGTAGGGCAGTGAGTGTGACGGCGCCCTGGCAGGCTGCCGTCAAGCGCTTTGTGTATCGACTGGCGTGACACTCCTAGATTGACAGGCAGCGGGGCAGTTTAGGGTGATGGGTGGGGCTGGTGGGGATGCTCATTTGCCTCCCACCTACTCCCCTGTGACAAGCATGCATGCTGTGCTTGCATCCATGCAGCAGAGCATGCTCTTGTCATCACCATGGTGCATGCCACATGAGGTGAGCCTAAGAGAGGGCAGGCAGCCACCACCATGACCTGAGCTCTGCGTATGGGGGTTCCTGCGTGAGGGAGCCTTGGTCAAGCATACGTGAGGGACTGACGGTGACCTTGACCAGTGACCTTGCCACCTTTTTACCCGTGCAGAACACATTGTTCCGATTGACAGTTGCAGTGCGCCCTGCCCCTAAACACCACACCCAGGCACACCCAGCCATACCTAGCCCCTGCACCAACCTTCACCCTCCACACCACACCCAGGCACACCTAGGGTTAGGGTCAGGGTTAGGCGCCTAGACAACACCACTTACCCACCCCATCCACCAGCCCCATGCAGCCTATCAAGTATTATTTAGATTTCAATGTGATGGTTCACAGCAATGCCGACTTGGAATCGCCACATATGACGAGGGTGACCACAACCAGCCTGCCGCACCCCCAGCCTGCCACCCTCCCCGCTTGCCCTACTCACATTGTCAGCATGGGTGTTGTTTGCGGCGTTGGGCAGGCTTGCCAGCGGCTTGCGCACCAGGTGCAGCATGAGGCCGCCCAGCACCTTGTTTGCGCTGCCAGAGCCGATGTAGCGGGCTGGGCTGGTGTCCAGGGAGGCGCCTGGGAGGTCTGACAGCAGCAGGCCGTCCCGGCCCACCAGGTAGCCCTGCCAAGGGGCGGTCGCCAGTCCAGCATCCGCACCGGGTGCAGGACCACGCAGCAGCTTGCGCCTGTGTCGGGGCAGGAGGGGTTTGCAGTAGTGCATGGCTGTGTGGGTGCATCAGGCACACAGGAGGATGCTGACGCCAGTCGCGAGCATGGTATGATGCCGCTGCCACTGATCATTGCGAAACTGACTCATGTGAAAGTGATCAATGTGAAACCCTCTTATGTGGTACGTGATGATGTATGGCACCCACCGCCCTCCAGCCTCGCTCCCGTTCTCCACAGCAGTCTGTCCATTAACCCCGGCCTTGTCACTGCTGACACTGAACCCAAACTGAATGCCCTGAGGCCCAGCGCGGCCCAGCAAACATGCTGAGTACACCGCTTCCACATCTGTGATGTAGGTACCAGGTTCGAACCCCAGCCCCTGCAACACTATTTCCGTGTCCAGCTTGAGTGCGGAGGTGAAGCGGGTAGTGGTGGCCAGGCTGGCTGAGAGGAGGCTGCTGGCTGTGGTCAGGGCGTCGGCCTGAGCGGTCTGTGCAGCTATGGTGAGGGAGAGGAGGTCGGACAGGGTCTGCGCATGGCTTTGCTGGCTGGAGAAGGCTGTTGTGGCGGCAGCCTGCAGCTGGGATAGGGCGGCAGCCACCTGTGGTCAAGGGAAGAGGCAGGCAGTGCAGGAAGGAAGGGGTGAGAGAAACTCGTGCAGGTGGCAGGAGTAAGGGGCGGTTGGGGATACTAGGGGCGGGTGGCGGAGTGGAGGGGCGGGTGGTGGGGTAGAGGGCCAGGTGGTGGGATAGAGGGGCGGGTGGTGGGGATGTGTAAATAGCTCAATGGGTGATCACCTGTCAGTGTGGGGCTTTGCTCCAGCTGCTCCCCTACCTGCGCCCTACCTGGTCGTCTGTGGTGTCAAAGGCGCTGCCTGGCAGTGGCACCGCCTGCTGCAGGGCTGCCTGCGCAGAGGCGACTGCAGCTGTAGCCGTGGCCAAGCCGGAGGACGCGCCGGCCAGCACTCCCAGCAGCACGTCCTACGCAATCCAGGCAGCAGGGCTAGCTGTCAAGGCAAGGCGTAATGAAGGGAGTGTGTGGGCGCCACCAGGAACACAGGCGACCTGACGCAGCGGTAATGAAACTAACTTCCTTCACTTCTACTGCCCATCATTATTTTCGTGGGTGCGTGTGAGATGCAGAGGAGCAGGAAGCTAGGTGTAACATCATGCGACATGACATGCTATGAGATGGGATCATAGGGCTCTCTGGCCCTGCAGCAGTGCAACCCCACGTCACGTACCCCTGCCATGGCCCACCACTGACCTGCACAGTGATATTGGGGCCACTGCAGTTCACAGGCCCGGTTGATGCTGCCACGATAGCGCCAGCGCTGGATGCCTGCAGGCCGCTGCTGCTGGTCAGCGGGGCCACAGGGGCAGGGCCACAGGCTGCGGGGCTGCCCTGCAGGAGCGCCCTGCCAGGGCCTGGACCTGGGAGCGGAGGCAGCAGAGGAAGGTGGCGGGCACAGCTAAACCTGGCAGTGCCCACCCCTTGTCACCACCCCTTGTCACCACCCCTTGTCACCACCCCTTGTCACCACCCCTTGTCACCACCCCTTGGCAGTGGCAGTGCCCACCCCTTACAGCACACCCTGCCCACCCTGGTCCCCCACACCACCCAGGGCACCATGTCCCTACACACACCTGTCTGCCAAGTAAAAGGATGGAGAACAGTAATGAAATGCGATAGTGACCAGACAAAACAGTGAAGAACAATAGTAAACTACAAGTACATACAAAACAGTGATAATCATATAACAAAATAATAGTGGGCCGCACTCATCGCTGTGACAACATGCAGGCAGCCATGGAGGGTCAAGTGCTCGTCAGGGTTCAGCTAAAACACACAGTCTGTTGCAGCTCACCTCCTGGGTGCAGGCTGGGGAGTTGCGGAAGGGTCAGCAGCTGACGTGCACTTCGCTGCTCCCAGCCATGCGCTCCTCCCCAGACTTGGCCAGGACCTGCTGCTGCCCCCCAGCTGCTCCCTCGGCCCGGCTGCTCCCCCTCAGCCAACCCTGAGCCCAGCTCCAGGTTATCGACCCCATGCAGCCTGGCAAGCCCACCGTGTGGGGCCAGGGGTTGGGGGGCAGGCAGGGGCGGCAGGGCCAGGCGCAGGCGCTTCAGCTGGCTGCCCACCTCCTCCAGGGCTGCCACTGCGCCCTGTACTGCAGCTTGGTAGAGTGTGGCCTGGACCCTGGCAAGCGACAAGCTGCTGGAGGCTGGGGGGCAGTGCTGGCCTTGGCCTGACCAGCCTGCTTGGCAACTCGCACGAGCTGTGGGCATCAGTGATGGTGTAGGGGAGAGGGGGGAGGGCTGTAAGGTAGTCCTGGGGAGGGGCCTGGGGTAGTTAGGGTCAGTGGCTCCATCAAGCAAGCGGCGGGATGGAGGGAGTAGGGACAGCTTGGGAGGGGCGATGGAGGCCTGCACCAGGATCGGGATTCAGGCAGGGCAGGTGGATGGCTGCGTAGGGTCAGGTCAGGTCAGGTCAGGTCAGGTCAGGTCAGGTCAGGTCAGGTCAGGTCAGGTCAGGTCAGGTCAGGTCAGGTCAGGTCAGGTCAGGTCAGGTCAGGTCAGGTCAGGTCAGGTCAGGTCAGGTCAGGTCAGGTCAGGTCAGGTCAGGTCAGGTCAGGTCAGGTCAGGTCAGGTCAGGTCAGGTCAGGTCAGGTCAGGTCAGGTCAGGTCAGGTCAGGTCAGGTCAGGTCAGGTCAGGTCAGGTCAGGTCAGGTCAGGTCAGGTCAGGTCAGGTCAGGTCAGGTCAGGTCAGGTCAGGTCAGACCAGGTCAGGTCAGGTCAGGTCAGGTCAGGTCAGGTCAGGTCAGGTCAGGTCAGGTCAGGTCAGGTCAGGTCAGGTCAGGTCAGGTCAGGTCAGGTCAGGTCAGGTCAGGTCAGGTCAGGTCAGGTCAGGTCAGGTCAGGGTGATGATGACTGCATACCACAAGGCAGCTGTTCATGCATGGGCGACCCCCCTCCTCCCTTACCCCTGTGATGGCTGCCCTTCCATGCTCATCAGCAAGGCCTTGTCTGCGCCTGCATCCTGCCCCCCACCCCCCACCGCGCCCCCATCCCCCACCTCCCTTCACCCCCCACCCCTCACCAGCGTCACGTTGACTGCCACAGCCACAAGCCACAGTGCAGGGTCAGCCTCTGCCCTGACAGCCGCCGCAGCCAGCAGCACCGCTTGCACCACCCGCTGGCTGCTGGGCCCGCCTGCCTGAGGCTGGTAGCTGGTGGTGATGCCAAAGGCCGCCAGCTGAGTGCCCACCACCAGTTGCTGTGCATAGCTGGCGTTGGCCAGCAGCTGCGCCGCCAGCAGCTGGGTGGATGCACCATCGGTGGCTGCGGGGCTGACGAAGCTGTAGTTCAGCAGCACTGAGCTGCGCTGCTCAACGTAGACGGTCAGCAGGGCGGTGGCGGTGGCGGTGCCCGCAGAGTTGGTGGCGAAGTAGGCCAGGGTGTAGCGGCCTGGGAGGCAGGTGCCGGAGGTGAGGCTGGCAGCGGAGCACCTGGCAGCACAGCAGCGGAGGCGCGGGCGCGGGCGGGTCAGAGGAAGTGTGATGTGACTCTGCATGAGTGTGACGGGCTGAGGGGGCAGGTAGGCAGAATGGAACTTTGCTTGTCGCTGCGGGTGGCAATGGCAGTTACAACCATGGAAAACAAAGTATGGCTGGGCAGCCCCTCCTGAGCCACCAAGCCACCTGTCACAGCCACATATGTACTCAGCTGCTGAGGTCAGTCAGCCAGCCAGCCAGCCAGCAAGCTCTCAGGCTCCTGGCTCTGACCCTGAGGAGCCTTCCAGGTTGCAGGTGCCTGAGCCTGCCTGCCCTGACCCACCTTGACTGGCTGCCAGGCGACACGTCCTGAGGCATGTCCATGAAGGGGCTGAGGTCGCCCTCCTGGTCGTCCCAGGCCACGGCAGCGCAGGTCACGACAGAGGTGGTCAGGGAGGTGTTGCGAGGGCAGGGCGCCAGGGAGGAGGGGGCCAGCCTGCCGCCAGGCCAGCACATGCACACTGGGGCTGTGCAGGTGTGCTGCTCAGCAGGCTGGAGCCACGCAGCTTGCAGGGCATAGGGGGGGTCACAAGGGGGGAGGCAAGGGAGGTGAGGATGGGGAGGGAGGTGAGGATGGGGAGGGAGGATGGGGAGGGAGGTGAGGAGGTTCGAAGGGTGCTGCAGAGCTAGGGATGGGGTTCAGGGGGGCCCAGTGGGGGTCAGAAGGGGGCCAGAGGGGGCCACAATGGTGCTGAGGGCGTCCAAGGGGTCAGGCTCAGGGGTGGCCCGGCGGCCACAAGGGGGACGTAAGGGTGCTGAGCGTTGTTCAGGGGGGTTTGCACAGGTAGGGATGGGGTGAGGGTTGGGGTCAGAGTTGTGCTCCCAGGGTCCCTACGATGCTGATGGTGGCAGGCTGGTCAGGCTTAGGGTTGAGGTTGAGGCTAGGATGGGGTGGAGGTTGGGTTCAGGGCCAGGGTTAGGGCTAGGGTTAGGGTAAGGGTTGCGGTATAAAGTCTGGGTTTGGGTGCCCTGCCTGCCTGCCTGGCTGACCCTGGCTCAGGCCTAGGCTTATAAGAAGAACAATAATAAGAAGAACAATAATAAGATGCATGAAGGGAGGAGCCTGGGGCACGGCCTGTTCCCACCTCCTACCCTAGTATCAAGGAGACCCCTCACCCGTCGTCTTTGACCCATGCTATGAGTCTGTAGCTGGTTTTGGCAATGCTATGAGCCTATTAACAGGGTGTATAAAGAGTTTGTTGAGTAGTTTGGTGGTATTGCTGGGTGCAATATTCAAGCCCAGGATGCTGCGGTGCAGGCCAACCTCTGCCCCGTATCCCACACCTGCCGTACTCCAAGAACAGGGTCTGGTTGGTGCCAGCTGCGGCAGTGGCGTTCACGGCGCTCGAGGGCAGCAGCACAATGGACACCACCGAGGGGGTGGAGCTGGGACCTGCCAGGGCTGCCAGCGCTGCCCTGGCTTCACAGCTTACCTGCAGGCAGCAGGGGCGGTGCTCAGGCCTGGTAATAAAGTAGCACCCCAGCCTTGGCAAAGCCGAGCAGCAGCACATGCGCTTACAGCATGCAGAGCTCCTGGGGCTGGGTGGAAAGGGGTAGCATGCGGACACCTGGCCCAGCCAATGCCAACCCCTACTGTGCCCTTGTGCCGCATCCCTCCCCTACTGCCTTGTGCCGCATCCCTCCCCTACTGCCTTGTGACGCCTGGCTTGCCCCTATGGCTTACCCCAGCTGTGGGCAACTCTGCTGTGGGCATTCAAACCATGGCTAGCTCTAGCGTATGCGCTAGGTCATCCTGCTCACACCCTTGTGCGCCGTGGACTATGGCCAGCGCTAGCCACCCCTCCCACCCACTTCCACCCCCTCGCCACCTCCACCCCCTCCCACCCCTCCACTCCTCCCACCCCCTTCCCTCCTCCACCCCTCCCACCCCTCCCACCTCCTCCCACCCCTGCCGTGACACACCTTGCTGCACACTGCGTCACACAGCTCCTCCCCAGCAGCACAGGGGCTCACCACTTGGATCACTCGGTCAACGCTGGCTGACAGCCCCTCTGCATCACACCCAGGTGCGTCACACCAGTGTCACACCATGGCGCATGCTTCACACTTTTGCAGCACATTTCATAGTTCAAGCAACCCGCCCCCACATCACACTCGTGCTTGTAAACCAGAGCATCAGGTTGGTGGGGCGTTCTCAGTGGCAGGTAGTAGTGGCAGGCAGTAGCGGGTGGCGGGTAGCGGGGTCTCAATGGCAGGCAGTAGCGGGTGGCGGGTAGTTTGCAGCAAGGCGGGCTTTGCAGCAGAAATGTAGCAATTGTACATTTGGTCCACCAACCCAGCCCAGCTGTGCCGGGTGCAAAACCCCTAGAGCTGCGCTTGATGGCCGCATGTGTAGCTTGAGCTGAGAGCCGCTGCCACTGCAGGCTCTGCTGCATGTGCCGCTGTTCACCTGAGTCGTAGACAGTGAAGGTCAGCGTGAAGGTTGAGCCCACAGGCGCGGCAGCTGTGTCAATGCCACAGGCCAGGATGTCCTTCTCGTTCACTCCATGGCCCACACAGCCCGTGGTGACGCAGTCCTCAGGCGGGCACAGCAGCACCTGCAGCCAGGGGCGCAGCATGGCCCCTGCCATTACGTGCATGTGTCGGATGGGGTGAGCCAATGCACAGCAGCGTAGACCAGCCGCAAGGGTACACTATGGCCACACAGGACTTACACCCAGCAAGATCCTACTACGTCCAATTAACGCCTCCCTGCTGCATTCTTCATCCTATCCTTTCCATTTCCGCCTACCCTCTTCCACCTGGCCCCACGCCATGGCATGGCACTGGCAGTACCAGGAGCACCTACCTTTTGCTCAATGGTCTCCCCGTCTTCCACGTCGCTGGCCGTGGCTCCCGGCTCGCAAGGCGCATCGTCATGCGGCGTCACACCTTGGCCACACATCAGGTAGCTGTTGCCGGCCTTCACGTTGACGGGGGAGGGAACACCTGGCAGCAGGAGGAAGCCAGGGCTGGGGCCAGCTTCATCGTCAGCCAGCTGGGTCATCATCATCATCATCATCATCATCATCATCATCATCATCATCATCATCATCATCATCATCATCATCATCATCATCATCATCGGCATCATCATCATCGGCATCATCATCATCGGCATCATCATCATCGGCATCATCATCATCGGCATCATCATCATCGGCATCATCATCATCGGCATCATCATCATCGGCATCATCATCATCGGCATCATCATCATCGGCATCATCATCATCGGCATCATCGGCATCGGCATCATCAGCATCGGCATCATCGGCATCGGCATCGGCATCGGCATCGGCATCGGCATCGGCATCGGCATCGGCATCGGCATCGGCATCGGCATCGGCATCGGCATCGGCATCGGCATCGGCATCGGCATCGGCATCGGCATCGGCATCGGCATCGGCATCGGCATCGGCATCGGCATCGGCATCGGCATCGGCATCGGCATCGGCATCGGCATCGGCATCGGCATCGGCATCGGCATCGGCATCGGCATCGGCATCGGCATCGGCATCGGCATCGGCATCGGCATCGGCATCGGCATCGGCATCGGCATCGGCATCGGCAGCGGCAGCGGCAGCGGCAGCGGCAGCGGCAGCGGCAGCGGCAGCGGCAGCGGCAGCGGCAGCGGCAGCGGCAGCGGCAGCGGCAGCGGCAGCGGCAGCGGCAGCGGCAGCGGCAGCGGCAGCGGCAGCGGCAGCGGCAGCGGCAGCGGCAGCGGCAGCGGCAGCGGCAGCGGCAGCGGCAGCGGCAGCGGCAGCGGCAGCGGCAGCGGCAGCGGCAGCGGCAGCGGCAGCGGCAGCGGCAGCGGCAGCGGCAGCGGCAGCGGCAGCGGCAGCGGCAGCGGCAGCGGCAGCGGCAGCGGCAGCGGCAGCGGCAGCGGCAGCGGCAGCGGCAGCGGCAGCGGCAGCGGCAGCGGCAGCGGCAGCGGCAGCGGCAGCGGCAGCGGCAGCGGCAGCGGCAGCGGCAGCGGCAGCGGCAGCGGCAGCGGCAGCGGCAGCGGCAGCGGCAGCGGCAGCGGCAGCGGCAGCGGCAGCGGCAGCGGCAGCGGCAGCGGCAGCGGCAGCGGCAGCGGCAGCGGCAGCGGCAGCGGCAGCGGCAGCGGCAGCGGCAGCGGCAGCGGCAGCGGCAGCGGCAGCGGCAGCGGCAGCGGCAGCGGCAGCGGCAGCGGCAGCGGCAGCGGCAGCAGCAGCAGCAGCAGCAGCAGCAGCAGCAGCAGCAGCAGCAGCAGCAGCAGCAGCAGCAGCAGCAGCAGCAGCAGCAGCAGTTGGCTTTGATAGGCGGTGTGGTGAGCATGGGCATGGGCATGGGCATGGGCATGGGCATGGGCATGGACATGGGCATGGGCATGGGCATGGGCATGGGCATGGGCATGGGCATGGGCATGGGCATGGGCATGGGCATTTAATATACCTGGGTCAGTGGCACAATCTGACTTGCACCACTGGTCTCTTCAAACAATCTTTGCCACAAACTGGAAGGTAAGAGTGAGTCCAGCACTCACGACAACATGTAATCTAAGCCCCTAGCCGCTGCCACACCCATCCCTGCTCACCAGGTTTCAAGACGATGGCTGGAGCGGTGTTTGCTGCTGGGGCCTTAGCGCTGCCTTGTTGAGCGTCAAGTCGCACACACGAGCCTCCATCGGCGCTGCACCTTCCGTCGCTGCACAGCGTCTCGCCGGCCTCACACATCTCATTTACGATCAGAGTCCGGCTGACCGAGCTTTCCGGCCCGCGGCCAATACTTCCGCCCGCGGTGACGGTGTAGGTGATGGTGTGCGTGCCGGGTTGGCTGATGTTGGCGCAGTACAGCAAGCCCACGCGGGCATAGGGCAATGGATTCGTTATGCCCGCGGCGATGGCTTGCGTTGCACAAGCCCTGCGCCGACAGCCGAGCATCAGACACGCGATAAAGAGTGAGTAGCAGCTTGACCACTAGACAGAAAGGCTACAGTAGGGAACGCAGCAGCAGCGGGAGCACAGGATGATGATGTCGATTACCACCTGAAGATTCACCGTCACTCGAGGCTCGCAGCTGTCGCGATGGACTACGACCGACCAGCACCAATGAGTGGGTAGTCCTTGCGAGTCCTCACCTGATCTGCGACGTGAGGTCCCCATAGGTAGTGCCGCTTGCAACAGCTCCTTGATCACACTTCATGGTTTGGCCACCAGTGCACGGCTGGTAGGGTGTGCCCGCGTTGACTGCCACGCTGAGGGGCCCCAGGAGCTGTAGTCGAGGCGCCACCGTAGCAGTGCTGTCAAGGGGAGCTGGGCTGCTGGCAGTGGTGCCGCTGCCGCCCTGGCCCAGGCCACAGACACCGTTGAAGGTGCACGATAGCAGGGAAGGGTCGTCTGGGTCCGGGCACATTGACTCACTCTCTGGACAAACCACCTGCACCACACAACAGGACAGGCACATGACGGGAAGTCTGCCGCTCAGTGCAGAGTTCACATTGAACCAAGACGCAGGTCTAAGGAGGACATAGTTCGTAGGGTGTCGCGTTCTGGCCTACATAGTCGCGAGGCTGCATCAGTTATAGCAGATGATACGGCGGTGGTCTAGCTGGTGTCCCTGACAGCCCGCGAATAATGCGCAGCAAAAGCCCCCCTCGTCATGCGCAATGGCTTACCTGCACACGCCGCCGGACTTGCTGCGCGTCGTTGGGCGGCAGTGCGTCGTCAGATACGTCGTACAGCACCAGGAACGGTCGGCGAGGGTCGGTGGGTCGACTGGTGTCTATGGCAGTCGGTATAGTAACTCGAATGCGGCTGCTGATGTCACGCGCAATTGACGGATTCCCTGTGCGAACATCGCTTGCGGTAGCTCCTGGGTCTTTGTACTCCGCGCCCACAGTCACGTTGGTGACCATGCCGGTGACCAATATTCCGGCGGCTCCAACAGTTTTGAACGGAGAACCCGGCCCGAGGAGTGTGATGATTGGCGGGGTGGTGTCCGGCACCGACAGCGCAGCGAGGGCGGCGCCCACACTGGGCGAGCTGTTAACCCCGCTGCCGCTACTGCCGCTGGTGCTGCTGACGAAAAGGCTGGCCAGGGCGGCGGCAGCGGCGCCACACTGCCCATTGACTGAGCAGCCCAGGGTGTCAGGGCAGGTGCGCTCGGGGGGGCTATTGTTGAGGGCGCAAGGATCGACCACCTGGTAGGCAGCCAAACAAGCAAGATACGAGCAGTTTGCAGCGTGATAGTGCCAGTCATCACCTTCTGCGTCACAGTGTCAATGCTGCCCCCACACCAGGGCGGTGCTTTTGAAAGCAATCATGGCTTGCTCAACAGGTATCTCCCTGGTGTTATGTCGGTGGACGTGAAGTCGTGATCATGATGGTGAAGTGGAAGGCAGAGGAGGGCTTGCACGCTAAGTCGATGCATCACGTCTGTTCATGATCAGCCAAGCTCGACTAGCTAGGCTCACCTGCAGGCTCCGTGTGGCAGTAGCCGTGTTGCCCGCGCGATCTGTTGCGAGGTAGCGAACGACTATTGGCTCATTAGGCGGGGTAACTTGCGATGTCCAGTTTGAGACCACTGGAAAACCAAGCGTCCGTACCGACACCGGGCCATCGCGCGCGTCCACTGCATACGCACCTGGATCCTGCATTAACCCGCAACTATTGTGTGACACGTCTTTGCCATACGGGGCCCTGGGCACCCAGGGCGCAATACGCGCGTGTTACATGCCGCAGCCACATGAGCCGCAGCACCCTCCTGGTGCGAAGGTTGGGCAAAAGGCGAGAGGCAGTAGGCAGTAGGCGGCCACAGTGCTTAAACCAGCCGCTCACCTTGAACTGGGTAAACATGGCGATTGTCACGCTGGGCGCAGGGCCAAGGAGAGTGATTTGAGGGGGCTGAGTGTCTGGCCCTAGCCCAGTGATGAAGTCCTGTTGAGGGGGAGGGGGAGAGTAGTCCAACGCCTGCACGGCCAGTGCACATAGCAAGAATGAGGAAAGTGAGACGATGATGGTCACGACTACAGAAGGCTACATCTGAGGTGAGCAACGCTCGCAATCACACGCCTGCACTATCCTCCTGCATAAATCTCATGCATTCGACCACCCTATTCATCATCACCATGTACATCTACGCTGTTCTGCGTACGCCTGGACTGGCATGGAATGCTGGCAATCTACACTCGCATGGGCCTCACTGACCTGCAGCTCCATTACAGGCGTTGAAGGAGGGGCATCACCCAGTGGGTCGCTTGGTGGCGGTGGAGGGAGGGTGGGAGGAGGGCTTGGCAGGGGTGCCCAGGGCGAGGGAGGGGTTGGGGCTGGTGGCGGTGTGTGCGATGCAGGGGGCAGAGGGGCGGTGGCAGCATCTGGGGCAGGTGGGACTTGCTGGCCGGCAGCTGGTGGTGATGGTGCTGCACCCTGGTGCACAGGTGAGGGTGGCTCAGACTGCGGGACCAGGGCGGGGGGAAAGGGGAAGGGTGCAGGGGATGGTGCAAGAGGTGGGGTCGGGGCCGGGGCTGGGGCGCGGGCCGGGGCTGGGGCTGGGGCACGGGCTGGGGCTGGGGCCGGGGCCGGGGCCGGGGCCGGGGCCGGGGCCGGGGCCGGGGCTGGGGCCGGGGCCGGGGCTGGGGCCGGGGCTGGGGCACGGGCTGGGGCTGGGGCCGGGGCTGGGGCTGGGGCTGGGGCTGGGGCTGGGGCTGGGGACGGGGGATATGGGGTGGGCTGCTCAATAGCTCCTTTTGCAGGCTCTGAAGGAGGGCTTTGAGGCGGCGACAACAGCTCCACCAATGGGTCCATGGCAGGCGGGAAGGGTGCGGGGGCTGGGGACATGGGGGATGTGAAGGCAGGGTCAGGAGCCGGAGCTGGGAAGAAGTCAGGAGCAGGTGAAGGAGCGGGGGAAGGAGGAGGGTTTGGGGCAGGGGCGGGAGGCAGCGGGGCAGTAAAGGGCGGCTCTATGAGGAAGACAGCCTTGGCATCTCTGTGTAGCAGCAGCAACAGCAGCAGCAGCAGAAGCAAGGGGGTGCAGAAAGGTAGAGGGGCTGGTAGGTGCATCATTAAAATGTGCCTGCCGCCAGGCCTTAAGTGTGACCAGCCAGGCCATGGCAGTCGCCTGACAGCCAGCTTTCAAATCCCACTCCATGCAAGGCTTGCATGGGACTACTGCAGCAGTGCAGGTGCTACCACCGCTATCAGACAACCGGTACCGCGAGCAATGCAGATGCGGTTGGACTGATGCAAACACAATAGTTGAGAACTAGCATGGACGTTGCATGACTGCACATGGCATGCCAGTATCTTGTCCAGAGCAACTCACTGATCAGTGTACAGCAGCCCCCCTAGGAGGTTCAGGGCCATGCCGCTGGGCCCCGCCAGCTGTGCCATGCCAGCTTGGGGTGTGCCAGTGGGGGTGTTCCCTTGCCCGCTTGTCCCATTGCCGCCAAGGGTCTGGTGCATCAGCACAGCACAGCACAGCAGGTCACACTACAGATCACACGACAGGTCACACCTAAAGTGCCCAGCACTCTGCGACTGAGGCAACAGCACGTAATGGACACGTAGGTCGCCATCAACACTGCCTAGCGATGTAGGGTCAGGGCGGGTGTGATGTTGAGAGGGCGCGGGGCCGGAGCACCTGCACAATCCCGGAGTCGGAGCGGATCAGCCGCAGCCGGCCTGATCCTGACTCGGCTACGACGACATCGCCGTTAGGTAGCACCAGGACGTCGCGAGGCGCACGAAATGCGGTAGCATTTGCAAGGGCCCCATCCTCGAAAGTACCATTGACAGGATCGCCTGGGACAGGCAGCGGAAGCAACGGATAAGGATGCGGTAGATGTGCACGCCAGAGTTATGGGATATGGTGGAGTTTGTGATCGATGAGAGTTTGCACAGTGTGGCATCTGGGGTGCCGGTGAGAACAGCAGGCAGTCAGGCCAAGGATGATGAGAGGGGCGCGATATGGGGAGGGGCCCTTGCCTGCGAAGGTGCTGATGTCCGTCGCGCTGATTCTGCGGATGACTCCACTGCTCGTCTCCGCCACGAGTAGTGACTACGGAGGGCACATTGGAAACACAAGGTCGTCCGGTAGGAGCCGTGCAGAAACTCAGGGCAGCAAGGTGCCAGCATGTGGCACAAGGGGTTGGTGGCAACGACAGTGGCAGCACGAATGGCTACCTTCTGTGGGATCATCACTACTAATGGCAGCGGTAGCAGCCGTAAGGGTAGAGGCCGCAGCTGCTGCACCCATGGCCCCGCCTAATGCAATTCAACCATGACTTTGGTGGCTAGTGGCAGGACTGGCACACATGGTAGCTGGGGATTGGACTGACGCACAGCCCACAGCAGTAAGACGGCATTTCACTTGCTGCCCCACCCACCCCATCAGCCAGCAGGTCTAGGCCGGTAGGTCGGGACAGCTGCGCAGCCAGGGGAGGGCCACCATCGCCCAAGGAGCCCGGAGAGCCGTTGCCAGCAATGGTGGACACAGAGTTCGTGGCTGCACTCCACATGCGCACACGGTTGTCTCCTGCTTGCGTCCTGAAAGCAATCGAACACAGTACTAGATGAACGTGACAGAGGAGGGGTAGCAGGAGGTGGGTGGCAGGAGGGAGGAGGTATGGGCGGGTGCATGAGGGAGGGGGCATGGGGTGGGGGCCCGGGACGAGTTGTGCAGGCGGGGCGGTGAAGCGCAATGCTTTGCCATGGAGGCCTTACCAATATACATCACCAGCTCTCGTGGCTTTGCAGTACATGGGGCACCACAGCAGCGCTGCATCAGCAGGGCCGTCCTGCCAGCCAGCCTCCCCCGTGTGGCCCAGCCACCTGCAAACCCACCATCGGCTGCACACTCAGGGCAGGGGTGGAGGAAGCTACTGACCTGGTGATGGTCCTGTAGCTGGTGCAGCCTCAGGGTAGGGCCAGGGAGGGCACAGTCAGCTGCACAACCTGCACACTGGACATTTGACACTGCACAATGTACAACCTGCACAACCAGCTGGAGACTCAGGGCAGGGGCAGGGGCAGGGAGCCAACAAGGCCACCTACATCTTGCCCCTACAGTAGGGCAGATGTGGGAGCAGGCCGCAAGCTACAATCGCCAGCTACTCCCTTCATGCGTCTTCTCCTTCTCATCCTGCCGGCTACCTTGGTGCCCCTCAATGTCGCCCTACTCAACACCATAGCCTTCATATTTGTCCTCTTCTTCTTCCTCTTCTATTACCACTCCTTATTCTTCTTCAATTTGCACTACTCCCCCGATTTCTTGTTCCCTTTTGTTTCCTTCCAGTGCCACCACCAGTACCTTGCTCATTGGGCGCTCCTCAGTAACCGCCACCGTCTCCACAGGGCAGCAGCAGGGCAGTCAGGCAGATGGGCCAGGCATGCCTAGGGACCAGTGCCACCACCAGTACCATGCTCATGCTCATTGCCGCCGCCGTCCCCACAGGGCAGTCAGGCAGATGGGCCAGCAGTGTGAGTGGACCTGACCTGGCACACTGACCTGGTGATGGTCCGATTCCACAGATCCATGCGTAAGATCTGGTGGCCATCCGTGTCACACAGCAGCAGAGTGTAGTTGTCCGGCATCATACAAGCGCCCTGTAGCCAGCCAGGGCGGGCAAGCATTGCACTAGCAACACTCATCATCCAGACAGCAGTGTGCTGCAAGGAGCAGGTGAGGCAGGTAAAGGGGCAGCAGCTGCTGCACTTCACACCAGCGCAGAGCATGTAATGCATTGGAGGACATGCTGAACACACCACACGTGCTGCATTATTGGCGGCCCCTGATACAGGGCCAGCCAGGGACCCGCAAGCCAGTTGTCCTGCGTCATACACTCGCCCTGTGGCTAGCCAGGGTGAGCAGGCGCAGTGCGCTACAACCACTCTCACAAAGATCACCACAGCATTGGTCAACATGTAAAGAGGGCACTGTTGATGCTGCAGCAGGCATTCCATAATTCAACACCCAGGCCTGGCTCGCGTTCACCACACCACTGCACGACACCTGGCCGCACACTAATTGCATGCAACAGCCTCATGAAATCTACCAGCCACCGATATGCTGCAAGGGGCAGGTGGTAGAAGTGGCTGCTGCGCTGCACACCAGCAACCAGCAAGACAGAAAGACCAGGCTGACGACCAGTGCAGTGCATGTAATGCATTGGTGCTGCATTGTTGGCCGCCTCTGCCCCTCTGCCTCTGCCCCTGCCCCTGCCCCTGCCCCTGCCCCAGCCCCAGCCCCTGCCTTGGGTGTTACAGCACCAGGGGGTGCAGGCAAAGAGGTGACTAGGCAGGAAAAAGAGCAGCCCACCCACACCACAGTGCATAAGGTAGCGCAGGCTATGCTGCATGACATGACCTGCCTGGCCACAAGCTGGCAAGCTGGCAGCATCTCAAGGTTAAGAAAATGTGAATGTGAACTTGGAGTGACGGAGCCTGGTGTACTGCTGTCTCGTCCTGCTGCACTTGGACATGGCTCAGTGTGTTGGTGACGCGAGGGTGGGCCTGGTCATGCGTGGGTTTGATGTTGCGTCTCCAGCCAGTGCATCCTCCATGCAGTGCCGCATGTGTGCAAGGCCAGCACTGACCTTCATGCCATTAATGAGCGGGCTGAGGATTGCGCCTGGGCTGACCCCTGGAATCATCTGGCCTGTGGCAATGGTGGTGATGGCCCAAGTGGTGAGGTCCAGCTGCTCCACAAAGGTCCCATCAGCCGCATACACTACGCCTGCAGGCAGGGTGGGTGGGGCAGCGCTGCTGGTGCCAGCTCAACCTCAGCATTAGCATGAACAGCCTCACTAACACCATCACACGGCATGCGCCCGTTGACGATACAACACACAGAAACATAAACATGAACATGCTTAGACGATACAATACACAGTGACACGAACATGAACATGCGTAGACGATACAATACACAGTGACACGAACATGCCCCTAGTGCCCACCCAGGGCCCCGACCTCCGCTTCAAGCCCAGGACCGCAGCCCAAGCTGGCCGAGAAAAGCTACCGTAAGGTGCCCTGGTGACCAAGGCCTGCTTCTGAGTCCTCCAGTGGTGGCTGTGTACAGGGCCCCAGGTGCACAGCCACTACAAGAATGAGTATTTGTGATGAAGGGGTTGGGGTGTCATTGTTGGCTCAAATGGCAGTGGAGTCAACAAAGGAGTAAGACCACAGGTGGCATACAATACAAACTCAGGGTGCGCTGACATTGATGGTAACACCGCTCGGCCACAAGCCTGGTCTGGGCTGGACTGGGCAACTACAAGGTCGGCTAGGTGTGACATAGCAGTTTCCAGGGTGAGCAGGGCCAGACACACCTCTCGCAGGGTCTACCGCCAGCTGAGCCAGGGATGTGCCCGGGCCGCCCTGAGGGGTAGCACTGGGCACGCCTGCCACTCTGGTCGTACTGCACAGGCGGGTGGTACCAGGCAGGGCAGTGTGGTGAAAGCACAGGGGGTGCCCCTGCTGGGCCACCACGCTACAGCACTAGCACCAGGACTAGTTGGTGGCTAGATGCAGTGGTGAGCGGCATGGCATGTTGTTTACCACAAGCAGCCCATGTTGACGGTGATGGTGGACCATGTAAGCTGCACCTAGGGTGCCCTGCCTGCCTTCCTACCCTAGCTGTTATTTGCTTGTTTGTCAGGATGTTGTTATCAGGCAAATGCATATTGTAATTCAGCCATTTGACGGGGTGCCCAGTGGTCTTTCTCACCTTCCCATAATCATGCTGGTGGGGGCGATGGAGTTTTGGGTGATGAAGGTGCGGGAGGCAAGGAACAAGGACCTTGAGCTGGGACCCAGCGCCATGCCTGCATGTGATGGACACTGCATGGCCGTGACGCACCATGCACCTGCCTTGCTGGGTCGCACCTCCCTTCCTCGACCAACCCCATGAAGGGCCAACAAGTCAGATGGCCCAGCCAGCCACAGACATCATGACAAACACCATGAGTAGAAGGCGTGTGGTGCCATCACGTGGAACATGGAGACCTGCCAGCTCTGGTTTAAACAAGAGTTGGGACAGGGTGCCATCTTACAGCCACAGCATGTAGTGAAGTCTGAGCCATGCCATGTCCATGCTGCCGCCCATGCCACATGCTCAACATGCCCCATGCCACATGCACAAAAGAGTGCATGCACAATAAGAACAAGCATGCACAACAAGCAACAAGCACTACCAATCCCAACAAACACTGGCTGGCAATGCATGGTTGACAATTGAAACCATGAGGTGTTGGAGATGGTGGCACCGGCTGCCCCATGCATTGAGCTGGTGCCGGGTGCAGCTCACCTCCTGCAGCCCAGCCCGACACATTGAAGGGCAGCGACAAGACCTGGTCCAGGCTGCGGTCAATCTGCACCACCTTGCCCCCCTCCCCGTCGCCCCCCTCACGCACAAAGATGGTCCCCAAGGCGTCCACTTGCACAGCACTGGGGTGCAGGAACTGACTTGCAAGCAGCTTGCCTCTGGCTTGCTGCACGTCACCACACACCACTCCCCTAATCAGGTGCACGGCAGAGGGGCTGGACTGGGTGGGCCAGGTGGGCCAGGTGGGTGGGTGGGCCAGGTGCATCAGGTGTGCCGCTGGCTGCACTCACAAAAGCTGAGGGGCGACCTTACCTCACGGAAACTGGGGTAGAAAAAAAGGGCCAAGTGTCACGGCTGATAGGAGCTCATGGGATAATAACGTGCACCACATGTAGACTTGCATGCACGTGTCACCAGGTGTATCAAATGTAGCCCTTAGCCGCACTCACAAAATCTGAGTGGCGACCTGCGCTGGTGCCATGAGTGAGAGTGTTGCTATGGTGTGGCTGGACTCAGTGTTGAGGACCTCGTGGCAACACCACCACCACCCTCATCAGTGTGATGTCGCATGGCTGCTGCTTGCTGGGTGCATGACTGCTGTTCCCTGACATGGCTGGTGACTGGCGCTAGTGTGGTGCCAAGCAAGTGTTAGCCATCGCCACAGCATGCTGTTCACTGCAACATCCGTGTGTTGCCCTCCTACTCTGCCCCGTCTGCACCCTCACCCTACAGGGCTTGCACGTGAACTAAATGTTGCCTAATTAATCGATGAATACTATCAATAAGTAGATTTGCTAATGCCTGCTTGCACACAGCCTGTTCACCACTGGTAATGAAGGCAAGCAACCTGGGGTTTGCAACATGGTGTGTGTCGCAGCAACGCGGATAAGCAAATGGCAAGTGATGGACACAGGGCCTGGGTGACCTCACCCCGCAGGCATTTGCTGCTGATGCTACCGCCACCTCGCCAACCACGTAAGACACACTGTAAGAGGTGTCACCGTTGTAGTCCGGGACAGACACCTGCAAGCATGAGCAGCACCGCATGCTTGGCTTGGTTCCCAGGGCAGGGTGAAGTGAGGGCTGCTTGAGGGGGCTGGTGCTGGTGCTGCCCCGCCTCCCCTCACCCGCTTCAGAGTGCAGCCGGCCTGGTCTGTGACAAGGAGGGACCTGTCGCTGTCTATGGTCAGTCTGCATGGGAGTGGGGCACAGCACCACAGGTGTCACACACACACTGGGATTGGTCACACAAGATAGAGTGACACAGAGTGACGAACAGGCGTATGACAGTGAAGCCAGTAGGTGCACATGAAGTGACGTGTGTGAGTATGAGTATTGCAGCAATGCTGATATGCGGATGAAAGATCATGTAATCTCATCAGGCAGAGCAGCATGGCAGCATGGCGCACGCACCCAAAAGGGCGGACAAAGTGCGAGATGTCGGACTGGGACATGTTGACCTCCCCTGCACCCAGCAAGCATGGCATGCAAGCATGCCAAGCAAGCATGCTAAGCAAGCATGCCAAGCATCCCTTGGGTGAGACATACCAGCGGTGGGACATAGAAGGTGGAATGCGAGGGATGCTGACCGAGCAGTGCAGTACACATGCTGCAGTACACATGCTAGCCCCTGGCCAGCGATCATATGCATTGTGGAGTTGGTCACACCCAAAGGCCCCTGACCTGCAACGGCTTGCAACTCAGCGGTGGAGAAGTTGTAGGACCACAGCACATATGCGCCAGCGTCCGCAATGTACAGCAGGCCGTTAGGGTGCAGCACCACGCCCTGTGGCTCTACCAGCGTGTTGTTGACCAGTGGCAAGGGGGTGCAGGTGCGCGCAGCCAGGTCAACCTGCCGGTGCAAGGCCGACACACGCCGTCTAATGAATGGTGTTGTGTGATGAGCGGGTGGTCTGATTGGAAGCCTAATCTTGGGACCCTAGATCTGCAAGCCTGGATTTGCAAGCCTAGATTTGCAAGCCTTGATCTGCAATCCTAGATCTGCAAGCCTAGATCTGCAAGCCTAGATATGCCAGCCTAGATCTGTGAGCCTAGATCTGCAATCCTAGATCTGCAAGCCTAGATCTGCAATCCTAGATATGCCAGCCTAGGTCTGTGAGCCTAGATCTGCAAGCCTAGATCTGTGAGCCTAGATCTGCAAGCCTAGATCTGCAAGCCTAGATTTGCAAGCCTAGATCTGCAAGCCTAGATCAGCAAGCCTAGATCTGTGAGCCTAGATCTGCAAGCCAAGATCTGCAAGCCTAGATCTGCAAGCCAAGATCTGCAGGCCTAGATCTGCAATCCTAGATCTGCAAGCCTAGATCTGTGAGCTAAGTTTTGCCCTGTCTAGTATTCAGACACCTATAGACCGATCTATGGCTCTTGAGGACGTGATGTGACTTTGGGAGCAGGTGGCGGCGCTGGCAGCCACTACCATCACCAGGGTGCGTAAGCCTTGTATGTCGCTCTTGGGTCTTAGCTACAAGCTGCACTGTCTTCAAGACTAGATCTGACCTGCAAGGCCACCTCACCTTTGGCATCACACCTTTGGCGACCATTTAGTGCCTAACCAACCTGTGAAACATGTGACTGCTGAGCAGTTTTCTGACATGCCTTTCACAGGGACAGGGACAGGGCAGGGGAGGTGACATGTGCTTCCTTGCAAATGCTAGGGGTCACTGCATCACATTGCACCACCTATGTGCCTGCTGTTGCTCCTGCTGCTTGTTGACTGCAATGTTGCATGTGGAATTGCGAAGGCATGACCAAGCCCTTCCTCACCACCACCTTTCCCACCACCAGGCCGTGTGCTCGTGCTGCAGTCAAGAAACGTGTGTGGGTGTGTGCCACAGCAGAAGCTGCATAGCACCCTAGCTGAGCCCCTCCGTGTGTGCCGTATTCCAGCGTGCCATGGCCAGCGCACATGGCCAAATGCACACTTGGCACACATGCACAATTCCCTCAAGCAAGAGTATAAGCGCACAGACCCACACCACCCATCTCGTGTAAGGGCAGCCCCTTCACCGCTCCATCCAACACATCAATCAAACATACTAGTCAAAAGATTGAGCAACCTGTTGAAGACAATGCGCTGGGCATTTTTGGGCTCTGACCCCATCCTGCGGCTGAGCAGGCCGACTACTGCAGATGATGCGCTGGGCTGATAGGAGGGGCTCTGACGTTGCTCTAACGAGGCTTGATGAGGACAACCAGTACCCTGGCCTGGCCTGCAAGCTGCTGCGAGAGCACCCAGTCTCAGCAGCAGCGGGAGCCTTGCAGTGGCGTGCAGGGACTGCTGACCTCAGTGCCTGTGCCTTATGCTGGACTGTCTGATTGCATGTACTTAGCTGTAGGAGGTCAGGCAACTGAGCAGGCGATGGCACTCCTACCTCAGGAACACTACTGTGGACATCCCTGAGGGCCTTACTGTTACTAGTGGGTCCTGAGGCCATGTGCATACTGTTAAACATGATGTCACGGCCTCAAGGTGGTGTGACCTAGCTAGGCCTGATTTGTATACCGGAACGTCAGGAGTTATTCAGATTAGAAACCTTACTGTGTACAGTGCACTGCAGCCGGCCATCAGCCCTGCTGACACCCACCTGAACGAGCTTGTCCTGGCTGGAGGTGGTGAGGTACAGCAGCCGCCGGTTGCTTGACAGGGTCAGGCTGTGGGGCTGAGGGGGCGTGGTGATGCTGCCAAGGCTTGCCATGCTGCCAGGGCCAGCAGCCAGGCGGAATACCCCGATGCTGCCATTCAGTGAGGAAGGTGAGGGTTGGCTGTCCAACACGTACAACAGGCTGGCCACTGGGTCCAGGGCCAGACCCTGTGGTGTCCACAGCAGGCAGGTCATCATCATAAGGTCATCATCATCAGGTCATTAACATCAGGGCATCATTATCAGGGCATCATTATCAGGGCATCATAAGGTCATCATCATAAGGTCATCATCATAAGGTCATTATCATCAGGGCATCATTATCAGGGCATCATTATCAGGGCATCATTATCAGGGCATCATAAGGTCATCATCATAAGGTCATCATCATAAGGTCATTATCATCAGGGCATCATTATCAGGGCATCATTATCAGGGCATCATCAGGTCATCATCATAAGGTCATCATCATCACTCCTGCCACAACAGCACATGACACGGCCCATGGCACCATGGTACAATGGCACATGGCGTTGTCATCACAACATCACTGTCATCACACGGCCTGAAGGCCACCGGCAGCAGGTCAGGCCAGGTAGAGGAGCCTCGTGAGGTGTGTTGTCAACAGGTGACACTGTGCTGCTGATGGTGGTCGTCATGGTGCTGGTAAGCCCGATGCTGGTAACGCTGATGGTCATCACTGCATGACGCTAATGGTGATAGTGGTGATGGGAATGCTAGAGATGGGAGATGGCAATGCCGTTGATGATGTTGAAGATGGTGCAAGGCAGCTAAACATGAGAGCTGAGGCTGAGCCATGCATTGCTTCTGGGCCCGCGTTCTGTGCCATGCCTACATTGCAAGGCTGTCGATGTGCTGGCCTTGGGTTTGCCCAACCGTCCCTAACCCAGGTAGGCCAGCTAGGGCCAGGAAGTGGTGGCTTGAGGTTTGTTCACAATCCTTATCTGACCTGACTCTGCCTTCCTCCCCCACAAACCCAGCCCCTCCCCCTCGCCCCTCTCCAGCCAGCCTCACAGCGCACCAGCCCTGCACCACACCCACCTTGAACTGCGTCAACGAGACACTGCTGTCCACCACATGCTGGCTGTCCCTGCACAATGTGTCAGGATGCTGTTGTGGGCCTTGCATGGGGCAAGCAGTCCCTGAACCCCGCACCATTATGGGGCAAGCAGTCCCTGAACCCCGCACCATCATCAATGCCTCTGTCACCGCCAACCATGGCTGACAGTCATGATGGTGTTGCATGGCTGATGGCATGGCTCCTAACCGAGTCTGCTGCCCATCACCGTGCCTGCACACTGTCTTGTGGTAACCTAACTGGGGATTGAGACCACAGACAGGACAAACAGGACAAGAGGGGAGAGGCAGCCAGTGCAACCTGCATGCAGCCAAACCCTTCAACCTGAATTCATCCCCTAGCATGGCCACATGGGCCCATGTCAGGCAAGAAGCGCATGGAGGGTGTCACCAGGGTGCGACGAGGCTGCATTGCCTCACCGCCCCTCCCAGCCATGCATGTCAAGACAGGTGTCAGCATAGCATGAGCTTGGCTTGAGCATATCCTGAGCACTGCATGGGCCACGCACCATGCAGGCCAGGCAGCTGCTGGTCCCATGGAGGGCGGCAGGGGCCCAGGCACAGCGCCAGCAGACGCCGCAGGGGGTACAGGCAAGGAGGGAGCCGCTGCAGCTGGAGGTTCTCCATTGGCTGTCGGAGGCGCCGCTGGTGGCTGCTCTAGTGGGGAGGGGCTGTTGGCAGGCGGGGTGAGGGAGCTGAGTGCTGGTGAAGCTGGGATGCGAGGCTGGGGTTGGGGTGAAGCTGGGGACCAAGGCTGCAGTGGAGCTGGGGCTGGTGACAGGGGCTGGGGTGAAGCTGGGGCTGGTGACAGGGGCTGGGGTGAAGCTGGGGCTGGTGACAGGGGCTGGGGTGAAGCTGGGGACAGGGGCTGGGGTTGGGGTGGAGTTATGGGCTCGGGCTCAGGTTGGGATGGAGCTGGGGACTGGGGCTCGGGTTGGGGTGGAGCTGTGGGTGGGGGCTCAACAGGACGCAAAACGGCAACGAATACAGGGGCAAGTGTTGGCTGCGCTGCCCCAAGGTACGAGCCGGCGAACAAAGTCATCAGCAGCACGGCAAGACTGCTGATTCCCATGACGCCGTCTCGAGTCCCAGTGCGGCAGTACGGGCTCGGACTGCCGCTGCAGCCTGCGCGTCAGTCGCCAATGTCAACGTCCAAGGTCAGACTCCCGGGTGCTACAGAGCACGAGTGCAACACGCGCTAGCGCGCACTGTCAGGGACGAGACTGCAGCTTCAGTGAACGGACAGGCAAGTTTGTTCAAAATGTGGTTTTGAACGTTTCAAGCGGAGCAGCGTCTGATTTGTAGCACAACAGCCTGCAGGTTCTTGACGGTGTATTGACTATTGCTAGCAAGCCTAGTGCTTCGCTGTAGCTCTGGTGTGCCCTGGTCAAGCCCTGGTGTGCTCTGGTGCCCTGGTCAAGCTCTGGTGTGTGAACCTCAAGACCTCGAGACCTCGCCTATTGATCACAAACACCCCTCACTACAGCTGCCGCCACCGCGGTCAGCGCCCTCACCTCATGCTGCACAACCTGCTGGCGGCCAACTGCCTTGAGAACGGCGGGTGGCAACCCGCAGCCCCCTGTCCGAGGCCACCAGCACAGTTCGCTTCTGCCCAAACCATGACCCATGATAACCGGCTGGTGCAGCCTGCGTTCCATCAGCCGAGCTGCCCTTTAGACACTCGAGACTCACAGCCCACCTCAGTGCCAAGCTAGCTGCCCGACTGTTCTATACACCTCCCTATCAACATGAGCACGCTGTGTGTGGCCCAGTAGCCCCTGCAAACAGTCCGGGACAGTCGCCGCAGTAAAAACGGTCATCACGGCATGCCAAACAGATGCAACTGAGCAGTACAAGGTGTATAGGCCATTGCTTTGTTACCTTGCTGGGCAGGTTGGGTCCGATCCCTCACGCCCCCCTTGAGCTTGCGTGTCGAGCTCGTGTTCAGCTCCGTTGTTGTGCCCTGCTGCTCCTCAGGTGCAGCAACAAGTGGAGGGGTGAGCAACCCTAGGGCTACACTAGCACCTGCTGCCAGCTGCTGCCAGGGGTGTGCAGCAGGAGGGGGGGGCAGGTCAGGGGCGGCACCCGCACCAGCTGCCAGCTGCTGCCAGGGGGGTGCAGCAGGAGGGGGGGGTAGGGCAGGGGCGGCACCCCCACCAGCTGCCTGCTGCTGCCAGGGGGGTGCAGCAGGAGGGGGCAGGTCAGGGTCAGCGCCCCATGGGGGTGGGCAGGAGTTGCTAGGGATGGGAAGGGAGGGAAGGAGGGAGGGAGGGGGGGGAGGGGGGTGGGAGGGCGGGGCTGGGGTTGGGAGGGGGTGGGTGGGGGGGGAGGGCGGAGCTGGGAGGGGGTGGTGGGAAGGGTGGGAGGGCGGGGCCGGGGTTGGGAGGGGGTAGCGGGGGTGGGAGGGCAGTGATGGGGCTGGGAGGGGGTGGGGGGGGGGTGGGAGGGCGGGGCTGGGGTTGGGAGGGGGTAACGGGGTTGGGAGGGCAGTGAGGGGGCTGGGAGGGGGTGGGGGTGGGAGGGCAGGGCCGGGGTTGGGAGGGGGTAGGAGGAGGTAGGAAGGCTATGCTGGGCTGGGGAGGGGGTGGGGGTGCAAGGGCGTGCAAGGGGGTGCAAGGGGGCACGGTCCGGGCGGTCGGAGTAGGCTAGTCATTCCTGCAGGCAAATTTGGGTCACGCCAATGTCATTTGGAGCAGTCCTGATCATCTAATTGCCATGCTTTCTTCAGTCGGAGTTGTGACGTTGAGTAAGGAACAGAGTTACTAATCGAAATACTGGAGAGTCACAGTGGTCAGCTCACAACATGCCATTTTGTGGATGGGGGTCTCCATTCCTGAGAGAGACACGCACGTTTCCCGCGTATGCAACAATGTCGATTAGTAACTTGCCCAACGATGGCCCTCCAACACCGCCTGCACCAATAAGAGGCTCGCGGAGCGAGCCTGGCGGGCTGAAATGTGATTGTACTTCCGGCTCGATGCCAAGCGCAGTTCGCTCATTGGTGCCGCTACTCACCACTAGAACAATCGATAGTGAGCAGCTGAGGTGTGTCCGCGCTCGCTTGCGCCGGCATGGACTCTTATGCAAGGATTAACGCGCCGCTTGCCAGTAGATGCGGAGTAATTCGCAGGTGTCAATGCAGTAAACGCTACCGAAATCGGTGCACTTTGTAGCGAGTACTTGCATGAAGATTACCAACCCCATGTTGGGGACTCCTAAGTGTGGGGGGGATTCATCATGGTGCAGGGACGGCCTGCGTGCAGGTGTGGACTAGATGCGCAAGATGTTGTGGAGAAGAGAGAGTTTGAGGTGTGACTTGAGGCAAGTACCTATAGCTTAGGTGGGCCGTCAGCGGCAGCGGGCAGGTGTAACAGGCCAGACACTCAGCTAGGATGAATGCGATGTTTATTTCATTCCCCATGCAAGTTCTAGTGTGACATGTGACGTACTTTGTTTTTAAGCTGAGATCGTTTTTAATTCGTGGAGAAAGATGTAAGCAATCACTGCGCTTCTGCTCCAGCGTCCCCGTTACTGAACAAGTCTCTGATTCAACTAGGCTCGTCACTACCAAGAGTACGTGTGTAGCCAGCGTTTCTAATCGCAGCCACAGCATCTAGTAGTGGCTGTCTAAGTCTGTAGCTGCTTTAGCCGCATAAGCGACAGCTAATCAGCCCAGCCAGTTCAAAAACCCTAAAGTTGCAACCATGCATACTGGGTGCCTGGCTGTACTGTAACACTTGGTTTCCCCGTATTCGATCATCCCTGTGCAGTGAGCGCAATCCCAGAGACCGTCGCTGATCTGGTCGACGAGTTTGAATCTCTGGAGGCGCATCCAGCGAACCCACCTCCAGAACGACCTACTCGAGCGGCCATTTTCTACCCAGCTTTCAGTTCGGGTTCGGTTCAAGGTCCGCCACCAGTCCGGTCCTTCCCGCGGAAGAGGCAGGAACCCACCCGGCACTAGCGCCAGAGCTAGGCAAACTTTCATTGCTGTACCTCCTGTGCTTGCACTGCTGTTTTGCAGACTTGCCTGACCCGTTCACACGGAGAATGCTAGCTAGTCCCGTTACACGGAGTTCTGCTTTTGCCGAGTGCTTGCTCGTATTGCTGTTTTCCCAGCGGAGAATGTTACTCCCGCTTTGCGGAGATTGCAGCATAGCTGGTCCCGCTAGTGCGGCGATGTCTTGACTGTCCCGATGCTTACCACCATCATCCCCACCACCACCCCATTTTAACGGGAGATTAGCGAGCTTGTTGTCAGCAAACATATACTTCTGCAGCCAAAACTGCAGCTAGCCTTTCCTAGCACAGCCTGCATTAAGCACAGCTGCAAAATAGCATAGCCTTGCAGAGCACCAGCCTGCTAGAGAGATGTAGCAACCTTCTTTGACTGCACCCAACCTTACACACACAACCTGCTCCTAGCAGAGTTCCAACATAGCCTGCCCTAAGCAGAGTTTCCTTTGCAGAGCCTCATCTCTATGAACACAATCAGCCTGCTTAAGCAGAGAACACATAGTAGCACTCCTGCCCTAAGCAGAGATGTATTGCACAAACAACACCACATACCTGGCCACCTCTAGGGACAGAGCACTCCTAACACCACCGGCATCCACCTGCCCAAGCAGAGATCAGTATCCTGCAGTGCACCAGCCTGCAGAGAGTCATAACATGCAGTTGGCAGTAGACCTCAGCCTACCAGGCATAGTCTCAAGCTGATAGAAACGACAAGCAGGGCACAGTGGCATGGGGGCCAGTCCAGTAGTCATATCTTGACGTTGTGAAGCATGCACTCCCAGCTGATCCCAGCAACTAGACGCCACACATAGCTGCTTCTCTAGCGCACAGTCCTTCTGTTGACATCGTTCTTAGTCGGCTCTGTCGACGCATTTGCAGCCAACTTACAGCACAAAGCGGAGCCCCACAGCGAAAAGCACACCTGACCCTCTACGCTTTAATGAGGAGAACACGCAGTAAGTTGTCCTCGCACCGCACCTGCAGTCTAGTCTCATCGGTGCACAACCCGCATCAAGCGAGACCTTACAGCACAGTCGCACAGTCCCACTCCACACCCTGTTGGCATCAGCCACAGAGACAGCACACAGCACATCACTAGCTACATCCACCATGCTGGCTCCAGCCACACAAGCTCTGAGTCTTCAGCTATAGCCTACACACCTGCATTCCTTGCAGAGAATAGGGCACCTTTCAGCAATCATGGCAGCTCGCTTAGCAGCCTTCCCAGTACACTCAAGCCGCACAGCCGCACAGCATGCGCACACTCTCACAGCCCAGGTGTGTCCTGAGGTAGCATATACAGCATGGTTGCAAAGCACATAACCCAGCAGCCTACACACCTGCTTTCCTTGCAGAGAGTAGGGCACCACCATACACCATGGCAGCTCACCCAGCAGCCTGCCAATACGCTCAAGCCGCATAGCTGCACAGCATGCGCACACACTTACAACTCAGGTTCTGTCCGAGCACGTACACAACATGGCAGCAAAGCACCCTAGCCAGCAGCCTACCATTCCATGCAAGCCGCTAGCTTCACAGTTAGCGCACAAGCAAGCAGCCCAGGTGTCCCCTGAGGTAGCGCACAACGGCACGGGGCAAAGCGATAATGCATTTGCCTAGGGTTGCAGCCTCCTTACTGCTTCTCTCATGTTCACTCATGCATGGGCCACACACAATGCGGTCAGGCACAAACACCTCTGCATCCAATCAATCGGGAGTTTCGCAGCCTTGCACCTCAAGTGACCTTAAAGTGCACAGTACCAGCGTCTCACCACGGCTGCACTGGCTGGCTAGCATGCCAGTTACTACAGCAGAGCCGGGGGAGCCATACCACTCCCATGCGCACCGACCTGCAACACATGGGCATGAGTGCAACAAAGCACCTGACCTCACTATCTTTCCACTCTGGTTAGGGACAAAGCATATGTCTGCTTATATCCCACCAACTCTGTTCCAGCACTATGCAGCCGGCATGGTTTGATCACCCATTGCAACCTGCGCTGAACACAGCCACCACTACTTCGTCTGTTACAATGGTTTCTTCTGTCAGCTACCGCCAGCTAGGAGGAGGAGAGCATGACCAAGATGGGAGCACGAGACAAGATTCTAATGCTTCTGTCGAAGAATATGAACACCTCTTTGCATGAGGTTTGCATGTAGCTGTGCTTTGCATGGCGCTTAATGCATTTGCGTGTCTGTTGCATGTACCCTGATGCATGACTTGATATGACTGCTGTCTGCTTCTTTCTGCGTCTTCCTGCGTGTAGCTTTGCTCTGCATGGAGCTGAATGCATTCGCTTGCATGTAGCTAGAAGCATGAATATTTTTTTCTGCCTGTCCTTGCATGCCTGTTTTACCTGTTGTCGCAAGATACTGGTTGATATCAAAACTGCAAGCTCCGGGACGTAGCTTTTCGGAGTGGGGGAGAGTGTAACAGGCCAGACACTCAGCTAGGATGAATGCGATGTTTATTTCATTCCCCATGCAAGTTCTAGTGTGACATGTGACGTACTTTGTTTTTAAGCTGAGATCGTTCTTAATTCGTAGAGAAAGATGTAAGCAATCACTGCGCTTCTGCTCCAGCGTCCCCGTTACTGAACAAGTCTCTGATTCAACTAGGCTCGTCACTACCAAGAGTACGTGTGTAGCCAGCGTTTCTAATCGCAGCCACAGCATCTAGTAGTGGCTGTCTAGGTCTGTAGCTGCTTTAGCCGCATAAGCGACAGCTAATCAGCCCAGCCAGTTCAAAAACCCTAAAGTTGCAACCATGCATACTGGGTGCCTGGCAGTACTGTAACAGCAGGGGGCTGAGTGCACACTGCGTCTCAGGGAGATGTGTCGGGACTCCATGCTTAGTCCTCTGTATCTCACCTGCCGTGTAGGCGGCGGCACGAGCCTAAGGCACAGCTGGGTGCAACGCTGGGTCATGGTAGGGGCAGCTGGTAAGTAAGATCTCCAGCAATGGTCAAAGACAAATCTAGTAATGTTGGCATGGGCATGCGGGCCAGCCGGTCTGAAGTAAACAGAAAACCCACCCCGTATTACATGGGGTGCCATAGCAGAGCTGCAAGCCCGGCGCAGGGTGATGGAGGGGCCCAGGGGGGCAGCCCATGTGCAAGGTACTGCTGGGCTGTAGCCCAATCAGGCTGGGGCTGGGTTCGGTATGTATCTATGCTAGTGAGCAAAGCATGGGAGGGCCAGGATGGAGCCGAAGGATAAGCACCGTAAAGTTCATCTCACATGAGTGTTCATGGATATCTGATATCCATCCAGACTTTTGAACCCCTTCGTCCGCATCTGAAGCTGCGAAAATGATGCTGCAACGCGGTGTGCACCCTGCGAGCACCGTCACCGCTGACCGCAGATTTGCGGCACCATCGCCCATCGCACCGCAGAGGGGTGGGCTGACTGTGGGCGGACGTCAATCGTTGCCGCCATGTCGTTCAGCCAAATGCTCGTTAGCACGCCGTGCCAACACACTGCCATCGCGTGGACGGACGCAGTGCAGAGTTGCAGCTTCTGCGCCTGACTTCTGCAGCAAACAGCCAAAAGATGTTCGGGTGCTGGTAGTGGGCTGCACCGGCTACATCGGCAAGTTTGTCACAAAGGAGCTCATCCGCCGTGGCTACAACGTCGTGGCCTTCACGCGCGAAAAAGCCGGCATCAAGGGCAAACTTGGCAAAGAGGACATCCAGCGGGTGAGGATCTCTTCCCTCACACCTGGCTGCCATGACCAGTGTGCAAGCCACAGGGGAGCCCTCCATCACCGGGCCATACAACCCAACCTGTTTCACTAGCTGGGCTGCCTGGTAAATTAGAGGTGACATGGTCCACAGCTGTAGTACACCCCTTGTAGCATCACAGCACTCAGTGCCTGGAACACACACATCCAACATGTAACAGCACCCAGCCCAGAGCACACATCCAACACGCTGCCCAGGCGGTGATGCACAGGAGCAGGCATGGCAGCATTGCGAGCTGCCAGCAGGAATTGCTGTGCAGGAGCTGGCCGGCGCTGACGTGCGGTTTGGTGATGTGCAAAGCCTGGAATCTATCCGCACCACTGCTTTCAAGGACAAGGTGGACGTGGTGGTGTCGTGCCTAGCCAGCCGCACAGGTCAGGTTCCGCTCAAAGCAGGGCAGGCTAGGCACCATGTCCGGCGGGGCAGGGGCAGGGGCAGGGGCAGGGGCAGGGGCAGGGCACCAGCAGCAAGGACAAAGTTGTTCCCTTTCCCCAAAGCCCCACCCCTCATCGCCAGCCCGACTTATGCTCAACCGGGGTTCAGCCTACTGCCACCTCCCCTGACCTCAGCCTTGCCAGGCAGCAGGGCAGGGCCTTGGCAGGTGGAGCCGCTGCATATGCGGGCAGCTGTACGCTAGGTGGTGTGCTGCTGCAGGCGGCAAGAAGGACAGCTGGGCCATCGACTACCAAGCCACCAAGAACTGCCTGGACGTGGGCAGGGAGAAGGGCGCTGCACACTTTGTGCTGCTCAGCGCCATCTGTGTCCAAAAGCCTTTGCTGGAGTTCCAGCGCGCCAAGCTCAAGCTGGAGGAGGAGCTGCAGGTGGGGCACAGGCCAGGTGCAGGGGGTGTGGCAGGTGAGTCGCGGGCGATGGCACTCAGTTTAGCAGCGATGGCGCCTGGGTCAAGGCTCTGGGTGGCTGTGCTTGGTAGGGGTGCGGGTCAGGGGTGCAGTGTCCAGGGTGATGGACCCAATGGTGGGAGGAGCCGAGGGGAAGGGAAGGGCGGAGGGAGGGCAGGCGGGCTGTGCTGGTGCTGGTGGTCGATGTTAAGCCTAAGGGTCAGGCAGGGACGACGGCGGAGGAGCCTGGCACAGTCACGGAGACAAACCCACCCCTGCCTGCCTGATTGTTTCCAGTCCCTGCTTGCCTGTTTGCGTGCCTGCACTGCCTGCTGGGCTGGTTGCCTGCAGGCTGCCGGTGACATCTCGTACTCCATCGTGCGCCCCACCGCCTTCTTCAAGTCAGTGGCTGGTCAGATCCAGCTGGTGAAGGAGGGCAAGCCTTACGTCATGTTCGGTGACGGCACCCTGGCCAGCTGCAAGCCTATCAGTGAGCAGGACCTGGCGGCCTTCATCGTGGACTGCGTGCAGCAGCAGGACAAGGTGGATGCAGAGAGCGGCAGGAGGGGTCCAGCCAGCACCAGGTCCAGCCAGCCAGTCCCAGCCAGCACTGCGAATTTAAACACAAATACGAATCTTCACAAAAACAGAACCTCACAAAAACAATCAATAGAGGTGCCGTGGAGCATCAGATGCAGGTCTATGTTTCATCACCCATCTTCATATTCACCCTCACACATCAGTCTGCAGTCTCACCCTCACCCTCACACATCACTCTGCAGTCTAGGCCGACTGCGCAGTGCAATCCACCATTGCCACACCTTCCTTTTAACAAGGGGAAGATACACAGCTGTTGCATGTTCTTGGGGGCTGGTGCATCACTTCCTACTCAACGACCCTTAGGCCAAGAAAATGTGAAACATGGACAGATGTGAGTAGAGTGAGAAGCAGGTGGTGGGAAGGTGTGCCTAGTGTGCCTAGCCTGCCAAGTGGTCCTCCCAGGTACTAGGTGGCAGTGCACAGCAGCTGGCTGCAGCACCCGGCCGCTAGCATTCGCTGCCTGCCTGCCCCACCCCTGCCTGCCGGCCTGCCTGACCTCCTGGCTGCAGGTCAATCAGATCCTCCCCATTGGTGGCCCCGGCCCCGCCTACAACGCCTTGCAGCAAGCCCAGCTGCTTTTCAACATCACGGGCAATAAGGAGAACCTGTTCCCGGTGCCCGTTGCCCTCATGGACGGCATCATCGGCATCCTGGACTTCTTTGCAAAATTCCTGCCGGCACAGTTTGAGGTGGGCATGGCAGGCAATGCTTCCAAGCAAGCAAGCATGGGGCAGCATGGGGAGCATGGGGAGCCTGTGTAGCGGTAGTGGTCATGGGGGTAGTGCAAGAGCTGGTCGTGGGCAGGGGCAGGGGCAGGGGCAAGGCTGCATCGCTGTCCAGCAGGCGGCAGCGAGGGCCTTGCTGGGCAGCACTCTCTGTTGTCCAGGCCGTTGTGAAGCACTGCGTGTACATGGTGCAGGACGCCGCGGAGTTTGGCCGCATTGGCAAGTACTACGCAGTGGAAAGCATGTTGGTGCTGGACCCTGCGACCCAGACCTACTCAGAGTCAGCCACGCCCAGCTACGGGCAAACCACCCTAGAGGCCTTCTTCAGGCAGGCTGTGAAGGAGGGGCTGAAGGGCCAGGAGCTGGGCGACCAGGCGGTGTTTGGGGTGAACGAGCAGTGACACGGCACACAGGGTTAAGCTGGGTGTGTGTGTTAGGGTCAGGGCTAACCCTTATTCTGACCCTTACCCTAACTCAGTGACACAGCACACAGGGTCTGGCTGGGTGTGTGTGTTAGGGTCAGGGCTAACCCTAACCCTAACACACACCCTAACTCTAACCCAGTGTCTCAGTTCACAGGGTCAGGCTGGGGGTCACAGGCGTCCCCCTGGAGCCGTTCTGAACAGTGCTGGGAGAGGGGCTGGATGGAAGGACAGTGTGATGCGCTGGGGAGCAGGAGGGGGCGGCACTGCCTGTGTGGTGCTGGGAAGGGGAAGGGGAAGGGGAGTCTGGGTAGTGTGCTGGGCCACGTGGGTGAGGAGAGGAAGGGGAGGGTGGAGGGGGTGTGGCAATGTGCTGAGCAGCCACGTGGGGGAGGAAGGGAAGGGGAGGGTGGAGGGGGAAGTGCGAAGGGGCCAGGGTCGGAAGAGGGAGGGAGTGAGAGGGGAAGAGAGGGGTGTGTGAAGGCCGACCACCAGTTGGGCTCAACCAGTTGGGAGTGTTCAGTAGCCAGGGCTGCGGTCCACTTGGCTGCCAGGGCCTGGCCCATCAGCGCTAGGCTTCAAGGCGTCAAGGCTGTTGTCAGGCGTCAAGGCTGTCGTCAGGGTTAGGCGTCAAGGCTGTCAAGGGGTAGGCTGTCGAGCTTGGCCCGTTGATGGGGCTGGAGGGTGACCAGGTTATCAGTGGGGCTGTTGGGCCTAGTGCATCAGTGGCCAAGGCTCTGGCAGCGTGAGCTGTGTGAGGATTGTGTGATGGCAGTGGCAAGGGGGACAGCAGCAGCAGCAGGAGCAGCAGCATTTGTGCCACTGCTGCTTGCTCAGTCGTCCAGTCAACCCTTGCTTACCCGCCCAGTTGCATGAGCTTGGGTGCTTTGCATTGGTTTGCCCATGGCCATAGTCTGCGGCGGTTGCCGGATGCTCTACTGAATTGTTGTGGCACCTTCCAACCAACTACTCCAGCTGCTGACTGAAGCTGCCACAGGTTGCCAACCTGTTGTACCAGGGCAGACTGATTGCCATCCTGTTGTGGCGCAGCTGCACACTCATTGCCATGCTTCCTGTCAAGGCTCGGAGCCACTCCAGGGAACGTGCTGCTATGAGGGGTCCCATCCCTTGTCATGGGCAGGAGGGCGCGGCAGACGTGATGTGTTGTCAACCAGGCCCGCAGGCCGGGCATGCAGCCGAGATGGTAGTTGCGCAGGCCACTGGGCAGGCAGGCGAGCCAGCACAAGAATGCGTATGACGATGATGATGGCTGACGTTGCTCGGCCGCCCTGCCCTCTAGGGGTTCGGGATGTTCTGCAACGCACATGAAAGCTAGGTGCACAAACAAAGGTGCACATGGGCTTCTAACGGAGGCATGCACGAAGGCAGGTTCACACTATTGTTTTGGATAGTCATGGCAAAGTCTGGCTCTATCCCGATGGAACTCGTGGGGAAGCTTGAGTTCAGCAAGGGCCCCGCGCTCTTGATGTCGCACTCTTGATGTTGAGTTCAGCAAGAGCCCCGCGTTCTTGATGTCGCGAGCTCGTCAGCAGCTGCCTCTTGTTCTTCGCCAACCTGGTTTTTGCAAATCTTCATGCAATTACTCTCTCAATACTGCATCGTTTTCGTTATGATTGCACATCCAGTGCATTACATACCTACTTATCACCGTGGACGCCCGCCCGAGAACCCGCACGGCCGACTGAAAACCATCAACATAAAGCGCATGGGCTGCTTCATGATTAGGGTACGCCCATAGAATTCTAGGTGGCTCGGATTCCTAGAAAAACCTAGAATTCTAGGCTAGAAGGGTAGAATTCTAGTCTTGGGGTGCAAAGTGCGAGAGGTTACGGGTTCGACTCCTATCCCAAGCGCAGGTTTCGCGTCTATTCAGCTCTGGTCAGCCGTCAATTGATGTTACAATCGTTACTTTTCCACAATGCCAGCTAGGCCTACTCGTAGACATTAAAACGGATACCACTGGGAGGTTTGTTGCGAAGTCCTTGCAAATAAGTTGTATGGAATGCACACATGGTCACCCCCGCCATTGGCCCCGCAAATGTGAGACGGTCTGGGGCGCGAATCTCCGTGTAGCTCGCGACAAAGTTTTGGCGCAGTTGGGTGTAACAGGCGTATCCGGCACCCCGCAGCCGCAAAACACTAGCTCAGATCGGCGCCCGCCCAAACCTGACCTGTGCTTTCCGCTCCTAAAAGACTCACGCACATCATAAGGCGAGGCTGGCAGTCCTTCTACGCACGCCGTAAGCCAACGGCACAAGTGCAGTACGCCTGCTTGCATGTCAGTGCATGGAGCATATAGTTCGTGCATATGCGCACAAGTCAGCAAGCTGGCACCCCTTACCTCACTTACGTTGCGGCATGACTCTATGTAAATGTAAGCTGCCTTATGACAGCGCTACATCATCACTTGGCAATATGTTGTCGGGATGCCTCGGGATGGCTCTGGCTTTCAGTGTTACATGTGCCGTGGTGCCTCAACCTTCTTCCTCAACTTCAGCAGGCACATGTCACGCAACTCATTCTTTGATTTACTTGAAACCCCTCTGATGTTATTGTGCTTGCACCATGCTTTCAATAGGTCCTTGTTCAGTGTATCAAATTGAGGCATACCAGGGTTGTCCAAGCGCATGAGCCTAATACACTCTGCGTTCAAAGCAGCTTGCCTAGCAGCTTCCTTGTCTAGCAGCATGGGCATTGGCTCAAGAGGCATCGAACCACGGCACTGTGCACCACACGGCTGAGGGGGGTTGCTCATGCGTGCACCACAAGCACATGCCGTCATTGACCACATGAGCTCACCCTCGGTAGTAGCAGGAAAATACATGCTGTGTTGTGCACGAGACCCTTGTACTGTACCCTTGAAGCTGTCAGCATCCTCATCTTGCTTGTAGCACTCCTTCACCAACCCCTCATCCAATACCAAGCACTCCCTCCTCATCACTTTTGCCCTGTCCCGGTGGGCCTTGCATGCACCAACTTGGGATGCAGGCTCTGTGTGCTTATTATTGAAAGCAGCTGTCAGCTGTTGAGCCCTACACGTGGCCAAGCCATCATGATCTGCCAGGACCATATCCCTGAGCTTATGCTTTAAGACTCCACCCTCCGAGTCATGCCTGCCCTTGAAGTGGGAGGTGGCACCATACGACCACCACAATGGCACAGACAAGTTCAGTGCCATGCGACGATGTTGTTGCAATGCTGGGGTACCTTTGAACTGCCCTGCACAACCATCAGACCACATGAACAACTCCTGCAAGTCCATGCCAGCGTTGTGCTTTAAGTGGGCAATCACCTGATACAATGCGGCCTGTGTGGCTGGTGCGCTCTGATCATTGCCATCTGTCAAGACATAAACCGTCTCTTCCCTGTAGGCATCACTGGCAGTTTTAAAATACACACATGCTACAAGGACCTGGGGGTAGCCTCCGTGTTGTTGTAAGGCACCACATTGCCAACACCTGCAAAACAAAAGACACATTACACAAGTTGTAGACCACTTCATTGGCACCTGACACATAGCTTCAACCACAGCCCTTACTACTTACTTGTGGGCAATGAAGGTGGGAGGTGGCTGCTGTGGCTGCTGGGTGGGGGTTGGAAGAGAGGGTCGGGGAGGGGAGGGTGGCAAGGGTGGCTGCAGCGGGGGGGAAGGCGGGGGGGAGGGGCATGGAGACACTTGATCCTGGTGCTGGTCATCCAGCTCGGGGGGCAGGGAGGTGGGAGGGGGCTGCTGCTCCAGGGTCTTGCCATGTAGTGAGGGTGGCAGGGAGGGGGGAGCAGGTGTGGCTGCCGGGGTGGGGAGGGAGGAGGAGGATGTGGAGGGAGGCAGGAGGGGGGGAGGGAGGAGCGGGGGTGAGGTGGGGTGGGGAGGGAGGGAGGAGGGGGGGAGGGAGAAGGGGGGAGGAGAAGGTGGCTGCCGGGGTGGGGAGGGAGGAGGGGGTTGTTGCTTCTGGTGCATTGTGACGCAATCTCTATGCGCCAGGGGGGCAAGCCCTGCACGTTGGCATGCATCTACCACGAAGCCCATCAGCACGCTAGCTCGGCCAAAGACAACCAGGTAGCGGCCGTGGCACGCATCCTCCCTGACTCTCTCAACTGTCACAAACCCATTTTTATTCTTGGCTGCAGTCTTGAAGCCACAAAGAGCACATCTTCTAGCATCTGGCTCATCCCTAGCTGTTGGATTGTTGAGATACGGGTGGTAGTATGTCAACGGCATCCTACGCATAGAAACACATGAACATGTTTGCTTAACATATTGAGGCATAGCGTCGTTTATAATTAATAATAACAGATGAAAGTCGGGCAGGTGACTGGTGTGTGCTTCCCTCAGCTGCTCATGCCTGGCATGCGTTTCACAAGTGTTCACACGAACATCAAACTGACCTAGACTGAGTGACGTATATTACAACCTTACTCACCTCTTGCTCACTGTTTTCAAGAGCTGATTCCCTTGCTGCACTCTGCTTGGAAGACCCTTGGGCTGCTGTGGGTTTGATGCTGATCCTCACAACTGCCAAGCACCTGTGGAGGTCAGCAGATTTGGTTGCATGTGTTGACATTGTATGCACAACGCACTAAGAAACAGCACCCCGTGCTTGCCTGGGAAGTAATCGCGACTTGCCAGTCCGACGGCAGCAAAGGCTGCTCGGCGCGGAAATGCCTCCGGCCACCAATTCATCTCTCCTGTTGCGACACGCATATAAACAGATAGAGAATGGCATTGCGAAGCTAATCGTGTCGTCGAGACAATGCAGTACAATCGACAAAAGAGGGCCTAACCTGCTAGCGACACCGTTGTGAGATGTAGAGCCCAATGGTGGAAGAATTACATGCAGCGGATCAAAGACGGTGCCAAAAAGTGAATTGCGGGGCCAATGGCGGGGGTGACCACATGTCATGCAAATCCAAATGGCATGCTAGAACGCCAGGTCATCGGTGTCGCACGGATTACGGAGGGGCCGTCCATGGTTACGCCAAGGAACTGCTCGGGATGGCCATTGGTCACCTGCATTATAGCAACTATCAATGCAATGGCAGAGCATATCAAATGGCAGTCTTCCTCACCTCATCTAGCATCTTGTTATGAACATCCACATAGAACTGTTATGTCTTGCTCTCCACCTGGTCGAGAGAGTATACACCTCGAAAGATGTCATCACTATTGGGGTTCAACAACACTGTTAGGGTGGGGCTGATGATGAGGTCCATGGGGTGGGGTAGGCATGGTTGGGAGGGGTTGGGCATGGCAAGGAGGGGGTGGGCTTGCAGAGTAGTGTTGTTGAATTGGCTGGGAGGGGGTGGGCTGGGAGGGGATGGGGTGGGCATGGTTGAAATGGGGTGGGCATGGCTGGGAGGGGGTGGGCTTGCAGAGTAGTGTTGCTGATCTGGGGCCTGGGCTGGGTCCTGAGCTGAGGCCGGGTTCTTGCTTGCTAAGCTGTAGGGCACACTACATCAAACAGGGATGATCACATCACATCAGGGATTGTCTAGGCAGGCAAAGGTGACACTAACACTTGCCACAAACAAAACCATCTGTGGCGCAACACATACTACATGCATGGCCTCAAGGCAGGCCAAGATGGCTCTGACTGAAAAGGAAAGGGTTCCTTGCCTGAGGCGCCACGGCTGGGTCATGGTGGGCTGTCCGGGCTGTCCGAGCAATGCCCGTCATGTTTGCGTTGTGTGTCGCTGGGGTCTCAAAGCTCAGCTCTTTGACGCAAAGGAGGCGACAATGACGACCAACTTTTCACTGTGCTGATTCGGATACGCATAGTGTAGCCTTTGCATTGCTTGTACAACTCGGCGACTGTGCTTTCCTTCTTATCGAAGGTTTGCTTGGCAAAATGGGGCAGGCCGTCGAACCCAAGCGCGATGGGGTTAGCGGGGCTAGGCGCAGCCATTGCGCTGGTCTGCAGTGGAAGAGGATGAAAGAATCGGGAGCCTAGAAATCCTAGATATTTTTCCTGAGCCTAGAAACCTAGAAATAGAATTCTAGGTTGGCCGGTCGCTCCCTATTCATGATATGTTGCTGACCACCCCCCACTGCCGTGTGCCATGTTTGCGACAAGCAACACGGGTTTTACACCACACACAGTCATTGAGCATGGAACAAGATCAACCATCGCAACCTAGCGACTGACGGCATGATTTTATAAGCCATCGCCATCATCACTACATCCAGCCAGACATGGGCCACCTACACAACTTTTACAGCAACATGCCAACGAGCTCATCCTGACCCGTACACTCCTAAGCATGGTGAGCTGGCACTGAATGCAAGTGCTATCATCAGGCGCAAAGTTGTGCGCATTAAGCTGCAGACGAGCTGCTTGCTCCGGGTGGGACATTGGCTCCCTAGTGTGCTAGATGATCATGTAAGGGCCTCCGTTTTGCTGCCCCATCCGGTCCCTTGCCTACCTGCCCATGCATCCCCATCATGCTGCATCTCTCACTTCTTAATTTCAGCGTATCTCACTACATGCAATACACGGCACTCTTTAGCCCGCTACCTATTCAAGCCATCCACCAACAGGTGCAGTAGATGAAGGAACTACTTCGCAGCGGGTCCTTAAACCCTGACGCATGGCGGGCCACCTACAGCTTATGAGAACACAGTGCCTGCCCAATGAAATAGCTGAAGTGCAGCTTCATGCTATACCGTCCATGATCAATTGTTGTTGAGTGGGGCAGCAATCAACTCCCTTGTGGCTCATGCTGCTTGCTGTGATGAGCATGTGAAGAAACAACGGTATGGCCAGCCTACATGACATGGAGGACTCGCTGCTTGCTCCGGGTGGGACACTGGCCCCCTAGTGTGCAAGATGATCATGTAAGTGGTAAACACATCCCCACACTACATTCCCTATGACGCATGCATCCATGCTTGGTGTGACCCTGTGAAGAGCGCTACGACAGCCACATTTGTGGTGGCATGCATCATTCTTGGCTGTGTGTAGCCTCATCTGCTGCAGGTGAGGCTGGCAGCTGGCCAGCAATTGATGCAGCTGGTGCTCTGCCTGACATGGCAACCTTACTTCAAAAACCGCAATGCTGCCTGGTTGCATGCATGCAAACCCATGTTTACTATTGCTGCTTACTGACAGGCAGCCCACACCCACGACCCTTCAGCTGCTCCCCATGCTAGCCACCCTCCCTGTTGAAGCTGAGTAAACCCCCACTCTGCTGCCTTGCACTTTCCCCTTCTCCTTCCCTTAGTGGCCGTACCTTCCTGGCATCACCTTCGTCTCATGTCTCACTATAACTGCACCCCTAGAGGAGATTGCAGCTTTGCATTTCCTCGAGCATGCGCCGCATCATGTTGCGCTCCGCACCCGCCGCCACAGCCTCCAGCTGCGCCTCCTTGAGCTGCTGCCTGAGCACCGCCGCATCCTCGGCTGCCGCCTGTGCCTGGCTACGAGCCTCGTCCAGCTTGATCTCTAACCTCAACATCTGCTGTGTCGTGGAGAGAGACAGCGACCCCGAGTGAGCCGCAGCCGCTGCCGCTGCACCAGGAACAGACTCGACGCGCAGAGGGCCACGGTGGCAGAGAAAGCCCCCCATTGATGCGTTGCTGCATGCCATCGCACGGTCCGCCGCCGCCGCCCCAACACCCAATGCAAGGGCAGCAGAGGCCTCGACGATGTGAGGCACCTCCGCCACATCCTTGCTCTCAGCCGCGACCGCAAGCAGTGCAGCACGCGAGCAGCCAAGCTCCGCAATGTGCAATGTGAGAGGCGCAGTTTTGCTTCCCACACTTGAGCCTTTTCGAGAAGAGGACGCCGTCCACCGGCGCCCCCGGCCGCTCAATGAATGGGCTGCTTGCGGGCAAGCCAGGGGTGGGCTGCTTGCCCCGCTGCCATCAGCCACCTTACCCGCCATGTGGCCCACCTGCGCCTCCGGCTGCGTTACTGTGCGGGGCCACGGCTGCCACACCACCTGCTGGCTGAGACGAGCGCGAGCTGGCTCGGAAGCCAGGATGCATCCAGGGACGCCCATGTCCGCCAAACCCAGCAGCCAGGCAGCAGAGGGCAGGCAAGGAGCCACTAAAGCTGGGGGATGCGTAGGCTGCAATGGCAGCTGTGACAAACTCTCGAGACTCGTGGTTGATAAGCCCTGATCCCTTTGTCTTCCTTGAGGGGGTGGTGGCGAGGCCAGCAAGGAGGACAAGGGGTGTGGGTTCGGCGTTGTGATGGGTGCCGGGCTGCGGGGGGCCAGCTGCCTTGTGTTAAGGTAGGGTGCCCGGGCAGGTGCCGCGCGAGCTGGGTCATGTGACCAAGCCAGTCCAGGCACCATTGGCGAACCTGATGTGGCGGGCAGCTGCAGCAGCTGAGCAGGCCCACAGTGCAGCACCAGGGACAGCGCCATGGGCGTGGCATCAGGCCAACAAGCCGCAGCGGCCTGTTGCAGCAGCGAAGAGAACCATGAGATGAGATGATCGGGACTGACGCGGCTAAGCTGCTCGTTCCCACGTGTAGTGCGGGCCGAGGCTGGTTCCCGCCATAGGTAGGGCTGCGAGACTATGAGGAGGTTCGCAGGCTAGGGGCTAACGCCTGCCAGCAGCGCAGAATGGCGGCAGGGCTTGAAACGCAGCTTCCCGGATGCCCAGCCGTGCCAGGGGAAGGGGGGCTGGGCGGCAAAGGGATGACCGCCAGCAGGGAGGTAAGCGAGAGCCAGGCCACTGCAGCCGCGGGGCTATCCCCATCTTGGAACTGCTGTTGCAGTCGCTCCATGAACGCCATGGCAGCACCGACCTCCCGGCTGCCTTTGGGATAAGCTCTGCCGGCGACACGAGGGGCGGAGCTGGCCTCGTCTGGCGAGGTGCTCCCCGCGGTGCTCAACAGGGATGCGGCCTCTCGGGGCTCGTTGGCTGTCCCCATGTCTGGACACCGCAGCGCAGCGCCTCCGCTGTGGCCGCCACCGCACGAGTCGCGTACGCTGTCAACCGGCTGTCGTTTGCGGTGCGGCCTGCCAACCGAGCCCCATGCAGGCGTTCAGCTAATCCGGCAAGCTTGGTGACCAGGAGGAGGCAGGCGGGGAAGGCCAAGAGGGTGGGGGCGGGGTCTCGACCCTCGACACTGGATGATGTGGAGTCCAGGACCCCTGTCACCAGGTCATCAAAGCCCTTGGCCGCATCACGAGCTCGAACCTGTGCCTTGATGCGCTCGGTGAGATCCATGCATTTGTAGGGCTTCATGACGTAGTCATCTGCGCCTGAGCGGAACGCCTGCTAGGCAGCAGCACATCAGGCTATCACCAGCAGCGGCAGCAGCGGTAGAGGCAGCAGCAGCGGTAGCGGCAGCAGCAGCGGTAGCGGCAGCAGCAGCGGCAAGGGTTTTGGATGCCACCATGTGCTTTGACCAAGCACAGAGCCCATGTAATGATCGGATCAGATCAGCTTGTGTGATGAGCAGCGCACCATCCCATGCAGCCTTGCATAAGCTGGTTTGCGGCAGTGGAGGGTAAACCACTGGTAAAGCTCGAGGCGACAGTGCGTCGCCAACGTGCCACCGTGTGTGCGCCACCACACTTACCCGCATCATGGCCAACTTGGGGTCAGAGTTAGGGTTGAGGTCGGGTTAGCGTTAGGGTTAGGGTCAGGGTTAGGGTTAGGGTTAGGGTCAGGGTTAAGTGGCATTGTGTGTGCCCCACACCCACCAGCACTACATCCTTCTCAGCGCTGCATGCCGAAACCATGATGATGGGCAGCAGGGCTGAGGAGTACTTATTGCGCAACAACGTACACACTTTTGCCCTGCCCTGCCCTGCCCTGCCCTGCCCCGCCCCCGCCCCCGCCCCCGCCCCCGCCCCCGCCCGCGGACCCCCCAATTCACCCCGACACCTCACGCACACGTGCAAATCATGCGCCCCAGGCAGGTAGCCCAGACTAGCACCTGGCCCAGCATATGCAAGCGCTAAAGAGGCACTCTGGTCAATCCCTCCGCCCTCAGCTGCGCTGGGGCTGCACCATAGCTCCTGTGAAAGCCGTTGCTCGAGAAGGCCACAGCCATCTCAAAGCACGACTGGAAGCCCCCAGCAGGGTAGGTGGACCTCCGCCTATTGCACCCAGCCTGGAGCGAGCAACGTGACAAGCCAGTCCGGGGCCTAATGTGGTGCCCGGTAGTGGCACCACGCAAGCCCCTACAGGCCCCTTGGAGCAGCCAGGCAGCAACACAGCCAACAACATCATAGCTTGGGCCCAACACTCCCCCGCCAACCAAGCGCAGCAAGCGCACCAGGGCTGAGCAGAGTGGTTCCTAATGGAGGCCCTAGTGAGGGACGAGGGGGCTTCAACATGCTTTCCACACTTTCCGCACAAGCTGCAGCTCGTAGCAGGTCGATTCACCTTCACCAGGAAGTGCCCCTGACCCAACCCAGTTTCTTGCGCCACCATCCACAGGGTGTACCCTAAGCGCACCTGGACGCGCAGCTGCGCGGGGCGATGCGACGACCAACTGCACTGCGACGGCACGCCCGAACACGTGTGTCGCCAAAAGGCCAACAGTCAAACGTTCACATGCCACCTGTTTGACAAAGCCTAGGCCAGCAGTCGAACGTTCAGATGATACCTGTTTGATGAGCCATTGGGTTCTGCGGCGTCACACAGTTTAAACACGGTTCCCTGACGTAGAACGCACAATACCTTATACACGTAGAACAACAGCACACACCGCTTCGTCCACAGCTGCAGCAATGTCGCGTCAATACATGGCCCGGGTCCGAGGGCGCACCGCTGTCGCCGCGCTTCTTGTCCTCGTCGCAGTTCTGCTGTGCATAGCGCCCTGCACCGTGCAAGGTGTGGAGAGCAGCCTGGGGAGAAAGCGGGCAGCAGTCTGCGTGGACGCCGCTGACTCATGTACTCAGCCTTTTCATTGCCGCCGCAGCCCGCATACTGCGCGAATCGCAAACCCTGTCTGACCAGCCTGTGGGTGGTATGCGGACGCTGCTGCAATTATTTCAAAGGGCCCGATTCGGCCCTACCTTGACCTCCACTTCCCGGCCGAGCAGCTATTCCAGTCTCCTTCCGAATCTCGGCACCTACTCCATCTTCGGCAGCAGCTTCGGCCCTGGGCTTAGCACTGCCGTTGGACCAGGCGTTGGAGGAAACCTTGGAGCAGGCACTCGAGGCGTGAACCCTAGCGGCTGAGCGAGCCCGGAGGGCGGCAGTGCAGGTGGGGGCCGTCACTGGTGTTGTGTGACACCATCCACTAACTTGGTTGAGGCTCTGGATAAGCAGTAGCCCAGGTTGGAGTCCCAATCAGCAGCATGTCGTGTGGCAGGTGGCAGGACATCAGACGTTACCACAGAAATCATTGTCAAGCTAGTCTATAGAACAGATTTGCTTAGGTTGCCAGCCATGTGGCTGTTCTCCTCCTTACTCGATACTCATAGATGTCAGGCGCAGGCAGGACAAGCAGCCTCCCAGGGTGGCAGTTATTAAAAGAAACTGAATGGAATGCAAAGAAGTCAAGTAATCTAGGAGGCAGGTATGCTGCTGTGAGGTGCAAATGGGCTGTCATTTGGCTACCAGAAGCCCAGGAGCTGAAGGCTGTGGCTGCAGCCAGGGCTGTGTACATACTGCATGCTGTACCACAGCCTACGTCACCAGGTCAAAGGACATGGCCAATGATGCATTGTGTGTGTAGTGTGTAGTGATGGCAGTCATTACAATCCGCATGCGTGTTGTTGCTGCAGGGGTGGGATGTCTGGAGGTCTGGTGATGAGCATGGCTGGCTTGGCAACGATAAGGTGGTACACATCCTGCCAGTTAGTGCAATCTCTGGCAATCACCTAGCGCGGGCGTGTCGATGCATCATGTTGGCGATCCCTCACACCGGACCGGCAAGGTTACAGCCTACCCCCAACATCTCGCCACACAGTGGTGATGTTGTGTCTGTACATGTGCACATGTCTCACTAAAATACTTATTCTTTTCATCACTGTATCCATGCTGGCATGCCAATGTGGGTTCACGTATAACAGGACCTTACGCATTGTGGATCTAGTGTGCGCAACTGCGACAGTATAGCAAATCAGCAGCATGGAGTGGGGATTACTGATGCTGCGTGTCATCCTTATCAGGTTGTTGGCAGTTGTTGAAAAGGGGTGATTGATAGGTCATTGTGTAGTGACATGTGATGTTGACTGAATTGTTGCCAATAATGAATGTTTAAATCAACTTTGTGTAGTGTCATGGAAGATTGTGTCATTGTGTAGTGTCATGGAAGATCAAATGCGTGGTTCTTAGGTGCTTGGTCGAGCTGCCACCAGCTTGGCACTGGTGCGCCCCCCCTCTGCTGCCCCAAGACTGAGCATAGCCCCCCCTCACACCCTACCCCCTCTACTCCTGAGTAGGTTGTAGGCAGTTGTTTTAGGGGTGAGTGATAGATTATTATAATGGCATGGGATATGGACTGTTGTTTTTGCAAATATTGAATGTGTAACCAAAACTGAGTAATCCAATCAAGTAAGTCTCTACTTTGAGTTTAGTAGTTGTCATGGCAGTACGAACACTATCTTGTTGTTCTCTCTGGCTGGACGTATGCATCTCGCGCATGCGCATGCGCAGAGGTGGTGGTGGAAAAGTATAAAGGGTGGGGGATTGGCCAGGGTGGAGGATAGTAACTTTGACATCGCTTCAACAGCATGGCAAACACTTGCCTCGCCCAGCCCCGCTCAATCCATGCGGAGCAGAATGCTCATCATATAGTAGGGTGTGTTAGATGCGGGTGGTGGCAAAGGCATAGCAGACCAATCAACATTGCCCAACCAACCCAGCTGCCACCTGAGTAGCAGAGCGTGGCCCTGTCGCAGCAATGCTGCATGGTTCAGTGTTTAGTCCCCACATGCCTCACTAAATGCTGCCTCAACGATGTCCCCTGACCCCTTCCCATGAAGTTTGCAGCATAGCTGTGGTGTGGCCACCCGGTTCCTCCTCATCCTGCAGCTCCGACCGACCTCTCCCCTCTAACCCCTTACTTGGGATGGTCAGTCTCTCAAGCGCCTGCTGTTTGGAAGGTCGCACAAGGGGTGCTCCTGGTGCTGGCGATGGTGGTGGTGGCGATGTTGAACGATGTGGCTTACGATGTGGAGGGGGAGGGGGAGGGGGAGGGGGAGGAGGAGGGGGAGGGGGAGGGGGAGGGGGAGGGGGAGGGGGAGGGGGAGGGGGAGGGGGAGGGGGAGGGGGAGGGGGAGGGGGAGGGGGAGGGGGAGGGGGAGGGGGAGGGGGAGGGGGAGGGGGAGGGGGAGGGGGAGGGGGAGGGGGAGGGGGAGGGGGAGGGGGAGGGGGAGGGGGAGGGGGAGGGGGAGGGGGAGCCGGGTTAGGGTTGCTCCCCACAACAAGCACGGGCTGACAACCAACCAAGTGCTCAGCTATCCCTTGTGAGAGGGATGGGACGGGTCATTGTGGTGTGTGGCCTTGGCATGGCCAGCGTGGGCTGGGTGGGCTGCTACTCCAAACTGCCCGCTCCATGTTGCCCGCTCCAGGTTGCTACGCCAAGGGTAGGGTAGGGAGAGGGCTGCTACGCCAAGGGTAGGGTAGGGAGAGGGCTGCAGCGTGTGTCGTGGGGTGGGGGCTGGGAAAGGGGGGAGGTAGGTGGGGAGGCAGACTTGGAGGTGGTGGGACAGGGTAGGGAAGGGGGAAGGGGGAAGGGGGAAGGGGGAAGGGGGGGGAAGGGGGGAGAGCTGACTGTGGGACCTGCAGTAAACAAGGGGCATCTTTGCGGTTAGGCTGGGCAGCGGACCACTCATGTGCAAGGGCTGGCCACTCACAGTTTGCTAGCGCCTCTTCCATACCTACTTGGCATCGCCTCCATGGCTGCCGCTCCTGGCTGCTCCTGCGCTCCATGCACCTGCTGCTTGTGGTAGGGTGATGAAGGAGGTGGTGGTGGGAGGGGGAGGGGAGGGGAGGGGAGGGGAGGAGAGGGGCTGGGCTGGGCTGGGCTGGGCTGGGCTGGGCTGGGCTGAGCTGGGCTGGGCTGGGCTGGGCTGGGCTGGGCTGGGCTGGGCTGGGCTGGGCTGGGCTGGGCTGGGCTGGGCTGGGCTGGGCTGGGCTGGGCTGGGCTGGGCTGGGCTGGGCTGGGCTGGGCTGGGCTGGGCTGGGCTGGGCTGGGCTGGGCTGGGCTGGGCTGGGCTGGGCTGGGCTGGGCTGGGCTGGGCTGGGCTGGGCTGGGCTGGGCTGGGCTGGGCTGGGCTGGGCTGGGCTGGGCTGGGCTGGGCTGGGCTGGGCTGGGCTGGGCTGGGCTGGGCTGGGCTGGGCTGGGCTGGGCTGGGCTGGGCTGGGCTGGGCTGGGCTGGGCTGGGCTGGGCTGGGCTGGGCTGGGCTGGGCTGGGCTGGGCTGGGCTGGGCTGGGCTGGGCTGGGCTGGGCTGGGCTGGGCTGGGCTGGGCTGGGCTGGGCTGGGCTGGGCTGGGCTGGGCTGGGCTGGGCGGGGCGGGGCGGGGCGGGGCGGGGCGGGGCGGGGCGGGGCGGGGCGCAGGGTGCAGGGTCGGGAGAATGGGAGGGGAGGATGCCACTCACGTTCCGCTTCTGCTCGCTCATTGCTGCTAGCACCATGGGGTGCGCTTCCTAGCTGCTCTAAGTTAATGCATTTGGCTCCTGGCTTCGTCTTCTACTTCTGCGCCCAGCTTAGTCTTCTTCACTGCTCCCGACCGCCTATCCGGGCTCCTCCACTTCTCCTCTACTCCCCCTGTACACTCCTCCGCTCCGTCACAAAGGCTCCAGGCTACGCTCGCTCCAGGCTACGGTCCTGGTTGCGCCTCCTAGCTGCACCTCCTACACTTCTTTTGCTGCATCGCTGCGTCGCTGCATTGCTGCATCTCCTGGACTTTTCTGTCGCTGCCTCTTGATCCTATCGCCTGACATGAATGCTATGGCTGGTCGCGAATTCTCTAAGGCTCCTGGCTAGAGATGGCTGTCTACGGCGACGATTTGCTGTTCGCTGCTCCTGGCTGCTCCTGGCTGCCATTATGCAGCATGCCAGCGTGGCGGGGCAGTCTGAACTCCTTTGCAATTCCTTTGATTCCTTCGCAATCCCTCTGCGAAATCTTCATGCAGCCTCCATGCAGCCAGATTATTTCGTAACCTTAGGTTGAGACATTTAGCATGCCACCTACTAGGTTGGGCAGCTGTAACCACCTACAGTGTTGAACATCGATCATTCTCATATTTCATGAAAGGTCGCTTTGGTCACTCGGTGCCAACTCCCTTAGCCAAAATCAGCCCTACACCTGGTCACAGCCCTACACCTGGTCCAGCAACTCCCCAACGACTGAGAATTACACTTTGGCCCAAGAGAGTCTTGTCCTCCCCAAGATCACAACAACCTACATACCAACTTTCAGACCGTAACTCTTAAGTTTTACCAGCCAGACAGCCGCTAATTTGCACGAGTGTTGTAAGAATGCATCGGTGATCATGGCAGTTTCAACTGTAGCTGACACCCTCCCGTGTGTTGCGTTGAAATAGATGCTCGCGAGATGTATCGCGGTGCATGATATACCCACGTAACACCGTGCACACCCCCCCGAGACCCGCACTGCCGGCTTCATATCTACATCGTTAAAATAAAGCGCATGGGCTTCTTCAGGATATGTTGATGACCCCCCCACCCCCCCCCCAGCCATGTGCCATTTAACGCGACAAGCAACTCAAGTTTTACACCACACACAATCATCCAGCATGGAACAAGATCAGCCACCATGGGATTAAACAAGAGCACCATGGGAGAGCAATTTTACAACCTAGTGAATGACAGCGTAAATTTGTAACCCATCACCATCATTACTACGAACTACACGTCCGGCCAAACATGGGATAACCACACAACTTCCTAAGCAACATGCCAACGAGCTCATCCTCACCCGTACACTCCTATGCATGGTGAGCTGGCACTGAATGCTACCAGGCGCAAAGCTATGCGCAACAAGCTGCAGACTAGACTGCTTGCTCCGGGTGGGACACTGGCCCCCTAGTGTGCAAGATGATCATGTAAGGCCTCCGTGTTGCTCCCCCATCCAATCCCTTGCCTACCTGCCCATGCATCCCCTTCATGCTGCACCTCTCCCTTCTTAACTTGAGCTCATCACACCACATGCAATACACGGCACTCTTTAGCCCGCTACCTATTCAAGCCATCCATCAACAGGTGCAGTAGATGAAGGAACTACTTCAAAGCGGGTCCTTAAACCCTGCCGCATGGCGGGCCACCTACAACCTATGAGAACACAGTGCCTGCCCAATGAAGTAGCTGAAGTGCAGCTTCATGCTATACCGTCCATGATCAATTGTTGTTGAGTGGGGCAGCAATCAACTCCCTTGTGGCTCATGCTGCTTGCTGTGATGAGCATGTGAAGAAACAACGGTATGGCCAGCCTACATGACATGGAGGACTCGCTGCTTGCTCCGGGTGGGACACTGGCCCCCTAGTGTGCAAGATGATCATGTAAGTGGTAAACACATCCCCACACTACATTCCCTATGACGCATGCATCCATGCTTGGTGTGACCCTGTGAAGAGCGCTACGACAGCCACATTTGTGGTGGCATGCATCATTCTTGGCTGTGTGTAGCCTCATCTGCTGCAGGTGAGGCTGGCAGCTGGCCAGCAATTGATGCAGCTGGTGCTCTGCCTGACATGGCAACCTTACTTCAAAAACCGCAATGCTGCCTGGTTGCATGCATGCAAACCCATGTTTACTATTGCTGCTTACTGACAGGCAGCCCACACCCACGACCCTTCAGCTGCTCCCCATGCTAGCCACCCTCCCTGTTGAAGCTGAGTAAACCCCCACTCTGCTGCCTTGCACTTTCCCCTTCTCCTTCCCTTAGTGGCCGTACCTTCCTGGCATCACCTTCGTCTCATGTCTCACTATAACTGCACCCCTAGAGGAGATTGCAGCTTTGCATTTCCTCGATCATGCGCCGCATCATGTTGCGCTCCGCACCCGCCGCCACAGCCTCCAGCTGCGCCTCCTTGAGCTGCTGCCTGAGCACCGCCGCATCCTCGGCTGCCGCCTGTGCCTGGCTACGAGCCTCGTCCAGCTTGATCTCTAACCTCAACATCTGCTGTGTCGTGGAGAGAGACAGCGACCCCGAGTGAGCCGCAGCCGCTGCCGCTGCACCAGGAACAGACTCGACGCGCAGAGGGCCACGGTGGCAGAGAAAGCCCCCCATTGATGCGTTGCTGCATGCCATCGCACGGTCCGCCGCCGCCGCCCCAACACCCAATGCAAGGGCAGCAGAGGCCGCGACGATGTGAGGCACCTCCGCCACATCCTTGCTCTTAGCCGCGACCGCAAGCAGCGCAGCACGCGAGCTGCCAAGCTCCGCAATGTGCAATGTGAGAGGCGAAGTTTTGCTTCCCACACTTGAGCCTTTTCGAGAAGAGGACGCCGTCCACAGGCGCCCCCGGCCGCTCAATGAATGGGCTGCTTGCGGGCAAGCCAGGGGTGGGCTGCTTGCCCCGCTGCCATCAGCCACCTTACCCGCCATGTGGCCCACCTGCGCCTCCGGCTGCGTTACTGTGCGGGGGCACGGCTGCCACACCACCTGCTGGCTGAGACGAGCGCGAGCTGGCTCGGAAGCCAGGATGCATCCAGGGACGCCCATGTCCGCCAAACCCAGCAGCCAGGCAGCAGAGGGCAGGCAAGGAGCCACTAAAGCTGGGGGATGCGTAGGCTGCAATGGCAGCTGTGACAAACTCTCGAGACTCGTGGTTGATAAGCCCTGATCCCTTTGTCTTCCTTGAGGGGGTGGTGGCGAGGCCAGCAAGGAGGACAAGGGGTGTGGGTTCGGCGTTGTGATGGGTGCCGGGCTGCGGGGGGCCAGCTGCCTTGTGTTAAGGTAGGGTGCCCGGGCAGGTGCCGCGCGAGCTGGGTCATGTGACCAAGCCAGTCCAGGCACCATTGGCGAACCTGATGTGGCGGGCAGCTGCAGCAGCTGAGCAGGCCCACAGTGCAGCACCAGGGACAGCGCCATGGGCGTGGCATCAGGCCAACAAGCCGCAGCGGCCTGTTGCAGCAGCGAAGAGAACCATGAGATGAGATGATCGGGACTGACGCGGCTAAGCTGCTCGTTCCCACGTGTAGTGCGGGCCGAGGCTGGTTCCCGCCATAGGTAGGGCTGCGAGACTATGAGGAGGTTCGCAGGCTAGGGGCTAACGCCTGCCAGCAGCGCAGAATGGCGGCAGGGCTTGAAACGCAGCTTCCCGGATGCCCAGCCGTGCCAGGGGAAGGGGGGCTGGGCGGCAAAGGGATGACCGCCAGCAGGGAGGTAAGCGAGAGCCAGGCCACTGCAGCCGCGGGGCTATCCCCATCTTGGAACTGCTGTTGCAGTCGCTCCATGAACGCCATGGCAGCACCGACCTCCCGGCTGCCTTTGGGATAAGCTCTGCCGGCGACACGAGGGGCGGAGCTGGCCTCGTCTGGCGAGGTGCTCCCCGCGGTGCTCAACAGGGATGCGGCCTCTCGGGGCTCGTTGGCTGTCCCCATGTCTGGACACCGCAGCGCAGCGCCTCCGCTGTGGCCGCCACCGCACGAGTCGCGTACGCTGTCAACCGGCTGTCGTTTGCGGTGCGGCCTGCCAACCGAGCCCCATGCAGGCGTTCAGCTAATCCGGCAAGCTTGGTGACCAGGAGGAGGCAGGCGGGGAAGGCCAAGAGGGTGGGGGCGGGGTCTCGACCCTCGACACTGGATGATGTGGAGTCCAGGACCCCTGTCACCAGGTCATCAAAGCCCTTGGCCGCATCACGAGCTCGAACCTGTGCCTTGATGCGCTCGGTGAGATCCATGCATTTGTAGGGCTTCATGACGTAGTCATCTGCGCCTGAGCGGAACGCCTGCTAGGCAGCAGCACATCAGGCTATCACCAGCAGCGGCAGCAGCGGTAGAGGCAGCAGCAGCGGTAGCGGCAGCAGCAGCGGTAGCGGCAGCAGCAGCGGCAAGGGTTTTGGATGCCACCATGTGCTTTGACCAAGCACAGAGCCCATGTAATGATCGGATCAGATCAGCTTGTGTGATGAGCAGCGCACCATCCCATGCAGCCTTGCATAAGCTGGTTTGCGGCAGTGGAGGGTAAACCACTGGTAAAGCTCGAGGCGACAGTGCGTCGCCAACGTGCCACCGTGTGTGCGCCACCACACTTACCCGCATCATGGCCAACTTGGGGTCAGAGTTAGGGTTGAGGTCGGGTTAGCGTTAGGGTTAGGGTCAGGGTTAGGGTTAGGGTTAGGGTCAGGGTTAAGTGGCATTGTGTGTGCCCCACACCCACCAGCACTACATCCTTCTCAGCGCTGCATGCCGAAACCATGATGATGGGCAGCAGGGCTGAGGAGTACTTCTTGCGCAGCCGCGTACACACTTCGTAGCCACTCATGCCCGGCATCATCACGTCCAGCAGGATCAGGTCAGGCAGCACCTGCGGCGCCACGGAGAGGTGGAGCAGCAGGGATCAGCATGGGATAGCAGGGGCATGACCAGCCCACGGGCGCCATGGGAAGGTGGGCAGCAGGGGCAGGGGCAGCAGGGGCAGCAGGGGCAGGGGCAGGGGCATCACCAGCAGAACCAGTTGTGGGACAACGACAGCTCCGCCATCCCAACTGCTTTCCTCCCCTACCCCTAAGCTTCCCTGCCAACAAGTTATGCCACATCACCAACATCATCACTAGAAGCATGTTCATACTAGTTCAGTACATTTGTCCTGCACCTGCCCCTGCACCATGCCCCTGCACCATGCCCCTGCACCATGCCCTTGCCCCTGCTCCCTGCTCCCTGCTCCCTGCTCCCTGCTCCCTGCTCCCTGCTCCCTGCTCCCTGCTCCCTGCTCCCTGCTCCCTGCACGGCACCCTGCACGGCCATGACATGACATGACTGGCGCACCTGTGCCGCTTCAATCATGTCTAAACATGCCCTTCCGTCATGTGCCATCACCATGCGCCAATTATGCGCCGTCAGCAGCTGCTCAGCCACCACCTGGTTGATGATGTCGTCATCCACTGACATCACCTGGGGCACGGTAGACAGGCACAGGGCCAGCAGCGTGGCACGATGACGAGCAGACAGCCCAGCTGGCTGTATGGGTGAATGGAGTGCGAGTAGATTACGCAAGGTGATCTGCTAGGGCCGGGGCGGGGGCGGGGGCGGGGGCGGGGGCGGGGGCGGGGGCGGGGGCGGGGGCGGGGGCGGGGGCGGGGGCGGGGGCGGGGGCGGGGGCGGGGGCGGGGGCGGGGCGGGGGCGGGGGCGGGGGCGGGGGCGGGGGCGGGGGCGGGGGCGGGGGCGGGGGCGGGGGCGGGGGCGGGGGCGGGGGCGGGGGCGGGGGCGGGGGCGGGGGCGGGGGCGGGGGCGGGGGCGGGGGCGGGGGCGGGGGGCGGGGGCGGGGGCGGGGGCGGGGGCGGGGGCGGGGGGCGGGGGCGGGGGCGGGGGCGGGGGCGGGGGCGGGGGCGGGGGCGGGGGCGGGGGCGGGGGCGGGGGCGGGGGCGGGGGCGGGGGCGGGGGCGGGGGCGGGGGCGGGGGCGGGGGCGGGGGCGGGGGCGGGGGCGGGGGCGGGGGCGGGGGCGGGGGCGGGGGCGGGGGCGGGGCGGGGGCGGGGGCGGGGGGGGGGCGGGGGCGGGGGCGGGGGCGGGGGCGGGGGCGGGGGCGGGGGCGGGGGCGGGGGCGGGGGCGGGGGCGGGGGCGGGGGCGGGGGCGGGGGCGGGGGGGCGGGGGGCGGGGGCGGGGGCGGGGGCGGGGGCGGGGGCGGGGGCGGGGGCGGGGGCGGGGGCGGGGGCGGGGGCGGGGGCGGGGGCGGGGGCGGGGGCGGGGGCGGGGGCGGGGGCGGGGGCGGGGGCGGGGGCGGGGGCGGGGGCGGGGGCGGGGGCGGGGGCGGGGGCGGGGGCGGGGGCGGGGGCGGGGGCGGGGGCGGGGGCGGGGGCGGGGGCGGGGCGGGGGCGGGGGCGGGGGCGGGGGCGGGGGCGGGGGCGGGGGCGGGGGCGGGGGCGGGGGCGGGGGCGGGGCGGGGCGGGGGCGGGGGCGGGGGCGGGGGCGGGGGGCGGGGGCGGGGGCGGGGGCGGGGGCGGGGGCGGGGGCGGGGGCGGGGGCGGGGGCGGGCGCGGGGGCGGGGGGCGGGGGCGGGGGCCACTCGCCCCCTTTCCTCCCCCTTCCCCCCTCCCCACTCGCCCCCTTTCCTCCCCCTTCCCCCCTCCCCACTCGCCCCCTTTCCTCCCCCTCCCCCCCTCCTAACACAGCCTGTCCCTCACATGAGTGAAGCGCGCTGCGTTCCCCAACAGGTTGAACATGACCTGTTGCAGCTTCACGCGGTCAGCTGCCACCAGGGGCAAGTCTGCCCCCACGCCGTTCACCACCGCCACCTCATCCCGCACGAATGTGGATTTACACCAGGGCCTTTCCTTGCTTTGCTTTGCCGTGCCGTTTTTAGGCATCAACGTTTTTAAGCATCTAACATCCAACAACATCAATCGCCGCAACAACATCAACAACATCAATCGCCGCAACAACATCCATGTTCAATCAATACATGGGAAGCTCTCAGTCTGAGACCCTGGCTCAGTCTAAGACCCTGGCTGAGCATTCACAATTGGGCAGCTCAATCAATCACAATTGGGCACTCTTTGCTCCCTGTTCCCTTCTTTGCTGCTCCCTTCTTGGCTGCTCCCTTCTTGGCTGCTCCCTTCTTGGCTGCCAGGGCTGCCTGGGCTCCCTCGGCTGCCAGGGCTGCCTCGGCTGCCGCTGCTGCTGCCGTTGCCAACTCGATATTCTGTCGGCTCTCGTCCTTTGTGTTGTGCACGTGGCGCTGGTTGCAGCGCTGGTTGATGTCGCAGTACGAGTGGACATCCGACTTGAGTCTGTTCACGGTTCCAATGCCGCCGCAGCGCTTCAGGGGCCCATCCGGGTTCTCCAGGTCGGGCACCAGCTCCTCGCATGTGGCCCGTGGCCCGTCAGGGCCTCCGGGAACATCAGCGCAGTGAACCTGCAGACCACAAGCACAACCGTAATTTAGCGCCGCTGCACTGCGCTATACTGCGCTACACTGCACTGCACTGCACTGCACCGACACTTACGCCTCGAGCAGCAGCCACGTGCCCGGACCGAACTTCCACGATGCTCTGCTCTTGTGATGTTCCCACGCCTGTTGGGCCAACGTCTTCTTCGCATTTGCCTTTTCCTTGCTGGCCCTTCGCTTGAAAAAGCACTGTGGGCAATTGGCCTTCCCGGGAACTGCGGCGAGCTTGCAGTATGGTACCGAGCAGCCTTTCCATCAGCCTTTCCCAGGCGATCCTTAGACCTTGCGCGCGCTGATATATCGATGCACTGCTGGCAATGAGCACGATCCTGAGCCGCTTCGCGCGAGCACTTTAGTTTAGTGCACCACTTAACCATAGCCTTGGCAATTATCTGTGTGTTTCCGGGTATAGCTCACTCGCCCTACAATTACATTCACCACTTGACTTGGCGCAGGCTGACCCTCAGGCTGTGGGGCTGCATCCCCTGGTGGCAGAGGTGTGTGGTCTCATCCGGTCGCTGAGCCCCTGGTGGTAGAGCTGATACGCTCACTGGAGGAGGAGGAGGCACTTTGTTGCCGCAGCACACCATCGTTTGTTGCGCGACCTCATCGACCGCTAGCACCCGCGAATGTGGTTAATGTAACCGCTGTCAAATGAATGTAACTGAAGGGCGATTGAGCTATACCCGGAAACACACAGATAATTGCCAAGGCTATGGTTAAGTGGTGCACTAAACTAAAGTGCTCGCGCGAAGCGGCTCAGGATCGTGCTCATTGCCAGCAGTGCATCGATATATCAGCGCGCGCAAGGTCTAAGGATCGCCTGGGAAAGGCTGATGGAAAGGCTGCTCGGTACCATACTGCAAGCTCGCCGCAGTTCCCGGGAAGGCCAATTGCCCACAGTGCTTTTTCAAGCGAAGGGCCAGCAAGGAAAAGGCAAATGCGAAGAAGACGTTGGCCCAACAGGCGTGGGAACATCACAAGAGCAGAGCATCGTGGAAGTTCGGTCCGGGCACGTGGCTGCTGCTCGAGGCGTAAGTGTCGGTGCAGTGCAGTGCAGTGCAGTGTAGCGCAGTATAGCGCAGTGCAGCGGCGCTAAATTACGGTTGTGCTTGTGGTCTGCAGGTTCACTGCGCTGATGTTCCCGGAGGCCCTGACGGGCCACGGGCCACATGCGAGGAGCTGGTGCCCGACCTGGAGAACCCGGATGGGCCCCTGAAGCGCTGCGGCGGCATTGGAACCGTGAACAGACTCAAGTCGGATGTCCACTCGTACTGCGACATCAACCAGCGCTGCAACCAGCGCCACGTGCACAACACAAAGGACGAGAGCCGACAGAATATCGAGTTGGCAACGGCAGCAGCAGCGGCAGCCGAGGCAGCCCTGGCAGCCGAGGGAGCCCAGGCAGCCCTGGCAGCCAAGAAGGGAGCAGCCAAGAAGGGAGCAGCCAAGAAGGGAGCAGCAAAGAAGGGAACAGGGAGCAAAGAGTGCCCAATTGTGATTGATTGAGCTGCCCAATTGTGAATGCTCAGCCAGGGTCTTAGACTGAGCCAGGGTCTCAGACTGAGAGCTTCCCATGTATTGATTGAACATGGATGTTGTTGGTTGATGGTTGATGTTGATGTTGGATGTTGATGCTTAAAAACGTTGATGCCTAAAAACGGCACGTCAAAGCAAAGCAAGGAAAGGCCCTGGTGTAAATCCACATTCGTGCGGGATGAGGTGGTGGTGGTGAACGGCGTGGGGGCAGACTTGCCCCTGGTGGCAGCTGACCGCGTGAAGCTGCAACAGGTCATGTTCAACCTGTTGGGGGAACGCAGCGCGCTTCACTCATGTGAGGGACAGGCTGTGTTAGGAGGGGGGGAGGGGGAGGAAAGGGGGCGAGTGGGGAGGGGAGAAGGGGGAGGAAAGGGGGCGAGTGGGGAGGGGAAAAGGGGGAGGAAAGGGGGCGAGTGGGGAGGGGGGGAGGGGGAGGAAAGTGTTGCATACAGCAACGAAGTGGTGGGCGCACCTTGAATTGCTAAGCAGTTGTGTACCCCCAGCAAATACAAAGCCCTCAGTGGGGTTGACCAAGCTTACAATCATGCCTCAGCAGCAAAGCAGCAGCCTCAGCCCTCAGTGGGGTTGACCAAGCCTGGCTGACTTACAGTCATGCCATTCACTCCCCTGAGGGCGCCTGAGGGCATCCAACACCCCAACACCGCCGGTATGCCAGACATGCCTGCCTGCCTGCTGCTGACACCATCGCCTCCTTGGCGTTCACCTCATCCCTCCTGCATCATGGCCCGTAAACCCACCATCGCCTCCTTTGTCTTCACCAGCTGCCGCAGCTTGTCCACCACCATGATGCGGTTGTTGTTCTCCCACACGCCCAGGGCGTCAAGGTGCCGCTCGTGGGCTGATGCCAGGTTGGACTGCCACAGCTGGCTAGCGAACACAGCCTGCATGAACCAGGGGGGGCAACTGAGGTGAGGTGGCAGCTAAGGTGGTGGGAGGTCCTCATGAGCCAGGAGGGTGGGGGTGGAGGGGGGTGGGGGCAGGGGTCACTTCACAAGAACCACAAATGTCGCAAGGGCGACTATGGGCGAGCTGTCAAGACTTTGCAGCGCCCCAGGGAGTTCAGATCCACGGGGGCAGGGGTGACCAGGAGTGGGCCAGCAGGGAGGGGGGGCAGGGGGGGCAGGGGGGCAGGGGGCCAGGGGGCCAGGCAGGTGGGAGGCAGGGGGGGCCAGAGGGGGCCAGGGGGGGCCCAGGGGGGGGTGAGGTGTCACACCTTGGTCACCCAGTCCGTGAGGCCCCACAGCAGGCTCTCAGTGCCGGGCGTGATGAGCTGCACACTGGCCAGGGTCCACACCAGGGGGAAGGCGCTCCAGGTCAGCAGCGTCAGCACCAGCACCACACGCAGCGTGGTGCGCGCGTCACTGTCCTGGCTGCTGCCGATGGAGCTGGGCAGGGGCGTGGAGCAGGGCGGGGGCAGGGGCGGGGTTGGAGGGTCAGGGGTCAGGGGTCAGGGGTCAGGGGTCAGGCAGGCACGAGACTGGCTTGCCGTCTTCCCCCCCTGTCCAGTAATGAGCGGGCACGACAGCAGGACGGCAGCAGGAGCCATCCCAGCTATGAGTGGGGCAGCAGGTGGCCGGGGGCTGTGCATGTGCCTGGCCACCCTGCCCAGTGGTGTGTGCATTGCACGCCGCCACCGCATACCGCACACAAAGCTGAGGGGAAAGGCAGGAGGCAGGAGGGGTGCAGGGGGCCTCAGGCACGACTGCCTGGCTGCTGTCCCCTGCTGTTCCCTGGGGGGTCCCATGAAGAGACAGCAGTCAGGCCCCCCTACCCCCTAAGGCCTGGCTGCTGTCCCCCAGGGGGGTCACCTGAGGCTGTGCTGCCGCCTGGTGGCTGTGGGGCGCACCTGAGCAGCATAGCGCTGAGGTAGTAGAGGACCAGGGCAAAGGCTGCCAAGGATAGCATGGCTGCTGCCACTGCACAGGGGCGGTGCAAGGCGCAGGGGCAGTCAGCCGGGGCAGGGGCAGTTCGGGGCGGGCAGATGGGTGTTTTGTTTTGCGCTTTGCCTGGATGCATGATTTACAGCTTAAAGTAGCATGGCATAGATTCATACCCTTGTACCCGGTTTTACTAGGACACATCCCTCAGGCAAGAACTTCAGCGTAGTTTACTTTTATTTCAGCCAACATTTACAGGCAAAGTAATACGCAACATTGCAGGTTGAAGGTCGTTTTCTACAGCGCGATGCGCAACTGTGACCATTTCATGGCGCAAAGCGACCTGTAGAACAAGGCAATTCATAGATAACGCTATATAAGACTACTGGCGGACAGAGGTGGAGGGGCTCTGGAGGGGCTCTGGAGGGGGGCAGGTGGGCGGCAACAGGGAGGGTGGGGCTAACTAACAAACTACCCTCAGCCATGCAAGGGTGAGGGTGAGGGTGAGGGTGAGGGTGAGGGTGAGGGTGAGGGTGAGGGTGAGGGTGAGGGTGAGGGTGAGGGTGAGGGTGAGGGTGAGGGTGAGGGTGAGGGTGAGGGTGAGGGTGAGGGTGAGGGTGAGGTGAGGGTGAGGGTGAGGGTGAGGGTGAGGGTGAGGGTGAGGGTGAGGGTGAGGGTGAGGGTGAGGGTGAGGGTGAGGGTGAGGTGAGGGTGAGGGTGAGGGTGAGGGTGAGGGTGAGGGTGAGGGTGAGGGTGAGGGTGAGGGTGAGGGTGAGGGTGAGGGTGAGGGTGAGGGTGAGGGTGAGGGTGAGGGTGAGGGTGAGGGTGAGGGTGAGGGTGAGGGTGAGGGTGAGGGTGAGGGTGAGGGTGAGGGTGAGGGTGAGGGTGAGGGTGAGGGTGAGGGTGAGGGTGAGGGTGAGGGTGAGGGTGAGGGTGAGGGTGAGGGTGAGGGTGAGGTGCAGTCAGAGAGGTGGAGGTGTAGGGGCGCTGCACTAGGGCTCATGAGGGTGGTGTGCACGACCACCGTCGTGTGCAGCCTTAGCCATGCAAGGCAGGCGTCCAGGAGCTTACAGCCCTGCTAACTGGCTGGCTGACAGACTGGCTGACAGGCTGGCTCATTGACGGTCAAGGCTGGGCTGCTGTCAGGCTGCTGCCAGCTGACCTGCAGCTGCCCCTGAGGAGCATGTGGCCAGCAAGCCCGTCACGATCATCACCACGTCAGCAGCCACAGCGACCATCATCTGCGGCCAGGTCCCGCAGCCAGCCAGCGACAAGCACTGGCACCACCACACCCACATCCACAACCACCACACCCACCACGACCACTACACACCCGCTGCGCATTGCATACTGCGTTTTGTGTTCAGGCCGTTTGTCAGCTTTCACTGGGGTTGGTTGGGTCAGTTGGCAGGCAGCTCTCTGAGGAGGTTGACGCTGCTGCTGCTGCTGCTGCTGCTGCTTGCTTGGGTGCTGCCCCCACTGAGATGGGTCCTGCTGGCTTGTCTTGCCCCAGCACCTCACCTTGCTCCAGGGCACATCATCAGGGTCGCAGGGCAGCCACAGCATGAAGATGATGGTGGGTGTGCTGTGCAGCCACTGGACATAGCGCAAGGGGTGAAACCTGAGGCCAGGGGGAGGGGCCAGGGGGAGGGGCCAGGGGGGGCTGCTCTGCACAGGGCATGTGTAGGGGGACAGCTCTGGCCTCAGTGGGGGCTCTGGTGGGGACAGGGCTGCTCTGCGCTCCAGCTGTGACAGTGGCTGCGACAGCGGCTGTGGGTGTGGGTGTGGGTGTGGGTGTGACAGTGGCTGTGACAGTGGCTGTGACAGTGGCAAGCACGCTACTTCTACATAGACTACACCAGCAGGGGTGAAAGTGAAGGGGGAAAGGGAGGGGGGGAGGAGAGGGATGGAGGGGGGGGGGGGAGAGGGGGAGGGGGAGGGGAGGGGGCTACTCCACCTGCCAGGGGGAGGGGAGAGGGGCTACTCCACCTGCCAGAGGTGACAGTGGGAGACGCCCAAAACCACCCATTGAGTAGGAGAGTGGGGGGCAAGGGGAGGGGGAATGGGAGGGGCAACCAGCATGCTCAGGCGTCCTAAACCCCAAGACCCATCATGTGCAACCAGGCATGCTCACATGCGTCCATTGCTTGCCGGCCACATGGGCGTAGCGCCGAGGCTAATGAGGGAGTTGGTGATGAAGCCGACTGTGTTGACGAACAGGAGCAGCAGGTTGCTGACAAAGCGAGTAACCCGCGCGGTGCAGCTCAGGTTCACTGCAGCCACAGTTGCAGCAGATCAGTCAGAGGTGTTAGGTGTCAGGTAGGGGGGGCCAGTGTATGCGACTAGCATTGGGGGCCAGATATGGGGCCGGTGGAGGGGACCAGCAGGCTCCTGTACTCACTCAAGGTGAGAACTAGGACGGCGCCAAACGCAGCGGCAGGCCAGCCCTCGTAGCTGTGCTGGACCTGTGGCAAACATGCTGTTCCATGTTGGATGAGCTATGTTGGACTGGACTTGTGAGACGTTGTGGTCTATATATTTTGTAGACAGTAGACACAGACCTCGGCACCGATCCCCCGGGCCCACAGGCGCTAGTGTGCTAAGGTGTAACCTGTATTGCAATAGTCTGTAGACACAGACCTCGGCACCGATCGGCAACTGCTTGTCATCAGACGACACATGAAGTGCATAAGTAGCAGCCAAGAAGGTGGCGGCGCCCAAACTGCGGGACATCTGGGAACCTCGAAATCTTCAGAAAGCGTAAATCTGCCGATTACGAAGTACAGGCCTCACCACAAGGATGACAGGCCGACGTGATGCAACATACGCGCAGAAGCCGCGCTTTGGTAGAAATCTTTCCACCGCCGATTTCAAGTCATCAAGGATTGCACCGAATCGTGTGCAATTGGTGCGCGTGCTGTGTCTTGTTGATTCAACTACAGCATTAGGTAGGCGCGCCCCTCCGCCGTTATATAGTCACTTAACTGCATGACGTCCGCCTTTTCATACATACAAGGGGCAACATCTTCAAGTAAAGGGTTACTTGGCAATGCACGCCCACGCTTGCAGCGGTGCAGTGATCCCTGCTCGCGCTTAACCGAAGCTGCCCACACACAGTAAGAGCTCCAGGCTGGCGCGCAGCCCTGTCATTCAGATTGAAGCACCGCCTCGAGCTGTACCTCCTGCTCCTGCCCACCGCTTTCACCACCATTGCGCAGCACTCGGAGGGTGACCTGCACAGGGTGCACAAGACCACGGGCTTGCATGTTTGCCAGACTTGACTTCTGATGTTCGGATTGGGTGGAACCCATAACCGTACCAGTGCAGGCATCACCAAGGTGCACCGCCCCGCTCGGTCTCCCTATGCAATGCTACGTAGCAGACACCACCTTATGGCTGCCCCACCACCACCCTGCCAGCCCCCCACCACCCTTCCCAGGAGCAAGTGGGGGAAAACACCCAGCAGCTTGACAGGTGGGGTGTGAGCTCAGTATGTTGGCTCTCACCCGCTGGCTGATAGCCAAGGTGTCCAGCACGTTGGTGACATCAGCAGGGGAGTTGATGGGTGTGGAGTCAATCTGCGCAACACCCAGACTATCACACAACATGACTGGCACCCCCCCTTGCCTCTGCACTGTCCCTGCTTTATTTCCTGTCTATATCCACGCCCCCCTGCCCTCACCCTTGACCTCCTCTCACAGCTCCCCACCACCATGTTTTCTCATTCCATGTTTTGGCAATAAGAGGTGAGGGCATGGCATGAGCGTCAGCGCATTGACACAACAAGGAGGTGCTCATGAGGTCGGAAAGCCACAGGCTTGGTGACATGGCAGCGTGGTGACCGTTCACCCTACCGCCACAAGCACGTCCCCGGCGCTGATACCAGACAGCGTGCGGCGCGTGGGCAGTACGCCGGCCTTTTCTGCGGCGCTGCCCGGGGCCACAGTCTGCACCAACGCGCCCCGGCCCACACGAAGCCGCGACGCCACTGCCGCACTGGCAAACTGCAGCAGACCAGGCACAACAGGGGTAGTTGGTAGTTGGTGGTTTTTGGTGGTAATGCTTTATGTCCAGGGGTAGCAACCAGCAGCAGCAGCAGCAGCAGCAGCAGCAGCAGCAGCAGCAGGTCAGCGGCAGTAGGCGTGTGAAGGTGGCTGGTGACGCTGTGGGGGCAGCAGCCACGGCTGACCGACCGGTGTGTGCAGCAGCTGGGGTGACGCAGTTGGTGTGACAGCACTGTGCATGCCGGGGTGACCAAAAGGCGGTGCCATGGCCATGAGGGGTTAGGAGGTGAGGGGTGGAGAGAGGGGTGGGGGGTGGAAGGGGTGAGAGGTTAGAAGGGGGACCCGGGCCCAAGACCGTCAAGCGATGTGGGGCCAGCTGCTAGCACCTTGCCAGTGTAGCCAGCGGTGGCGCAGCTGCCCAGAAGCTGTGCAGGGGGCTACCTGGGCTTGCATGGCAGCTGCTTGCAACCGGGATGCCCTGCCCACGCTCCTGTCCTTGCGTGCTAAGTGCTGATCTGACGGTGAACAGCCCTGCTGGGCTCTCCATCCCCAGCCTCCTCATCTTCAAGGCTCATGCAGAGTGACTAATGAGGTCCTGGTTGAAGCATCACAAGCATACACATGCACCTCCCCTCACTCCCACCTCACCCCCTTTTCCCTCCCTTCCCCTATCCTCCTCATTGTCATGGTCACCTGCCCCTTCCTCTTGCAATCTTCCTTCTCTCCCCCCCCCACACCCTTCCCACCTCCTTGCCACCTTCCTTCATCCCCCTCGCCCTCCCCTCCCCTCTCCCCTCCCCCGCATACCAGCCCTGCCTGCTGCCGTCCTCCCTTGCCCCCTCCCCTCCCAATCCACCCCCCACCCCCACCCCTCACCCCCTCACCCGACCCCTCACCCCCAGCCTCACCTGAGCCCCCAGTGAGGGTCGCACCACCTTGCCGTTCTGTATGAGCTGCGGCACCACTCGCTTCACAGTGTCCACTGGCAGGGCAAAGCCCACCCCCACACTGGTGCCCGTGTTGGTGAAGATGGCGGTGTTTAGGCCCAGCAAGGCGCCGCTGCTGCTCAGCAGGGGGCCGCCGCTGTTGCCTAGGGACGAGGTGCAGGGGGCGCCAGGGCCGGCACGCAGGGGGCCAGGGGATGAGCGGCAGAAAGGTGAGCTGGGAGGCAGTGGAGGGAGGGGCAACGACATCCAAGCAAGGTAAGGGAAGCCTTGGGGTCAGCATCGCCAGCAATAGACTGGAGTGCAAGCAACCTAAAAAGGATCTATTGTCATTGTTTACTTAGTTGTTGTATATTTAATCATTTGCATTGTTTGACCTCATCCTAACCACACACTGGAGATATGTGGCATACGTTGATGACAAACACCAAACATAGCCGTCCCTGCCACCGCTACCACTTGGCCCCTTCCACCCCTAGCCCCCACCTCTAACCCCTCGCCCCTGACACTCTGTCTCGCCTAACTCGACCCTGTGTGCTGGGGTGGTGCCAGAGCGGCAGCCTGGGAAGGTCAAGGCAGCCTGCTTCCAGCTCGAGGCTACAGCAGGGTCCGCTGCAGCAGCCGGTGATTGACAGGTCAGTGGCTGTTGGTGGTGAGGCAGGTGCGACAGTGTGTGGCCAGCAGCCCTCCCCCTCACCTGGGTTGATGGCAGCGTCAGTCTGGATGCAGCCGGGGATGGTGCCGCCCAGCACCGACTTCACCTCCCTGCGCCACCAGGCACCCACCACAACCCCTGGGCCGCATGGATCCGCGTAGTAGCCAGAGCAGGCAAGCGGACGCAGCAGGCACCACGGCCAATAGAAGTGGAGGAGGGAGAGGGGGAATGATAGGTGTGCAGAGGTGCAGGTGCAAGAGTGGAAGAGGGAAGAGGTGGGGCAGAGGAGCTGGTTGAGGCAAGCTGGCTGGCGAGGATGAGATGGCAGCCATCTAGCCTTCAACCTGGTTCAGATGGAATGCTTCCTGGCTGTTGCAAGCCTCTGCCAATCTGCCTCGGCCCATCTACCTGTCGGCCTGTTGCTATAGCCACCACCAGCCAAGCACCTGCCTCAATCGCTCAACCGCTCTACACACAACCCTCACTACCTACCTCCACATAGCCTTGCCCCAGCCCCACAGCCTGTGAAACCCCACCACTGCCCAGCCTGCCCAGCCCCTGCTCAGCCCTCCTCAGCCCCTGCAAGCCTTGTCCACCTGTTGAGGCCGCTGATGACCCCAGTCGTCAGCGTGTGGTCAAAGCCAAAGGGGCAGCCAATGGCATACACGGCCTGCCCCACCCGCAGCCCCTCAGAGCTGCCCAGGGTTACGGGCACCAGCTGCTCAGGCGCAGCATTGATGCGCAGTACAGCCAGATCGCGTGCCTTGTCCACCCCTGGACCACACACAACGAGGCAAGGAGGTGGGTGCCTGCAGCAGTGACTGCCTCCCTCACCTTTGCTGCTGGTGGTTTTGACGCAGCCCTAACCCTGCTCTGCCCTCATCGTTGCCTAGCCTAGCCCCACCTGCCCCTGGATAACACCCCAGTCATACTTAACTAGACATTGTATACATTATACCAGCCAAATGAGTAATTGTAATAGAAACTCGCCCTTCAGTCACACCAAGACCAGTAACATCGCCAGCCTGGACCTGATCTGCCCTGGTTAAAACCAATCTTGGCTGTTGCCTAGCCTGGAACTGACCTGGCTCCACACAGCAGGCAGGCAGTGGCAGAGTGGTTGTGACCTAGATCTGGCCCCAACCGAACCACAGCCTGGCCTGGCCTGGGTAGTGAAAGTACATGCACTGCCCTCAAGCCTGCTGCGCCTGCTCCTGCTGCTGCCCCTGCCTCCGACCAGACAACTGCCACAGCTATGCCTGTTTAGACACCAAGGACTACCGTAAGCTGAGGGGCTTCAGGGGGTGCATTAACAGGGGCTGGGGGGGAAGCGGTCTCCCATAGGAACCTTCAGGGCTGTTTAGTGACATGGCAGCTGCTCAATGGACCCCACATCATAGCTAAACCCACTTGCCTATGCCTGGCCCCCGGGCAGTGCTCTTACTAGCACTGCTCTTACCGGCGCTGCTCATACTAGCACTGCTGTTACTGCCGCTATATCCCTACACAGCGTGGGCAACCACCCCCATGCGTAGCCCCAATCTCCAGGGGAAGGGGATGCAGAAAGGCTGTGTACATGCCTGCTGCAAGCCTCCCCTGACCTGGCCTGACTACTGGCCCATGTCTGGCCCTGAACAAACCCTACAACCAACCAGGCTGTACCACAGACCCCCTCCTGGCCTGAGCTTACCGACTAGGATACCGTCGAAGGTGAGCTGCAGCCCGTCCTGCCCCACCAGCGTCACCCGGGCCACCCTGAGCTCGCGCCCAGCAGCGGCGGTGTCGTCCCGCACGCTCTTCAACACATTGCCCAGCACTGCACACGCTCAGCAGCAGCAGTCAGACGCCCAGCTAACCTCCAGCTGCTGATGTCGCTGCTCCTGCTGCTGCTGCTGCTGCTCCTGATGCTGCTGCTCCTGATGCTGCTCCTCATGCTGCTGCTGCTCCTGCTGCTGCTGGCAGGTCAGCATTGTTCCCAGGCTTCATGACGAAGAGCAGCCAGAGCAGCCAAGGACTTTGGGCAGTGGTGCAGTGAGTAGAAGGGAGGGTTGGGGTTAGGTGTGGTGCGCCCAGTAGGTGGTAGGAGTGCTTAGGCAGACAGGCGGCGACAGCCAGTCAGGGGTGGTGGCTGTGGTACTGAGCACCCAGCAGGGGCAGCATGCAGTCGGCTCTAACAAAAGCTGACTAGTCTGGCTCTAGTGAAATGGAGTCAGGCAGCCCTTCAGCGCAAGTGGATAGGGATAGGGAGGGTGATGAGGGGGTGGCACTTCGGGTGCTTGAGTGTGTTGAGGGCAGGTGTTGGCTGAAGCGATGTGCTGCTCACCGTGGTAGTTGGTCACGATGTGGCCCAGCTTGTCCCACACCACCCCGCTGCCGTTGCCCTCTGGCACATCCGCCTCGGCCACCGCCAGACTGCGACCCTGTGCCAGTGTGCCAGCAGCCAAAGCTCAGCAGCCCCGTGACTTCGCTCCAGACCACCCCAGGTGACTGCCCTGCCTCTGCCCTGCTCTTGCAATGCCCTGCTCCCCCAGCCCAACCCAACCCAAGCACTCAACCTGCCCCACCCACCCACCCAGCCTGTGCCACATGCATCCAACTCGACTCAGCTCTGCTTGTGTCATGCTATGCCTCACTGCAGGCTGCCTACCTCTGTCTCAGGAAACCCACCCTGCTCCAGGAAACATCAAGGCATGGCAGGAGGGGTGCTGGCACCTAGCTGGCTGTCCTGGCATCTGCAGGTTTTACAGCCTACCACGACCCCAACTCTGGCACAGCTGACCTGGAGGGTGTTGTCAAAGACATTCACCACGGAGTATGTGTTTGTGTTGAACACCTCAATCACCTGCAGCTCCCTGACGCAACATAGCACAGGGTCAGTGGCGCTGAGGGAGGCTGAAGGCAGGCCAAGCAGGGCCAGGGGCAGGGGTAGGGTGAGGACAAGCTAAAGCTCCCCAGATCAGGCTTTTCAGCAGTATAGTGGACTTGTCCAGGCCAGCGCTATGCTATCCAGGCCAGCACACCTGTCAGTGAGGGGTTGCCGAGGTATTATGGGAGGCGTCGCTAGGGCGACAGCGTCGTCTTGGGCTAATTCCGCGGCTTGCACGGGCTTCCCAACATGCAGGGCGTGGGCGGTGCAGAATCCTCCGGCTATAACGACTCTCCGCGAAGCGACAAGCGCGTTTTCTTCTTTCACTGGCGAAGCTGCTGCCTCATGTGAAGCTGTTGCGCGGCATCGAATGCAGCCTCTGGGCTGGACAGTCCGGTTCTCAACGCGGTGGGTGACGCCGTGACGCATTCAGTTGCATTCACCGCGTCACGGTCACAGTCCACGGTGGCACGGTGCCATGCAGGTGCCTACACATTCGGCCCAATCGCAGCAGGCGCCCGACTGACTGGGTGCGATGTGGAGCTGCTGCGGTGTATAGCTACATGAAACATGGTGGTTGCTAACACAGGTCACATGATGTACCCAGGTCAGGCGTTCCCAACATGGGGTTGGTAATCTTCATGCAACTGCGGCCCATCTACTCCATCATTTGATGTAACGTTTGCTGCGTCTGCTGCAATGCGATATTGCGCGTTTAATGTTCGACTGGAATTGCCATCGGAGTCTTTCGATGCGGGCAGCCACATGTGACCCCGGATGTGTCCCAATCGCAGACCGTGGTTAGCTACACTGGTAAGCTACGTCCTTGGCTATCCGTTAGCGATGCACGACATGTCGGTGGCGCACACCACTGAAGTCCGGCAAACATGGCTGCGCGAGCTTCTTGATGGTGCAGGCCGCATGGCGAGGATGTGAAGGAACCCCGGTTTGTGTGTGGCAGCGCTGTATCGCTGTAATGGTGGGCGGCACAGTAGGGACTAGTCACCCCCTCCAGCTATGATCCGCTTTATGTTTTGGACCATTGAACAAACAGCCTGACCTCACACATACCATTTGTAGCATACTCATTAACGCGTCCATGACACTATGCAACTCAATCATTGGGTTTGTATGTGACAAGTTATACCGCTTACAAGGTACACATGCTGATGGCTACAGGTGCACGAGGAGCCGACTGAGCTTGGCTTACCACTCCGCCACGTGGCCACCACCAACACATCCTAACCCACCACCTCCCAACCTCGTCTACCCCGCCCAGCTCCCAGTAGCCCCTCCTCCCAGCCTGCCATCAGCCTCCTGCCCCCTAACTCTCCTTCTCCCCGCCTCCTACCTCTCCCCTACCTCTCCTTCACCCATCTCCCCCCTACCTCTCCTTCACCCATCTCCGTATCCATCACCCCCCATCACCCTGACCACCGAGCCAAGCCCGTAGCCCCGCTCAGCCACCTCTTGATCCCAAACCATGAAGAAGAAGAAATTAAGCAAGGCAAAGAGTGCTCATCTCCATGCACTAAACAAGTCGCCAAGGGCTGGCTATCTGCATTGCCCTAACAACATCAAGGCTGCAGCTTGTACGGCACAAGCGACAAACTATTGCGCGCAGACCAACTATTGCGCGCAAAGGCAATTCACCTGCAATTTGATGGGTGCACATGCGATCGCCATGGCAAGGTGCTCGTATTGCGAGTGACAGCAGCAGCCACCCCGCAGCACCTGTCAGAAGTCTGGGAGCAGAGGCCCGGTGGTGGGGCTGGGGCTGGGGCTAGGGCTGGGGCAGCAGCTGGGGCAGCAGCTGGGGCTGGGGCTGGGGCAGCAGCTGGGGCAGGCCGACTCACCACCCAAGTCACTGATGTGTTGGCTATCATCCCCTTGCCTATTGGCACGGCAGAAGCTCATGTCCAGGTCATCATGCAGGAGCTGCTCCTCCACGGCCTCGACACTGCCTGCATCGCCAGCATCACAGCAGACAGTGCAGCTGTGAACATGGGTGAATATGGTGGTGTTGTCACCCGCATGAGCAAGCTCCTGCAGAGCAAGGGGCAGGCTGGCTGCATTCGGGCGCAGCCCTGCTATAGCCACGGCATACACAACACCCTGCTGGCTGGGCTGGCTGCATTGGGTGGTGACATCCGCCCAGCCATTGAATCCATTGCCAGCTTGCTGGCCCAGTATTGGGTGCACCTACTGCACCTAGCACCGTGTTTAAGCGTAGTAGAGCAGCCGGTAATGCACTAGCGCCAGCAGCAGCTCCAAAAGCTCATAGTGGTATCCAGTCGTCACGACTGCCGTCGTCGCGTCCACATGCCAAAAGCAAAACATGTTCCGACTGCTGCTGCGTGTTGCAGGTGCCACTCACAACAGCCTGGCGAAGCGTGCTAGTGCGGCGCGTCTCGCATGTGGCGAAATCGCATGAATTCAAATGTGTATCTTTGGACAGGCACTGAGCACCGCTTAGAGCGAGATAGTTTTAGCTGCGTCGGCCATTTCGTAGATATGACTCTCCTCTGTTCGAAGCACTGTTTACATATATTTTTGACTGAGTGGCTGCGGAGATACGGGCTTCGTATCACAGGGGGGTGGTTTTCAGGTAGTTGGGAACGCCTGAACCCAGGCACCGTGACCCCTTGCTGTTGTCTACAGGTGGCTAACCTTGAAGTTGTGATATGGCGTTGAGGCACTTTGTGCATGCCTAATGCTGGATGGCAACCAGGCCAAGCCCGGAAGACCAGGCCGATGTACTCCCTGATGCATAGCCATCGGCAGAACTTGCATGACTTCATTCAACTTGCATGACACTGTTTGTGCACCTTGCTTTGAAGTGCGTTACAGAAAGTCCCGAACCCCTAGAGGGGGAGGGCGGCCAAGCAGCCTAACGGCTGACGGCTTAAGCGGTGTAAGCCACCTATCATAGCCACCGGCACAGCGCAGATGGCTTACACATGCTCACATGCATGCTTAAAGCGGCCCACTGAGGTCCTCCTGGGTCTACTTCTGTCCTCCATCGCCCCTCATTAAACAACTCAGTCAGGCAACAACGCCAACTGCGTCCAACAAAAGTCAAACGTGTCCCAATTTGCGGCAGCTACTGCGGAAACTGACCACCACCCCCAGATGATGAGGTGGCTTACACCGCTTAAGCCGTCAGCCGCCCAGAGCCCATGTCCAGCAGGGCCGAATTGATGGCCAAATCTGTCAGCCCAGCTCATGCCACCTGCCAGCCGTGGATAGCCCTGATGCCTGGCCTGCAGCTGCACAGCGCCTTCTTGAAGCTGTCAGTGTGAGAGCTGAAGTGCCTGCCAGCGCCTAGGGAAGGGCCCGGGTGCTGGACAGCGACCATTAGACCCGTCCCACTCACACTATGCTCACACTACCACGTCATGTTGGCTGTGCCTAGCTCGTGGCATGGCTTTGCTCATTTGCATCCGGTGCTGCCGTTGCTGCGGTTGCTGCTTTGCCATCTGCTACAAGGTTGCCTCCATCACCGCCCCTGCCAGGCACCAGCTTCCCCACCTGCGCACGTGCGTGACCTGCATGACTCGATCATCAGGTGTACCTCAGCACCGGGCACTGCCACACACTGCCAGCGCAACGCCCCGGCCAGCCTTGCACTGGCACCCCATGCAGCATGCTCTCTTAGACACATCAGGGTAGGCCAGACCTGGGGGCCACGCTGGGCTGGCGGGCTGGGCTCGAGGGTGTAAGCCAGTGGGTGCGGACAGCAGCAGGGGCTAGGGGCAGCGGCAGCGGCAGCAGCAGCAGCAGGGGCTAGGGGCAGCGGCAGCGGCAGCAGCAGTAGCAGCAGCGGGGGCAGGAGCAGCACCAGTGCGGGCAGCAGCAGCAGCAGCAGCGGGGGCAGCAGCAGGTGCGAGAGGAGCAATAGCAGGAGCAGCAGCAGCAGCAGCAGCAGCCTCCACACGCTTGCATGCATGAGCCCCCAGACTCCTGCGGGGCTCACCCCCTACCGTGGGGTACTTGAAGCTGAACTTTGCCTCCCACTCCCTCAGGTTCTGCAGCTCTGTGTAGCCCAGGTCCGCCAGGTCCGCAGTGCAGTCTGACAGCTCAGTGGACATCAGGGCCAGGGCCCGCGCGCACTCCTTGCCGGCAAAGGGGTACACGCCTGCAGGAGGAGCTCAAGGGGGCTCAAGTGTGAGCTGGCGCTAGGGTTCAACATAGCACCAGGGTTTGAGGTCGTGTTATAGTTCATGGTCAGGTCTGGGTGATGGTGTCAGGTACACGTGAAAGTCAGGGTGTAGGTGCAGGTAGCATGGGACCAGCCTGCAACCTGCCGTGTCTCCCACCACCACACTCCTATTCCTACCCTACCCTCTCAACTCAGACCTCCCTACTGCCCTTTCCTGCTGTGTACAGACCTGACCTTGCTTCTTTCTACACCGCTACCACTACTATGACCCCTAGCAACACTCACACTTATCATGACCCCCACCTACACTACTATTACTGTGAGCCATTGTGGAGCAGCAGCACCCTGCCGCCGCCTGGCGTCCCACCTTCTGGGCCGTAGAACATGCTGCCCTTTGACACGTCATACACGGTGCCCTTGATGGCCAGGTACAGCGGGCGGCTAGGCTCAGCCACACCATCATGCAGGGCCAGCTCAGCCAGCGTCAACTGCTTCAACGCAACCACCTGCAGGATCCCACCTGAGGGCCGCTTGCATGCTGACCCATGCGAGCCATGCGGCCCATGCAAGCCATACAAACAATTGTGTGACTAAGCTAGTTCAGCTGGGCATCCAGGGTGTTAGGCACTGCTCACCTGGCCACACAGGTCATAGCTGGCCCTGAACTCCTGCAGCTTTGCTGTCAGCCGGTCTGCTGCGGCGGCATCCAGGTCATGGATGATGTCGCTGCCACAGTCCTTGGCATCTGTGCTGCCTAACGCTAGAGCACGGGCGACCTCCTTCCCAGCGTACACATGCAGTGGCTTGCCTGCAGACCGGTGGCCACACACACAGGGGCAGGAAGGGCTGGGCTCACACCAGACGAGCAGCAAAGTGCTGACGAGGAAATTGTGCATCTGCCCCTGCCCCTGCCCCTGCCCCTGCCCCTGCCCCTGCCCCTGCCCCTGCCCCTGCCCCTGCCCCTGCCCCTGCCCCTGCCCCTGCCCCTGCCCCTGCCCCTGCCCCTGCCCCTGCCCCTGCCCCTGCCCCTGCCCCTGCCCCTGCCCCTGCCCCTGCCCCTGCCCCTGCCCCTGCCCCTGCCCCTGCCCCTGCCCCTGCCCCTGCCCCTGCCCCTGCCCCTGCCCCTGCCCCTGCCCCTGCCCCTGCCCCTGCCCCTGCCCCTGCCCCTGCCCCTGCCCCTGCCCCTGCCCCTGCCCCTGCCCCTGCCCCTGCCCCTGCCCCTGCCCCTGCCCCTGCCCCTGCCCCTGCCCCTGCCCCTGCCCCTGCCCCTGCCCCTGCCCCTGCCCCTGCCCCTGCCCCTGCCCCCGCCCCCGCCCCCGTACACCAGGCTGGGCTCTGCAGGTGTATGGAGCAGGGGCAGGTCAGTAGGGCCGGGGTGAGGAAGCGCATCGCACCAGGTGCGAACTGGTCAGCAGCTGGGGTCACGTCGAAAACCTCCCCGCGCACAGCCACCAGGATGGGCTTGGTGTAGTCGTATCCGGCATAGTAAGCCAGCGTCTCTGCCGTGATGTCCCCTGCGCGAAACTTGGCTGGCTCGTCGGCAGTCCGTCGCTCCGACCTGCGCCATAGCGCCAGGCCCGCCGTGAAGAACACAACCACAAGGGCGAGCCAGCTCCAGTCCATTTGTCAAGGCCCGCCCGCGGTGGCCATGCATGTGCCATATTGCACGTCGCATGCTGCATGTTGCCGCTGACGCTCCTCAATCTCCCCCCCTGCAGCATTTCACTTGTGCCTGGAGGGAGGCAACGTCTCCATGCCCGTTTGACTGCACGTCTCAGGGGGGCGCTGCACACTCTCCTCATGTCCCTGCTGCCGCCGCTGCTGCTGCCGCTGCCGCTGGCCCCCCTGCTGCTGCTGCTGCTGCTGCTGGCTCCCCTGCAGCTGTCCCTGCAGCTGTCCCTGCTGCTGCCGCTGCGGAAGTTGAGGCGGGAGTTAATGTCCCGGTCCAACCACCTGCCCCATGTCGGGGCGTTGAGTGGTGGCACTGGGCCAGGCGCAGTAGGGGGGGCCCTAAACAGGGTCCTGGGCAGGGGGTCCTGGGCAGGGGGATCCTGGGCAGGGAGGGGGGGGAGAGTTCCTCTGGGTGCATCTATTCCCCCCTTGCCCGCTGCCCCATTGTCCCGTTCCTGGCCCTTGCAGCTGGTCTGTCCTAGCACCGTTTGATGTTAGCTCCACTCCAGGTTCTCCTTTCAGGGGCTAGCCAGTAGCCAAGGGCGCATCATCAAAAGCAACGGCTGTCAATGGGGCTGGTGTGACAGCGACTGGTGTGACAGTGGTCCAACCCTGGCCCGACACCACGCACCTCCCGCACTACCCACACGCCCTTGGCTCAGGTTCCAGCCTGCCAGCAGGCATGCTCGACATTTGTCCTGACCTTTGCGCAGGACAGGTCCTTCTGGTGGCTGCAATGCTGAGCACTCAGTGAGTAGCCCCACTCAGTGAGCAGCCTTTGGTGTTGGACCATCACTGTCATCATCGTCATCATCTGCATCTGACTCTTAGCGGGTCTCTGAGCTGCGAAAAGGCCAGCCCAGCCCATCTTGTGCTAGCCTACCTTCACCTCCACCGCTGCATGGACAGGGGGGTTTAGAGTGGCTCTGCTGCTGTCCAGGCAACCATGTGATGGGGTGTTTCCTATTGTAACCAGTGATGCAGAACTACATGTGATAGTACGTTATTTTATGTGATTACATGCGTAACTTTGTAACTTTGTAACAACGTAATCACATGTAGCTTTGTAACAATGTAATACATTACATATAAGTACACACGATACTACATAATTACACGACGTAAATAAGTAACTTTATAACTCTGTAATGCCGCATCAAGGACTGAGCTGCAGGAACCGAATGCATGAACCAATGCGCCAGCGCCTAGTGTCTATCTTAGATGCGACACACCTGCCCGGCTGTGTGCATGCACCACCAGTATGCACCTGGAACATACATACATTTGCATTTACATACATTGCATGCATTTACATAGCGTACATTTACATACTTTTGCATACGCTTTCTCACCCAGCCCCCTTGTCCCTCACTTGGGCCTCCATGTGAGCCGGACCACTAGTGGCCACTCAAATGGTGTTCATGGGCTGTGTGGACTATACCCAGTGCACATTGACATGGTGCACGAGCGCCTACCACCTACACTATTGCCTGACCCGTTAGGGCTGTTGTGTAGAGTTGGCATGAAAAACATGCGCTGATTGTAAGCTGATGACAGCTCAATTGTGAACACACAATACTGTGCCTCAGCAGGCTGCTGCTGCTGCTGGGGCCTTGGGTGGCTTGTCTCGCAGCCGCTTGTGGCCCAGGCCAGGGTACTCCTTGCCTTAGGCTGGCAGCGCTCAATGGTCTGGCCAGTAGCACAGCTCCAGCGGCCGCCACCTGCTCTCCCCAATGCGCTGCATGTACAATCCTGCGTTGCAGTCCCTGCCCAGCCACCTGCCTGGCTGTGGTGCTGGCTTGGCTTTGGCAGCCTTGCCCTGGGCCCTGCCTTTGCCCTTGGTGGGCTGGGTGGGCTCAGCTGCCTGCTCAGCCTCGGTGCACTTGCTGCGCTTGGCTGGCGGGGGAGTGCTGGGCCCTGGCTCTGAGGCTGCTGCCGGTGTGGCTGCCTGGCTGCTGCATGGGGCCTGGTGGGGCTTGCGGGGGGCCACTACCGGGCATTACATCAGGCCCCGCACTGGCGGTTCACGCTGCTGGCTCCATGCTGGACGCAGCAGGCGGAGGTCCACCTGCCCTGCTGGTGGGGCTTCCAGCCTGCACGCCTGGTGGGCTGCTCATGGTCCAGCTCCTCCTCACATGGCTGCTTGCCATTCACTGCTGAGCTGACCCGGGTGGTGCGGTGCTCATCCACAAGCACCACCCTGCCCCGCAGCTGGTTTGAGCCCCTGGGCCTGCACACCACCTTGCAGCAGGCACGCAACACCGCATCAGCACCCCACCCACCCCCAGTGCCAATGCTAGCTGCGCCAAAGAACACCACCAACTGCTTGGCACGCCCATGGCGCTCCATGGACACATCAGCCGTGTCCTCCTCCAACTGCAGCCATGCACACAAGGCACACACATGGTGGCTGACATGGTGGCATCAGGTTAGGCATGGCATAGTCAACTCTTTCACTTCATGCTCAACCCACCACCTCTCAGTCCCTTACCCTCCCTCCCACACACCCACCCTCACCTGCTTGAAGAACTGCTCCAGCGCCCGGTCCTGGGCTCCGTACAGCCTCAGCCGCTGCCGCGCCCACTTGGGGTCCAGGTACACCTCCCACACCGCGTCCCAGGTGGCCAGGGTGACAGTGATATGCTTCAGGTTGGCCACCAGGGAGGTGCCGGCTGAGCTTGCTGCTGCCAGGTGCTGGAGGTGGGGCTTGATCGGTGCTAGCCACCGCTCGGTGACACGGCGGGAATTGTCCAGGCTGCTGGCCTGCTTTACCTGGCCCATGGTCAGCTTCCACCGGTCCAGCTGGTCAGCTACCAGCTAGCCTGACTCCTGGTGAAGGCTGCGCTGACTGCTTGGGTGACGCCGGGGTCAATACCCACCCCAATCTGTGTGGCTGGATCAAACACAAACTCACGCTGCTCAGCTATGCCCTTGCCTATGTGGGGGAGGCCCACTGCATGGGCCGCTGCGGTTGCTGCACTTGGGCGACTGTTGCTGCTGGCCGCAAGGGGTGGGGCTGGAGGAGGGGGGGCCAACTAAACCCCCTTGTTGGCAAGCTTGCGTGAGTTGAACCACCTGGCCCAGTCGTGGCTCAGTGCTGGCTCTGAGGTGAAGGCTGGCCTGGTCTCCTTGGTCTGACCCAGCTGCTTGCACACCCCATGCAACACCCTACTGTCCAGCTTGATGAAGTGAAGGCCCACCCTGTCCACTATTGAAGTCCCTGAGGCTGTGCCCCCCCCTCATGCTGCAGACGCAGCCCCAGCTGGTGATGGAGGACCGGCAGAGGCTGCAGCGTCTGGTGGCGTCAGGGATGCTGCGCACTGGAGGGAGCCAGGCCCTGCCCTACAGGTGGCCGGCACGCTTCCTCACCCAGCCAACATGTACTTCCTCCCTCACACACCTCACCCACAGCGGCACGATTATACACTTTGCAAACACACTGGCATGCCTACTATCACTGAAGATTAGGATGCAAGGTGCCATGTCATAACTCCCAGTGAGTGTCCCACAGACATCTTCACTGCATACGCTTGTGGGGTGCAGCTGAATTTGTCGACTATGTCCCACAAGGAGGACGTGGCGCACCAAACAGCACCTGCTTGAGCAACGGGCGCGTCCAGGCTTGCGGCGAGAGGCGAGGTCATGCTAGCGTTGGTCTGGCGGTACCCGTCCTAGGTGGGCGCCAGCGGCGGCAAGTAAGTCGGGGCGCGCACGAGCCGGCCGGTGCAATGCTTGGCGTGTGCAGGACTCCTCCTTCAGGAACAGCCAACCCAGCATTTACCCTGCCCCTTAACCAGCCTGGCGACGCAACTCATATCCCACACAATTACGAACTTGACGACAGGTACGTTGCTGGGTGCGCGCAGTACCGTCGCGTCTCGCAAGTGCTGCGCACATTTGATGCTAGAGATGCTAGCTGTCTTAGGTGCAGCCGGCGGGGCCGCTATTTGTCGCCTTATTGAGCGGCTTCATCACCGCGAAGGGCAGGTTCAAGAGCTTGAGCGGCGAATAGAACGGGTGCAGGAGCAAGAGTCAGCGCTACGACAGCTTGTCGGGACGCTAGAGCAAGACAGAGGCACGCAGGCAGCCGCGCACGAGCAGCTTCATGTAGCAATAAGGCGAGCAGAGGAGTTGCAGGTAAGTTAGCAGTGTTTGTGGTGCAAGTTGCCGCATTCGCTACATTCCAGCCTGGTCACAACACGCTTACCTGCTGAATACACATTACTTCCACCTCCCCTGGTATCTCACAGGCCAGCGTTGAAGAATTGCAGCATGCACAAGAGGCCTCACAGTGGGACAATGCAAGCTTGAAAGCAGCTCTTCACCAGCAGCAGCAGCATGCAGAGGAGCAACGCGACATGCTGCATGCAGAAAAGTTGCAGAAGGACTTGTTGGAAGCACAGGTAAGCTGGCTCTGCCAACAAAATGGATCAGGTAGCCCAAACACTACCTGGTGACCTGGTGCCCTACAGGTGCAGCAAATGAGGGAGCAGCACCAACAGGAGTTGGCTACATACCAAAAGCAGCTTGACCTCCTGCGCACGCGTGTGTCTGAGATTGTGAGCCGCCTTCTGAACAATTCCGTCAGCAAAGCCGATGCTGCGGATTTCATCAGCGCTCTCGGCTGTCATGTGACCTACTTGGAGTCAGATGTGGCTGCCCCAGAGGTCAGGTATGTCCTGCTATTTTTACCCCCTTTACCTCTGCAAGCTTAGCAACACTCATCTACAACATTACATGGCATGCGCCTGTCGGCGTTGCTGCCACACACACCTTATCAAAACTCAAAGACTCAGTAGCTTAGTGGTGGTGCACAGCACCACTCCCTTACTCAATATGGAACAAGGTGTTGCCTGTGGGTAACCTCCCTCCACTACTACTAACTTCATTGAGGCACCCTTGATGACCATGAACCTCATCCTTGGGGGCACGTCCCTGGTGGCATGTGAATTCAGCGCAGCATTTGAAGCAGAGTAATGCATCTTGATGGTGTAACACCCCATGCAGCTTGCTCAAGAGATGGTCAATGCTGCCCCTTGCTGCCCGCTGCTGCCTGATTGCTGCCCACTGCAATGGTGGGGCTCCAATCATCGCCTGCTTGATGTCTGCCTGCAGCCCCTTTGCTGCGCTGCCTGAAGAAGTCCAGGCCAAGCGCCCGGAGTGGGGCAGCCAGGTAAGCGCTAGGTTGGCAGCCCGCCTCTCCCTTGAGGCATTTCAACACCTACGGAGGTGCAGACCAGCCGGCCCGAGGACCCACCCTGTCCACTATTGAAGTCCCTGAGGCTGTGGGTGCCTACCCCCTGCGCTGTTACCTGGCCCTGGCAAGCAAACGAGCAGCCCCCTTGTCCCTCACTAGGGCCTCCATTTGAGCCGGACCACTAGTGGCCACTCAAACGGTGGTAATGGGCTGTGTGTGCGTGTGTGTGCTGTGTGTACATGATCCAGCCTGGTCACAACTCGTTTACCTCCTGGATACACATCACTTCTACCTCCCCTGGCCTCTCACAAGCAAACGAGCAGCCAAGCAAAGGCGAAAGGCCATGACCACTAGCGCGTATACTGTGCCCCCCACTCTTGCTGCAGACGCAGCCCCAGCTGGTGATGGAGGACCGGCAGAGGCTGCAGCGTCTGGTGGCGTCAGGGATGCTGCGCACTGGAGGGAGCCAGGCCCTGCCCTACAGGTAGCCGGCATGTGCTGCTGGCCGGGCCAGCTTGCACCCTGTGTTCCTGCTGTGCACTGCCCGCCACTAATACCATCCCGCCCGCACCATGATGCCTGCCTGCCAAAGTTGCTGGTGCAACAGTGTCTAGTAGCGCCCTCATTCTGCCTGGCAATATGGTGTAGTGTAGTGTATAGAGTAGTACACTAGTACTGTAGAGTAGTACACTGATGTGTAGTGTGGTATGTGTAGTGTCTGGTCGCACCCCCTCTGCCTGGTTTGTCACCTGCTTTCCTGTGATGCAGGATACCCTTGGTCACATTCCCCTCTATGAGACAACCTTCTTCTGGTGGCAGCATCGCATCAAAGCCATCCTTCACAAACCCAACGAGTGACAAAGAGAACCAGGTATGCATAGCCTGGCCAACGGTGCATGGCTATGACTGGTGAGAGTGCACAGGCTAGTATCACATACATCGCATTACATCGCATCACATTGCATCACAAGGCCAGTATCACACACGCACCCTGTGCTGGCTTGCAGCCCAAGCCGTGCCTTCCAGCGGGCGACGTCAACACCAAGGACCAGGCGCCTGCCAGCAGTGCCTCTGCAGCACGGAGCAAGACGGCACCTCACATCTCACTCGCCCATACCAAGCAGTTCGAGTACTCTGTGCAGGTGAGGCGGCTTGATGTCTCGTGCAACATACGTGGTGTGACAGAACAAGCACACTCCCATGCAAGCCATCCATGCAAGACATGCCAAGGTGTTGGTCCGTGGGGATCTCCCTCCACTACAGCTTCATCACTACTAAGCTCCATCCAAGCACCCTTGATGGCTACAAACCCCATGCCCGTTAGCACAACTCCACTGGGGGCTCCCCACCAACCTGAAATGGTGCATTGACATGGCGCACAACTATCAAGCAGCCAATGGCTGATGACCTTACGGCTGTACTACCAAACAGCTGTGTGTGCTACAGCAGCCACCATGATCTTGATAGCGTTAGGCTAGTTCTTGGGATACCTGTCACACAGCTGCACTGCGCTACACCCTGCTTATTGGTGAGCAAGCTGCTCTAGCACACCCCTTACAAATTCAGCTTAACATTTCACCACCTTCAATGCTGACACGTCCTCGTAGCTGCCCATAACAAAACTTGTGTATTCTCTTGGCGAATACCTCCTTTGCCACATCCAGCGTCAGACCGGTTTTTGAGCTGGCTGCTCACATACCGCCTGGTGTGTTTTTGCCTTGCAGGGTAAGCAAGGCAGCCAATACATCGCCCGAGTGCCTCTGACAGCCAGCCAGCCCTCTGGCCTTGCACTGCTGGCCTCAGGCGGGCTGGCCTCAGCCCTGCACTGGGCGCCAGAGGCTGCGGCTCAGGGGCTGGGACCACAGCCTGACACGTGGTGTACCAGGGCAGTACTGGCGGACCCGCTGGAGTCTCTGGACCAGCAGCTGGTCTCGAGGCAGTGAGTCTGCCCCCAGGCGCCCAACCCTAGTGGAGGCTGCTGATACCCCAGGTGGGCGCTTCGACCCTGGCACCCATTGTTCTGAGGGTTCGGGCTTCAAATCGCAGTGATGCAAGGCAGCCGATGCGCATTGTCGTAGTCGCAGATGAGTGTGGCCACAGGCTAGGTCAGCCCACCCACAGCTGTGAGCACCTGCTAGCCGAGCCAGGGCCAAGGGCTGGCCCCCCAAGGAAGAGGGCACGGTGACGGCACGGTCAGCGGTCAATCAGCGGTGTTGGCCAAGCCTGCTAGCCTGCCAGCAGGCTGCTAGCCGAGCCAAGCCTGAGGGCTGGGCCCTTTAAGAAGAGATATATCAGCGGTTTTGGCAACCACTACAGCGATTGGCCAACCTGCTTCCTAGACGTAAAGTCTTCTCTGATGCCTGGGCTGCACGCTATCAGGTCATGTGCACACCATGTATAGGCCTACATGGCATCCTGTTTGCTTCCACCTGCCCTTGCCTCCACACTAAGCTCGCCGGTGGCACCTGCAGTGCATGGGGGTTGAGGGCAACAGCTCTGGAGCTCCACCGGTGGCCCAGGTGCATGGCATAGCTTGCCCATGGCAAAATCCAACAGCAGCGCCGTAAGCTGGCACTTCGTCAAATGCCCAGGGCCATGCAGCGGCTGCACAGGGCAGCGTAGTTCAGGCGGGATATCAAACAACGGACCCGACAAGCTGGCATTATAGCCAGCCCTGTAGTTGTGGAGCATGCCATCATTCCTACCTCACTGCTAGGTCATGGTGGAGTTGTAAGACCAGGCGGTGCAGGTTCCAGACTGTTCTAGATTTGCCTCATAGCATTGAGCACACACGAACTTGAAGGGTTGGATAGGATGCTATTGGTGTTTGGCTTGTAGACAGTCTTGGCAACCTTGGTGTATCGGTCTAACCATATCCCACGTAGCTGGGGTGGTGCTGAAGTGCCTGGTGGCTGTGCGAAGCGCTGCTAGGCTCATGAGCTGGGGCAGGATGCCAATCAACTCGCGTCCTTACATTACACCGCAATCTTGCACAGGTCTTCATAAACACAGCCGTGCCAGATGTGAGGTGAACGAGTGGCATGCGTGCATTGTAATGTACTGTGTCTGTAAGAAGAAAGGAAAAATCAACATGTTGTGCTTGGCAGAAAAACAGAACTCGTTCAACATGGAACAACTTGTTTGATTGTGGGTAATCTCACTCAGCTACTCCAATCAAATCAAAGCATCCTGGGTCGCACCCTTGATGACTACAGCTCCCACTCCGGTGGCACTCTTTCTCCCTAGACCACCAGGCACCTCATCAAAACTAACAGCTTCATGCTTAAAAGGGTAACAGGATTGGCTGACTGCAGAGCGGCGGGAGGAGCGAGTAGCAAGGCGGGGGTGGGTGTAGGGAGGGCCGGCTGGGTCTAAGGGGGGAGGTGGGCCTGGGGCTGGACCTGCTGTTGGGGACCCTTGAGAGGGCTGGCCTGGGAAGGACTGGAACAGCTGATGGGGAGTGAGTTCACCTTGAGCCCGGACATGGTCCTAGGCACCAAGGTTTTGGCACCAAGGCATAGATCGCTGCCAGACAGCACGGCTTGCTGCCCATGGTCATGCCCTTGTTCAGCTCTGCCACAACTGCGCCAACTTGAGCTGGGCTGAAGCTGAAGCATGACAGCCTACAATCCCACATCCTGGTCCGCAAGGCCACTTGGAACGCGCTGTGGGAGGAGTACCTCAAGCCACGGTGGCGCCAGCAGCGGTTGGGGCTGCACAATGCCCAGGAGCGCGTCAATGAGGGCTTCTGCAAGAAGGTATGACCTGATAACTGACCCTCACCCTGACCCTCACCCCCACCCTCCTGACCTGACCTGACCTGACCTGACCCGACCCGACCCGACCCGACCCGACCCGACCCGACCCGACCCGACCCGACCCGACCCGACCCGACCCGACCCGACCCGACCCGACCCGACCCGACCCGACCCGACCCGACCCGACCCGACCCGACCCGACCCGACCCGACCCGACCCGACCCGACCCGACCCGACCCGACCCGACCCGACCCGACCCGACCCGACCCGACCCGACCCGACCCGACCCGACCCGACCCGACCCGACCCGACCCGACCCGACCCGACCCGACCCGACCCGACCCGACCCGACCCGACCCGACCCGACCCGACCCGACCCGACCCGACCCGACCCGACCCGACCCGACCCGACCCGACCCGACCCGACCCGACGTGACGTCGGACATTTCCCCCCCCGCCGATCGCGCCTCGAACGCGGACCGATTAGGGGGACCGACGCCGACTGATATCGGCCCAATCGCTCGATGGAGTGAGCTGTCGATTCGATGGGGGTATCGATTTGTGTGATTTCGAGGCATGTTTGAGGCCTGTTCGAGGCGTGTTTGAGGCATGTTCGAGGCATGTTTGAGGCATGTTCGAGGCATGTAACAGGCAGTTTCGAGTCAGCTCTATCCATCAATTCGATGGGGGATCGATGCAGGAAACTCATCGATGTTACACTGGCTTACTGCCAAAGCACAAGACCTACGGGAATGCTGACCTACGGCAACACGTGACACAACACCAATACCAACAATAACACCAAGGCCAACACAACAACAACAGAAACAAGAACACCAAGATTAACACACCAAGGTGAGACCACACCACACCACCACCAACAAGCCATGTCGCACAACAAGCACGGCCTGGCAAAACCACCCAAGTGCTTGGCTTGGCTGTCCCCTTGTGATGTGTGGGCATGGCATGGCTGGAGAGGCTGGGTTGGCTGACTACTACTAGCGCCGACTCCGGGCTGCCTGCTCCAGGCTTCCCGCTCCAAGCTGCCCGCTGGGGTGGGGGGAAGTAGACGGGGTGGCGGACTTGCAGAGGACAGCAGTGGAAAGGAGGAAGGGGGATAGGAAGGAGGAAGGGGCAGGAGGCAAGTTGGGCTGGGCTGAGCTGGGTTCAGCCACCTACCGGCAGGCGGTTAGCCACTTATTAGAGGGGTTAGGTAGAGCAGGGAGAAGAGGGAGAAGATGGGTCTTGCTCCTGGCTGCTGGGTAGGGTATGGAGGGAAACTATGATGTCGGGGGGAAGTGAGGGGGAGGGGGGGAAGGGGGGTGTAGGAGACCTGGTGGTGTTGGTGATGGGACAGGGTAGGGTTAGGGGGAAGCAACCAAGGGGTTGGAGTGTGACGGTTAGACCTGCAGCAAGCCAGGGGCATGCTTGTGATCAACAAACAAGGACATGCATGACTAGAGGTGGGCAGGCTGGCCAAACACCCCAACAGCATGTGCACTCACCTTGGCTCTTGGCTGCTTGCGTCCTCATGCCCCAGTATGGCTGCCGCTTCCTTGTATGGCTGCTTCGCGACTGTGCATCCAAGCTGGGACTCCTGACTGCTGCTCTTGGCTGCTTTCCTTGGCTGTTTGGTGGCTCCTAGCTGCTGCTCCTGGCTGCTGCTGGCTGCTGCTCTTGGCTGCAAGGTAGGATAGAGAGATCAGCTGGATCCAGACTCTTCGCACCCTTCCACAGGACTGGGAGGGGAGGGGAGGGGAGGGGAGGGGAGGGGAGGGGAGGGGAGGGGAGGGGAGGGGAGGGGAGGGGAGGGGAGGGGAGGGGAGGGGAGGGGAGGGGAGGGGAGGGGAGGGGAGGGGAGGGGAGGGGAGGGGAGGGGAGGGGAGGGGAGGGGAGGGGAGGGGAGGGGAGGGGAGGGGAGGGGAGGGGAGGGGAGCATTGAATTGGGGCTGGGCTGGGCGTGAGAGGTTTGTTGATGCAGAAAAACCTGCAGAAAAACAAGGACATGACAGCGGTCAGACCAGGTACATGGAGCCACACATTTGCAAGGGCTAGCCACTCACAATTTGCTAGGTGAAGTGTGTGAGGAGGGGGAAATGGGGTTTGGTATGGGGTGAGGGGGGGCGGCGGCAAGGGGGGGAGGTTGCTGCTCATCGCTGCCGCTCATCACTGCCGCTTCCAACTGCTCCTGGCTGCTCCTGGCTGCTCATGGCTGTTCTGCCAAGCTGCTTCCCTTGGCTGCACTTCTTAGATTCTGGCTTACGACTGCTCCTGCGCTCAAGGCTCCTCCAATTCACTTCCACCTCCAATCCACTTCACCTGCAAGCAACCCATGCAACATGAGACACACATCCTTTACCAATAGTTGCTATCTCGCCAGCTCATTAGAGGATTTGCATTTGTCGATGATCATCGTACCTTTCCGGTGCTGTTCATCGTACCTTCCGGTAGGCTGTGGAAGCTCCTCTGTTAATGCACGTTAAGTCTTCTGTCTAACTGGATTTCTTCTTCAACTAAAAGGCGCTCAACATGAGCCACAAAATCGATGAGCGCCGCACCTTGCTCCTCACAGCGCACCTTTCCCCTGGCTTACTATTCTCTACACCTCGCCGCCTCTTGCTCCTTTCGCTCAACCTGGTCGCATGCTTGCTATGGCTGCTGGCTGGCGACGCCTGGCTTGCTCGTAGCTACGCCTTTGGCTGCGATTTGTTCCTGGCTGCTCCTGGCTCCTCCTGGCTGCCAGCTCCTCCTGGCTGCTAGCTCCTCCTGGATGCGTGTTTGGTGTGGCAGTGTGCTGTCCTTTGCGATCCCTTTGCTTCCTTCGCGCTTCCTTAGCGAAACATACATGCAACCCGTAAGTTTGTAACCTTGGGGCATACCGTGTGGCATGAGATGGACGGGTTAACAACGACCCGACATGCTGTTTACCGGTCTCGCCCGTCTCAGCCCATCGGTCGGCAGCTTTCAACCAAACTTCGACCGCAATCGACCCTATTTCGATGACCCCGTCGACTTTGCCACAATCGACAGGTTTCGATGACCCGGGGGAAGTCTCTGGCGGCCAGCCTATCGGTCGCTCGACAGATTTCGGTCAGCTTCGACCGCCTTCGACCGCAATCGATCCTATTTCGATGACCCCATCGATTTTGCAAAAATTGACAGGTTTCGGCGACCCGGGGGAAAATGTCCGACGGACCCGACCCGACCCGACCCGACCCGACCCGACCCGACCCGACCCGACCCGACCCGACCCGACCCGACCCGACCCGACCCGACCCGACCCGACCCGACCCGACCCGACCCGACCCGACCCGACCCGACCCGACCCGACCCGACCCGACCCGACCCGACCCGACCCGACCCGACCCGACCCGACCCGACCCGACCCGACCCGACCCGACCCGACCCGACCCGACCCGACCCGACCCGACCCGACCCGACCCGACCCGACCCGACCGACCGACCCGACCCGACCCGACCCGACCCGACCCGACCCGACCCGACCCGACCCGACCCGACCCGACCCGACCCGACCCGACCCGACCCGACCCGACCCGACCCGACCCGACCCGACCCGACCCGACCCGACCCGACCCGACCCGACCCGACCCGACCCGACCCGACCCGAGTACCCCCAGCAGGCCAGGACATCCAGCGGCTGGTGCGCCCAGCCTGGAGCCTGCGGCATGCTAAGTATATGCGAGGCCTGCAATGGTGCCATGAGGTGCCGCCTAACCCCCCTCCCCCTCCCCCTGTCCAGGACCCCTAGCCCCGGTCCCCCCCACCCCCAGCTCAGCACCCCCTGCCCAGGACCCCCCTCCCGCAGCCTAGGCTCCCCGTGCCTAGGACCCCCCCTCCACCACCCCCAGCCCATGACCAGCCCCCTGCCCAGGCCCCACCTGGCCCAGTCCCACTACCCCAGGGCCCCCCGTGGGGCAGGGGGCTGGATTGGGACACCAACGGGTGCCTGAACCTCTAGCGCGTTGGGGAGAGCATGCAGCGCCCCCTGCAGCTGTGCAGCTGTGAGGGCTTGGAGGCTCTGCCCCCCATTGGCACGGAGTACCAGCAGGGCTACAAGGGGGTCAATGACCGGCTGCCCAAGGGTATGCAGAGGTTGCACCGGGCTGCAGAGTACCGGCGGGGCATTGATGGCCGGGCCCGCAACAATGCATAGGCCCTAATAGTTTACACAGGCTGTTGGCCTTCTAAGCATCAAGCTGTTAGTTTTGATGAGGTGCCCAGTGGTCCAGGGGAAAGAGTGCCACCGGAGTGGGGGCTGCAGTCATCGAGGGTGCGACCGAGGATGCTTCAACTTGATTGGAGTAGCCGAGTGAGATTACCCACAGACAAACAAGATGTTCCATGTTGATTGAACTGTGTTTGCCTTACACATAGATGGGCGAAATAGTGAATTGATAGCGATGAATCGATAAGGTGTCATAAGCTGTCTTCTACGTCTGCACAATACTTTTAGAGATTTCGGCGAAGCAATCAGTAAATGCCTGCACATGGGCAATTGTGCGGGAGAGCGTTCCATCGCTGAAGTCGCCACAATAGACAACACGCTAACGCTCGTGAGGAGCCTGCTTGTGGAGGGGACCTGATCTTAAGTGCTGTCCGGGAAAGCCGGTATGGCGTGAGCTGTCATCCATGGCTCGACGCTGTCGTGTCCGGCAGTGGAATGCTCGTAGGGTTTGGAGCTTCCAGCGTTAGCGTCGTTGACCCCATCCACCTGTGCCCGGCACGGACCGCGTAGACGGTCAGACTGGCGAGGAGCTAGGACTCGAGCATGCAATTGATACATTTTAGTCAGACGACGGGCGCAGACGTGCCGCGAAACAGGAAAGTCACTGGCGCTGTCACCGCGGTTTCCTTACACAATGTGAGCTATCGATGCCTCAATTCCACAACAACGACTTAGCTGGGCACCACGCCGTGAGAAATGTCCAGCTATTAAGTGCTATTGAGTGACACGCAACCTCATACACCTTCATTCCGTCGTACGAGCGATATCAGTGGCTGCTGTGCACCGCAAGGCACACCTTGCAAGCAACCTATTTATACAAGCCAAGAAACCCATGTCCAAGTGTGCTCGTCGTCAATGAACTCCGTCGAATCTCTTCTAATCGGTACCACTGTGTTTCAACAGAGAAGCTGCTGTCACGCATTGTGTGCGTGCACACAATGCAACGTGACGTCAGGATGATATATACACACATTATGCCAAGGGTATATTATATTGTCAGGGTGCAATACAATAATGCGTGGCATGGGCTGCAAGCGGCTTAACAAGGCCACCACCGTTCCAGTGCTGGCCCAGTATCATTGTGTTTGTAGCATGTGCCCAATGCATCACAAACAGCATGGGAGTCCTCACCCTTGCGCAACAATGAGCTCCCTGCCACTGCGTGGGCTGATGTGGATCTGCTTCACTGGCTGTTTACCACATCAAAGCCAGCCGGGGAGCGCACCGAGTCACACCTGCAGGTCAGTGCAGGCAACAGCTCGTCAGCACAGCTGGCCGCCTTCCCATGGCTATCATTGCATGCTGGGCCAGCCAGTTGACTAACATCTGCGGTTAGGTGCGATCAACAGCCCTACCACTAGTGAGCTCCATGACTGCATCAGCAACTAGGATACCAACGCTGGCACTGTATCAGCTGCACAATGGCTCTCACAAGCCTGTCAACACCTCTTGGATGATAGACCTCTTGGAGGATAGAAGAACACCTCTTGGAGGATAGACTGACACTGCCTCAACTGCCCCAAAGACCGCTGACATTTTTGCAATCCACAGGGGTTGTTGAGGTGTGTGGGGGGGTGCTTGGGCATTGAAGGCAACGGCGGTGCTGTCGAAGAAGCAGCAAATGCGACAAGGGAGGCTAGTCACATCAAAGTGGCAACATCAGACGGCCAGCTGTGTGACGCGCCGGCCGACGTGGTCCAGGGCAAAGCCTCTCACCGCTTGGCATTGCATGGTGATGACGTTGCACAGGATCGGCCCGGCAGCTGCCCTATACGCACCGGGCTGGCCCACCCGCCCAATGCTCCCATCTCCGCAAGCCATCGGCCTGCTGCCTGGTGAGGTGTAGCTGCCTGGCTGATGGATGCTGCAGCTGAGCTTCCGTTTGGGAGGGATGTAGAATGCAGGCACTCAGCCACTGCCTGGCTGCCTAGCGCCCCAGGAGCTGCTGGTGCCGGCTGTGCCGTTGCTGGGCTGCTGGGCTGTTGGTGGGAGGGGCATCCAAAGTCTTGATGGGACGGTGGCCACCTGAGGGAAGCAAAGCAGAGCGCAGCAGCGGGAGGTGTAGGCACAAGCAGGTGGATGCAGTCAGGCGCGGGGCAGCTTGCAGCTCTTGCATCATGGCGCAGCCTTGCAGGTGGCTTTGCCTCCAGATGGCAGCAATGCAGGCTCCCAGAAGCAGCTGACATAGAGCAGCCTTTGGTGGTGGTGTGAGCAGGCCACTGGTACTGCCTGTCAAGGGCAACAGGTGCCTGGGTTCTGAAGCAGCAGCAGCGAGCAGTTCTGAAGCAGCAGCGAGAGCTGCCCCCAGTCCCACCTAGCACCTACAGCGGCATGCTGACTGTGCCAACTCTGGCTCAGTCAGCAGCAGCTCTGGCTCAGTCAGCAACTCTGGTTCAACCATGCTCTGGGGTTGGTTGTTTTGTTTCTACAGGCTAGACCTTAGCCTGTAGAAACAAAAAGCTGTTAGTTTTGATGGGGTGCCCAGTGGTTTAGGAGGGAATTGCCACCGGTGTAAGGTTTGTAGTCATCAAGGGTGCGACCGAGGATGCTTCAACATGATTGTAGCAGCTGAGTGAGATTACCCACAGTCAAACATGCCGTTCCATGTTGGATGAGCTTTGTTTCTCTGCACAGCCCCACACCACATTGAAGTTGAAACGTTGAGGTGTTGCGTGAGGCTGATATGACGATACCATGTACCACCCCAGGTGCAGGCTTTGCTACCATCCTTGCTGCATCTCTCACCCATCTGCCTGCTCCTCCTCCTCCTCCTCGGCCTCCTCCTCCTCGGCCTCCTCCTCCTCTGCATAGTCCTCGTCAGAGGCCATATCAGGGGAATGCATTTTCAATGTGTCCAGAAACTCCTGGTAGCCAATGACCCCGTCATTATTCGCGTCCATCTGCACGTCATGGCAGTCACCTAGACTTGATATGCCATCTGTAGCTCATCAGGCTTGGAGTTTTTCTCCTGCTAGTGCATTGGTGGGCAGTCAGTAGCTGCCTGGCCATGCCAGGATGGCAGCTGCAGCGGCTCCACTCTCAGCCTGCCTGCTCACACTCGTTGTGAGGCAGAGCGCTAGCTGAAGGACCCCGGTGTTGGGACAGGGCTGCGGGCTGCAGGCTATCAAACACACACAGTAGGCAGCACATGCTGCCCAGCCATGCCAGGGTGACGGCAGCAGCCCCTGACCCTGACCCCACCCTCTAGCTGCCTGTTCTCACCCAGTGAAAGCCAAAACACAGACAGCAGGGCAGCTCACCACTTGCATGAAGCTCAAAAGCTCGGACTCGGTGAGTAAGTCGCCCAGTTCGTGCATTGTAGTGCGCAGCTCGATTACGGAAATCTCGCCATTTCCATCTTTATCAAAATATTGGAAGGCCCGGCGTAAAATGGCATCCTCGTCGGTCAGGTCTTGTAGCATGGAGTGCCTGGTGCACCCACAGCCATGAACGCGCCGAGTCAGGTGTACACACAAGGGTGCAGAACCATGCTGCAGCCCTCACACAGGTGCTATGCCACTGCCTGCTGCACCCATGTGCCCCATGCACGTACCACACATGGCAGACCTGTGGGAATGTGATCACTTCACGCTGATGCAGCATTAAGAAGCGAAGTTTGGAGTCAATGACATCATCGGTTGGGTTCTGCACAGTTGGAGGTATAGTAGCATGGTAGAGTGAGGCTCACTGGGACCTGACAATGCAGATGCTGCAGCAGGAGATCGGACCGTGTAAGCCAACGTTCACAACGATGTGACACCACGCTGACTGGTGCTGGTGGTGCATGTATTCTACTTGCCATATCATATGGTGTAATGCAGCACTAGATGTCTGTCACTGCTTGCTATGTGGGTCTGGAAGGCGCATACCAATCCTATGGCGTACAGGAACAAAACTAGGTCTTGCTTTGTCAGCTCATCGGGCTTGTCCAGCCCTAAGATGGCTAGGGCCTTCACCCCAGTTTCTGCATACACTGCCGCGGCCTGCTCGCACATGTTGACTTTCTGCTGGTGCTGCAGCACAAGCTCGTCGGACTTACCTATTTGCTGCCTCTGAAGCCCACAGTTTTCAATTGTCAGCTCTGGCACCCGCTCTTTCGTGCGGAAAAAGTTCCACAGACCTCGAAGGCCAGCGAACATTCAGAGCAAGCATGCCAGGTTACAGCGTGCAACTTCACATAAACAGCTTTTGGAGGTTTGTGCATGAGAAGACCATGCAAATGAAGAGATAAATTGAGGTCAACATTGCCAAGCACTATGGAATACCGCTCCCTCAAACTCCCTCAGCCTTGTTCTTTGTGTGCTGCTGTCAGACTCTCACGCATTACGGATCTGCAGCCTCTTTGTGTAAACGGGTAAGATGGGCTCGGCTGCGGATGGACTGCATGGGAGGTGAATGGGACGCTGTGTTCTACTACACCCCGAATGTGCTTCGTAGCGTGGGCGATGAGTGTGTCGCACCTGAACCGTCTGGGACAGCTGTGAACCGTCGCTGCAGATCGACGCGATTACGCAACTGCTCACGTGAACATGTGACATTTGTTGCGGCAGGACATCGAGGATCCAGTGTGCAGGGCAAGAGCATCCGTTGCGATTCCAACTCGCTAATCTACTCTCCATCGCCATCGCGCCTTCTATCTTACCTTCTACCGCACCTGCTACCTTCGCACAAGTGCAGATGGACAGCAGCGCTACGATTGCTAAGCCCACGATGAAGAAGCCTAAAGAGACGCTCGTGAAGGTGGACATCAATAAGCCGGGAAATGAGCAGCCCACGCCGCTTCACAACCGCTGGCACCCAGACATTCCTCCCGTGAGTGGCGCTCTGATATAGACGGCCACCCCGTCTAACTTTCGCTCCTGCGAGCCATCGAACCCTACCCAGCACAGCATAGCACCTCCCTGCACCGCTATGGCGACACCAGTGATGTGCGAACAGTCGTCGCCTGATGCGCAGCCGCGGTCCATGGGGGCCAGCCCGCCGACGCAGTCTTGGCGGATGGATGCTGACGAGGATTAGTCATTGACCGTGCACTAGCACCAGCCAGCAGCAACATCTAGCTGTCGAGGCACACAGAATAGGCACCGCTGACTCAATGTCTTGATGCAACTGCTACTGATCTGCACGTACCAAAGTCTCTGCCTCTTCCTGTACTCCAGTCTTACCCAATACTCTCTACCTTCACCTATCCCCGTTGCCGTCCTTGCCACTGTTGCTGTGCAGGTGGGAACTGCTGAGGTGGACCAGATGTACCGCATTGAGTGCATTGTAAGTTACGCTTGTACTGCTGCTTGCACATGAAGCCCGCTTGCACCATTTGTGGCCTCCCCCAATCCCTGGTTGAGCCTCCATGCTGCAAAACGCATTTCCCCATGGCTGCCCTAGCTCTTTTGCTGCATGCACGCGGGACCAGGCCGGCACACTCATAGTGTTCAATAGTAATTCACAGGGCCTACCCCTGCCCCTACCCCTGCCCCCACCCTGCCTAGGCGCAGACCAGCAGCACTTCACCCCTGCCCCTGCACCCATTCTTGCATCCACCCTCACCTTGGTCCTGCCCATGCCTCCACCCCCGCCCTGCCCCCACTCTTGCCCCTACCCCTGCACCCATCCCTGGCCTGGCCCCTACTCCTACCCCTACCCCCACCCCTACTCCCTGACTGCTACAGGAGTGGACCGGGGGCCAGATCAAGAACAACGACAGCGCGGAGGACATGAAGGCGGTTGACCTGCGGCCCTGCCACCACTTGTCTGGGCCCATCAGGGTCAGCGCCCCTCACACACACCCTGCAGCGCCCTCCCAGCGCCCCTGCCATTCCCCCTGTGCACCCCCCCCCCCCTGAACCCTGCACCTATAATGTAGTGTATGACAAGTATAGAAATACAAGTACATTGTGTAACATGTAGAGTATTTATAGTTCTATTAATATTTTACAGGGTTAGGGTTATAGTTCGGGTTCGGGTTAGGGTTAGGGTTAGGGTTAGGGTTAGGGTTAGGGTTAGGGTTAGGGTTAGGGTTAGGGTTAGGGTTAGGGTTAGGGTTAGGGTTATAGTTCTATTAATATTTTACAGGGTTAGGGTTGTTATGGAGGTTTTGGTATTTGTATTGTGTGTGTGTTGAGTATTTATTACCGCATTCGTTCCTGGATGCTGGCCGTGTCCTGCAGGTGGTGGACAAGTCAGGGGCTCCAGCACTGCCTGGCGACCTGCTGGTGGTGGAGATCAGCAACATTGGGGCCCTTGAGGGCTCAGAGTGGGTGGCCCAGCCCCCCCTGCGCCCCCTCTCACCTTACCTCACCTTACCTCACCTTACCTCACCTTACCTCACCTTACCCGCAACCTCCCTATGCCTGCTAAGGGCGCCGCACGCACTACAGGCACTGCTGTGACCAAACCAACCGAACCAAATGAAAGCCGAACCAAACCAAACCTCCATAACAACCCTAACCCTGCAGGCCAGACCCAGCCTGGCCTGACCTTGCCTAGCCTGGCCCAGGTGAGCCTGACCTTGCCAGCCTGATTAGGCCACACTGCCTTCCCTGACCTGCCCTCTAGCCATCCTCCCTGCTCCTGCCCCTGCCCCTGGCCCTGCCCCTGTCAGGTGGGGCTACTGCGGCATCTTTGACCGGGAGAACGGCGGCGGCTTCCTTACTGATCACTTCCCCAACGCATGCAAGGCAAGCTCGGGACAGCAGGGCACAGCAGGCGGCAAGGTCTATAAGGGTCACGACACGGGCTAGCAGGGGCAGCAGCAGGGGCCACGAGGGGCAAGCAGGGCGGCAAGGGCTACGAGGGCAGTAGCATGGGTGGCAGGGGCGGCAGCAAGCTGGGTAAGGGAGCACCAAGGGCACAGGGGTCCATCCCACCTTGAAGCGGCTCTACATGCCCGGCGGCTGAAAGCACAGCAGAGCAGTCGTGCTTGCATGGCTGCAGGCTGTGTGGGATTTTGAGGGCATCTACTGCAGCAGCCGCCACATCCCGGGCGTGCGCTTTGCCGGCATCATCCACCCTGGCCTGATTGGTGAGTAGGCACCTCTGGCTGCGCTGGCACAGCGGTAGCCACACGCTGAGGGTAGGGTCAGCAGGCAGCCTTTCCTCCTCCACACAGGCAGGGCCAACACAGTGGGCATCTCACCTCAGTGGTCACGCCAGCCACTGCGTTCTTCCCCTATTCCGTGCCGCCCCTTCCCATCCCGTACCTGGCTAGAGTAGCGGCTCAGCCTTGTACAATATTTATTTTAGTATCAATTAATTGATGTAGTTAATGATACTAGTATGGGAACAGGTGGGAAAATACCAGCTGCACAGCTCTCTCTCTAATAGCTGACTCGGCGGCTGAGTGGCTGACTCCGTGAGGGGACAGGGTGGCACTGCCACCCACAGCTCCTGTACATTACTAGAAATACTATTATTACTATTACGTATGTATATATGTGTATTTTTCACTATGTGCATAGCTCCCGTCCTTCTCTGCTCTAGCATGTCCCAGTTGATCTGAAGCCCTAGGGCATTGCCCGCACCTGCTCCCAGCCCCTGTCTGTCCCACCCTGCCAGCCTAGCCTGCCCTGCCTGCCCTGCCTGCCCTGCCTGTCAGGCACCGCCCCCAGCCATGAGCTGCTGGAGATCTGGAACAAGCGTGAGACACAGCTGGTGGAGGAGGGCGACAAGGCCATCACATTAGGGGGCATCCTGCACTCCCGCCCCCTAGGTGTGCTGCCATGAGGGCCAGGCCACCAGCTGAGGCCACCACCTCAGGCCCATACCTCAGGCTCACACTTCGCACCCCGGCTGCCAGCAATGCCAGGCCCACATTTAAGCTCACACCTCCCGCCTCAACACCCAGGCCCACCTGACACTCTTCATCCTTTCTCAGTGTTCCTCCCAGCTGGCCAAGTGTACAGGCGGGCTGGTAGGGGGTGCAGGCAGGGTTTCGCGTTTTTAGCTCACACCCGGCTGAGTGCTGATGCTGGTCGCTGGTGCCGATCGCGATGCGTACGGGGTTGCTGTACCTCGCGCCTTGAGCGTGATCCTTTCACCGGTTTCAGCCTACAGCCCTGCTGCCAGCACCGCCCTGCTCCGGTGAGCATCTGCTCCGCCCTCTCGCACCGCAGCCCTCCTGCCTGAGCCCGAGGGCGCCCTGCTGGGCAGCCTGACCCGCGAGCACCCGGACTGGGAGCGCATCGCGAAGAGCGGCTCGCGAACCATCCCCCCGCGAGAGAACGGCGGCAACTGCGACATCAAGAATCTGACGCGGTCGGTGCCGCCAGCAAAGCGTACATCAACTGCTGTCACACTCTATCACACATGTTTGGCGCTCAATACCCAGACATTTGGGATGTTTGGAGCATTGGCATTGACAGCAACAGCAGGCAGCAGAGCTGTGCAGTTCTTGTGCACGGCTGTGGTAGCGCACGCACTGATGCCCTGTGGCGTGCTGGCTGCAGGGGGTCAAGGGTGTACTTCCCAGTCTTTGTAGAGGGAGCCAACCTGTCTATGGGCGACATCCACTTCTCCCAAGGGGATGGCGAGGTGCGCTGCAGCCCCTCCCCTCATCGCCTCGCTAGCCTCCACCACTACCCCCCTCCGCCCCTCCCCCCCACCCCTCCACCCCTCCACCCCTCCACCCCTCCACCCCTCTCCTCCACCCTTCACCCCCTCCCCTCCACCCCTTGTTGCCTTGGGGCAGTCTCTTCATCCCCCTTCTCCCCTACCCCTCGTTCTCCCTTCCCCCTTCCCCCTCTCCCCTGAGCACCCTCCCTGAGCACCCTCCCTGAGCACCCTCCCTGAGCACCCTCCCTGAGCACCCTGCCTGAGCACCCTCACCAGCAGCACAGCCCTGTGGGCCGCCATGAACCTGATGAACGGGGCCTGTGAACAACAGGCTGGGTGGGGCCCACTTGCCTCTTGTGGCAAGTGCAGTGGGCACTAGCAGGGGTGGTACAGAGTCAGGGCTGGTGATGCGGGTCGTGCTGCAGGTCAGTTTCTGCGGCGCGATTGAGATGAACGGCTTCATTGACATCAAGTGAGTGGCTGCCTGGAGCCTGGCTGCCTGGAGCCTGGCTGCCTGGGGCAGTGGGCCCCTGCGACAGCAACAGGGCAGCAGGAGGTCATGGAGGGGGACACCAGCTGTAGGGCAGACAGACGGGACCCCTGCGGACACCCCACTGCAGCCACCCTGCTGCTGCTCCCCCTGCTCCTGCTCTCCTGATGCTGCTGCTGAGAGCCTGTAGTCAGTCTTTCTGTTTGTGAGTCTATTTTTCTTAAGCCTGTTTGTGAGTCTGTTCTCAGTGTTTCCCTAGGCACCCACCTTTACTCAAGCTTGTGAATGTGATGGCCAGTCGGGCCATGAGTACAGGGAGCAGGCCGCACTGAACACACCCCTGGCAGCAGCATAGCTGCACCTTCCTTTACTGCTGGCTGCCAGGTGTGACATCATTCGAGGCGGCATGGCCAAGTACCTGACGCCCATGGGGCCCACCCCGCTGCATGTGAACCCAATTTTTGAGATCGGGCCCCTGGAGCCACACTACTCAGAGTGGTGAGTGGGAGGAAGGCCAGGAAGGAAATGAGGAGCGTGGTCACAAGGGGGAGTGAAGGTTGGGAAGTGTGAAGGGAGTAAGTGGGTGCTGGCGATACTTGTTTTTCGTTACCAGTCGAAAGCAACTGCGTAACCAGCCATGTGATGGTCCTGGACCCTTCGTGACCAGCATCAGCTTGACTTTTTTTGGAAAAAAAACACTGGTGTGCAGTGGTGATGTTGAACCCGGCCACCTGCACCCATCAGACTGGGCCTGCAGACAGCCAAGGGCCACAGCTGTGTGCGTGTGAAGGCGTTAGTGTGAGATGGTCAGGGCTGGGGTAAGGGTCGAACTGGCAGGGTCGCCATCTAGTGTGCAGTGCCCAACCCTGACCCTTCACCTGGGTCCGTAAAGCTAGCCCCTACCCTAAGCCTGATCCTTTGCCCCAACCCCCTAACCCTAGCCCATGCGCCAGCCATCTGGCACGCAGTGGCCCACAGTGGCCCTGCTAGCCAGCTGTGCTCTCACCTCACCACTGCACTCTAGTGACCGGGCGCTCCTGAAGCTGCCTGTCCCGCTTGCCCCACCAGCGGCGATCAGCGTGTCTTGAAGGTGCCATTTCCCCCTGCAGCCCCCTGCGCAGTGACCTGCCTCCAGTGCTCCAGACCCCCAGCCTCACTCCTCATAGCCTACCCATGTGTGTAGCAGTACATTTTTTTGCGTAATACGTAACGATCGGAACCAAAAGCTTGTTTCCTAGGCCTGGCTTTCGTTACCAAACGGACCCTTGCGTTGGCTGGCTGCTTCGTACCCGAAAAACGTCTTTGTGTGGCATAAGAAAATGCTGCGATACTTGTTTTTTGTTACCAGTCGGGGCCAATTGCGTAACCAGCCATGTGATGGTCCTGGACCCTTCGTGACCAGCATCAGCTTGGCTGTTTTGAAAATAAATCACTGGTGTGCAGTGCATGCCCTGCCTGCTGTCCAGCTGCCTGAGACCTGCCGGTGTGTTGCCTGTGTGCTGCAGGCTGGTGTTTGAGGGCATCAGCGTGGACGAGCAGGGCAAGCAGCACTTCTTGGATGCCTCGTAAGTGCACTTCGCCTGATGTCTGTTGCCTCTGCGCTGCCTGATGTCACCTGTGCACTTTGCCTGATGTCTGTCGCCCGCTGCCTGCTGGGGCTGCTGGGGACAGGTTGCAACCCGCCACACCGCCCCGCCCCACACCACACCACCTTGCATCGCCCCGCCCCGCCCTACCCCGCCCCACGCCACGCTACTGATGCCTCCTTGGCCTGCAGCATCGCTTTCAAGCGAGCGGTGCTGAACTGCATTGACTACCTGCACAAGGTGGCGGGCTACACTAAGGAGCAGGTGTGGGCAAGAAGGCGACAGCCCAGCTGCAGCGTCTGCACCCCTCCCACCCGCTCCTGCACCCCTCCCACCTGCTGTCAGCCCCAGCTGTGCTGGGCCAGAGCCCAATCACTGGTTGACCACCACTCAGCCATTCTAACATCTAGCTGTCACCCTACCGCCCCACCGCCCCACCACCACCACCTGACCGTGTTCTCTTCAACAACTGCCTAACCACCATCGGACATGTAGCTGCTAGCATTTGTCCATGCCTGCAACAGAGCCAGTGGCAGCCAGAGAGCCAGGAGTGGAAGTGCATGGAAGCAGCCTGGTCCCGGACCTACCATGCCATCAGGCCCATGAACACCCAGCTCCATCCTAGCCCTTCCCACCTTTACCCTGCCCTGAACCCCCCCACTCACTGGCCCTGCCCTGACCTCGCCCTGCCCTGCCCTGCCCTGCCCTGCCCTGCCCTGCCCTGCCCTGCCCTGCCCTGCCCTGCCCTGCCCTGCCCTGCCCTGCCCTGCCCTGCCCTGCCCTGCCCTGCCCTGCCCTGCCCTGCCCTGCCCTGCCCTGCCCTGCCCTGCCCTGCCCTGCCCTGCCCTGCCCTGCCCTGCCCTGCCCTGCCCTGCCCTGCCCTGCCCTGCCCTGCCCTGCCCTGCCCTGCCCTGCCCTGCCCTGACCTGACCTGACCTGACCTGACCTGACCTGACCTGACCTGACCTGACCTGACCTGACCTGACCTGACCTGACCTGACCTGACCTGACCTGACCTGACCTGACCTGACCTGACCTGACCTGACCTGACCTGACCTGACCTGACCTGACCTGACCTGACCTGACCTGACCTGACCTGACCTGACCTGACCTGACCTGACCTGACCTGACCTGACCTGACCTGACCTGACCTGACCTGACCTGACCTGACCTGACCTGACCTGACCTGACCTGACCTGACCTGACCTGACCTGACCTGACCTGACCTGACCTGACCTGACCTGACCTGACCTGACCTGACCTCCCCCCTGCCTGGGCCTGACGTCTAACGCTGTCCAGCGCTGCTGTGTGTTGGGCAGGTGTACATGCTGCTGAGCTGCTGCCCATGTGAGGGGCGCATCTCAGGCATCGTAGACTCCCCCAATGCCTGTGCAACACTGGCCATCCCCACAGCCATCTTCGACATGGTAAGTGTCGGCTTCCGGGTAGGTTCCGCCCTTTTCGCACGTCTCAAACAATGTTTCGTACTCAAACCTACATGTTGCTTCAACTGTGGCAGGACATCCGCCCCCAGAGGGACGCCAACGGCGTGCCCCCGCCCGGCGTCAGCGTGCGCGCCCGCGGCGACTGCCCTCGTGCGACCTATACCGGCAGCCTGCCCGTCACGGTCAACATGTGCATGTGCGGCAACGGGCACTGATACGAGGCTGCGGCGAGGCCTGGCGAGCGGTGACGGGCACTGAAGATGTGTCGCGCCCTTCCTCGGGCGGGCAGTGTGGAGGGGTCAGCTGATTTGAGCCCAACAGACGTTCTGACCAGACGCATCGGCACTGCATAAGCTGCCAGGCTCCAAGTAGCCGCGGTCGGGTAGGACACACCAGCCGCCTGAAAAACGTGCGCACAAATACAACCCAAGCATTGTGTATGATCCTGATGCTCCAAGTTGGTTGTCAGACTGGTATAGCTTCTTGGCCTTGCCTCACAGCATTATGAAGGGCACCCGTCAGTAGCTGCAGTGTGGACCGTCTGATGATCGTGAAGAATGTGACAAGTTATCGAGATTAAGTCAAGGTTTATCCTCAATGCTACAGTTGTTGTTGTTGGCTTACACCGCTAAGCCGTGACTGCGTTCCTCCTGTAAGCTTGGCAATCTTCTTCCATTGCCACCTATAATCATACATTTGGGCTCTATTCCTGGACTGGAACTTTGCCAACATTTGTCACCTTCTCAAATTCTCTCCAGAGAAGGAATGCACTGTGTTGCGTGTAAAGGAAGAGGGCAAAGGGAGTATCGCTTGTCCAATAATAAGTTATTGCCACCTTCCAGAGGGATCGATGCGAAGTTGCCTGAGCAATGCACGTCACCCATCACTCATTCGTATTGTTGCGCCCACACCTATGAAACGTTGTAGATTCTTGTAGTAAGCATGTTGTGGCAACCATACTGTACAATGGCACTACGAGCCTCAACTCTAACTGCGACTGCTTTTAGGCACTGAGCCGAACGGTGGTGGATTACGTGTGCGAGGTCATGTGCGGGGTCGCTGGCGGGGGTGACCCGTTGAAGAAAGTCTCTAAAGACGGGGAGGGCAGCCACGATGCCTTACGGCTGACTGCCTGAGCGGTGTAAGCCGTCATCACCCAAGCTTGACAAATGTCTTCAACTGACAGTCGGTCACAGCTCGCGGTCCGCGACCGAGTCCGCGCATTCCGTGGCGGGTCCGGCGGTATGCTACGGGCATTCTGCAGCTCATGCTAGGCACGAGGACGTTGTCAACGACGCTGGCCAGGCTGCTGCTTCATCTACACTGCATCCTGGCGTGCCACGCCTGTGTCATGATGATCGAACCCCAAAGGCACAGCGGCGCTGTCGTTTGTCGCGGCGCCACCCCGTTTCAACATGTCCAGCGCGGCCCGGTTCATTGTCATGGTGCTGCCGTGCGTGCGGCGGAGTTTGACAGACACGGGTCGGTAGTGAAGCCCTTGAGGCGATCGCCCTTCAAATCCACTGCCCTCCGTGACTTGCACCACGACGTCGAAAATGTGAACCTGCGTATTGTCTGGCGCCAGTCCTTTGACTGGCTTGTCCTGCTGGTCGCCCTCTTCCGCATTATTGGCAGGAAGCTCGGAACGGACCTGCCGCATGCAAGCATGAGCGAAGCAAGACAACAGTTAAAGCTACCGATCAAGGCAAGTGTAGTACGGTGTGACCAGACGTGCAAGCGGAGGCCTGGCCCGCAACTTCTTCCCAGAGTAGCTTTTTCTACACACCGTCATGAGAGGTTGGTGGTCCCTCCAGAACCGCCACCCTGTTCACCTACCTCCATTTCAAAAGCCATGAGCCTCACACCACGAATCTCACTCTTCGTGAGTTTTATGCTTATTCCCTTCCGTTGGACCTGCGGCCGTCACACAATGACACCCGACTCCTGGTACCAGCTTTGCAGCTGAGCTGGCACTGATGCTGCCACAGCTGGCCCCACCCACATCAGCTCATCACCGGCGACCAGGCACCTCCACCTGCCCCCATCCCTGCACACATACTACCGCAACCTCAGCCCTACAGCAAAGCTGGCTGGCTCATGCCCCCAATGACTGGCCGCCAGGTTGACCTGCCCCCTCACCCGCTCCACACCTTGGCCAGGTCGAAGGGGTGGGCGGTGAGGATGCTGCGCAACAGGGCCTCGTAAGGAACCAGGCTGGACAGCTCCACATGGGGCAGGGGCCAGGCCCAGGTGCGGCTGGCCTCCGCCAGGTCCAGGGCGCACACCTGAGCTGGGGTGCTGAGCTGCAGGGCAGCAGGGGGAGGCAGGGGGCGTGGCAGGGGAGAGGTCAGGGTCGGGAGGAGATGCTTGGTGGTAGGGCCAGGTGCTTGACCAGGACCTTGGGGCAGCTGCTAGACGGGGTGCTGGGGCAACAAAGGAGGCAGTGCGACCGGTCACTCTGCTGACCCACCGCTGACTACAGCACTGCCCCTTCTGATGTTGACATGAGTGACGGCAACCAGGCATGACTGGACCAGCATGGTGCTGGGGCAACAGAAGCAGTGAGACTGGTCACTCTGCTGACCCACTGGCGTACTGGCTTTTTGATGTCAACAAGAGTGAGCACAGCCAGGGATGAGTAGACCAGGCTGAGGTGGGCTGCAGCAAGGGACGGAGGCGCTGGCAAGCAGCAGGCAGGAAGGCGCCACAATGAGCCAGCAAGGCAGGGCGTGATCTGAACCAGCTGCACTGCAAACAGCAGTAGCACGACAGGGGCTGCCACCAGCTCACCTGCCCTTCTCTCAATGCCAGGACCACGCTGCCATCTTTAACCCGCTTCAGCTTCAGCCTTGGGGGCGGTGGCGCCGCTGCCTCCGCCCCTGCCTGCCTGCCTGGCCGAGCAGAAGGCCCAGCACTGGTGCTCCCTGGGGCTACTGGCGCTGAGGGGCTGCTGCTGGAGATGGTGAGGCCGCGGTCCTGGCTGGCTGGCTCCACGTCAAAGGTGAGGAGGGAGGCGGAGCTGTTGAGGGCCAGGCGCTGCAGCTGCTGGGCCAGGTACAGGACGCCTGCGGCAGGCAGCCACAGCGAGAGGGCCAGTGCCTGGGGCTGGTACGTAGGCCAAGCCGCTCTAAGCGTCACAGTCACCCCTGCAAGCTTCGTCAGCTTACATCAGCGCCAATGCTTGAGCTATAGCCCTGTCACAGGGGTCAGGCAATAGTGTAGGTGGAAGGCGCCCATGGCAGGTGTTTGGGCACATCACTCCATTCAGACAAGACACCAACCCTAGTGAGGGGACCTGATGTGGCCATTGCGTTGGTACTTGTTGTCGGCTGGGCTGATGAGGGTTGACGAAAAGTTGCGTCATCAGCAGCAACAGAGCTACGAGGGCGCAGAGGGGTCTGGGTGGGATGGGGTTGCGGTGGAGGGTAATGGCCATCAGGTGTATCAGGATGCAGGCTGTGGCTTTGTGGACTGTGGGTCTATGAGTGAGTGCTGGTGATGAGTAGGGTTCCATAAGGTGATGGCCATCAGGAGTAGCAAGGGGCCGCCACCAGCGAGGGCAGTGGAGGGGCTGACCTGGGGCCTTGTCGAAGCCCCTCTCCGGTTCTCCTAGCTGTGCATGAGCATACACCTCCGTGAGGAAGCCCAGGGGCAGGGCCGGCAGCTGCAGGGGCTGCCTGCGCCGACATGCAGCACAGGCACAGCCAGGCGCGTTACTGCTAACGCTATTCCACTGAGGCTCAGCCGGCAGCCGCTGCATCAGTCCTACAGGAGGGTCGGTGGCTGGTGAGGGAGGGGCAGCAGAGGGCAGCAGAGATGAGTTGGGGGCAGCGGAGAGGGCGGCAGCAGTGACGGAGGCAGCAGCAAGTAGATGAGGGCAGCGGAGGCCAGCAGGTGCTGTACAGCATCAGCCAGTCGCGCTCTACACGCTCTGCAGGCGATGCTGAAGCTGACCTGGGGAGGAGCACCAAGGGTGTGGGGCTAGAGTTGGGCAATGGCCTGGGCTGAAATAAAGAAGAAGAAACAAATTAAATCCCCAAAATCTTTGGGGGCGTGCACTAAGGAACCGTGCGCCGCTTCTGGCCATTCTTACCATGGGGAGGTACCCCCCGCGGGCTGACGTATGCCGACAGGGCGCTCTCACAGCACGACACGCCCCGGCTCGGAAAAGTGTATAGCCTCATGAGTTTCATAGGAATATGCCTACTCCTCTCCAGCGACCCATCCCGCACGATGGCGGGCACTGCCCTCTAGTGAGCGTTCAAGTACGCCAGGAATTTCATACACCCTTGCGGGGATCGAACCCTCACCCATTCGCAAGAGAAGGAGGTTTGCAACTACTTGACCCAAACTTGTCAAGTGGTTGCTGGATATGGCCCGGGCTGAGTCTGGCAACCGGGGCAATGAGGGCTTCCTGGGCGGGAGCGGACGGACAGGGGCAGGGCAGCTAACAGCCATTTGGCATCTTGCTAGTGGATGAGTTGCGCACCAGTCATCAGTGAAAGTCATCACTCCATGAATCACTCCATGATACCCTGAGATAACTCAAGCATAACAGCTTGTGGTGTTGAGATAGGCAGCGGCTGACAACAGCAGGAGGTTGGCCTGGGCTGGGCAATGACCCCCACCAAGAGGTGATGGTGCTGCCACCTTCCCGGCACCTTCCCTGTGGCCCAGCCCTTAGCCCCTGCCTTCTCACCTGAGGGCGATGCTCTTCAGCCCCGCCACCCTGACTGTGGCGCCCGGTGCCACCCGCACACGCCGCACTGACCCCACCTGGGCACAGCACCAGGGATCAAATCCGCCAGGGATCAAATCCGCCAGGGAGCAGGAATAGTCAGTTGGAAGGGTATGACCCAAACCTGGCCATGCTGCCCATCTCCTAGATGTCAGTGCAGGGCAGTTGGGATAGCATCAGAGAGCACTGACAAAGTCAGGGTAGGCAGCCACTGGCCCCACCACCCCTACCCCGGCTGTGTTAGATTCCAAGTCGTGCATGGCATGTTAGTATACCAGAAGGCTGAGCTGCGGGCTGTTGACACAGTGACGACGCCTGCCTGGTTGACGACTGCTGGACATGGTAATGGGGACGACCCGCCGGCCTGTCATACTCCACCACCCCTGCTGTTGCGCCTGCTGCGCCTGCTGTGCCTGCTACACCCGCGTGCATTGGGAAACAGCCTGGAAAACTGAGATGGCATCAGAGAGGACTGACAAGGTCAGGGTAGGTTTACCCCTGACCACACCCCTCACACCCCGGCTGTATAAAACCCTGGGCCATGCATCAGCACCCGTGGTGGATGGGGCGCTGACGCAGTGCTGAGGGCCTGCTGCAGGGGCACAGACCAGCGCCCGGGCAGGGTGGTGCTGGTGGACGACTTCCTCTCCAGCCGATTCAGCACAGCTAGCAGCCTCAGGGCCTGGGCCCAGCCCTCCCCCGCCAGCCAAGCGCACCAAAGCTGAGCAGGCAGCTTAGCCCACCCAGCTCAATAAGGGGACTGGCCAAGGTAGGGGCAAGGCTGACATAGGCAGACCAGCCCCACAGCCAGGCAGGTGGGTGGACAGGGAGTGCAATGCGGTGCTGAACATGCACCGCATAATGGAGACCAAGTGGCCCCTTTGCCAGCCAAGCGCACCAGGCGCACCAAGGCTGAGCAGGCAGCTGAGCCCACCCAAGTGATGCTTGTGGCATAACCTGCTTGAGCTGCCAGCCAAGGGCAAGAAGTGCCCAGGCCTGGGCTATAAGAGGCTGTGAGACCAACCACCCAAGCCCCAGCAGCAGCAGCAGCAGCAGCAGCAGCAGCCTGTGGCACAGTAGTGTGTACTCCCCCATTTGAGCTGTCACCAGGTTACATCAGCGCATGCATGTCATGCCAATCCTAAGCTACAGCCCTGTCACAGGGGTCAGTGTAGGTGTAAGGCGCCCATGCCATGTGTGTGGGAACACGACCCAAAACAGACAGAGCATCACCCCTAGTGAGGGGACTTGAATGGGCCATTGTCAGAATATGCCATCACATGTGGTCATGATGGTGAAGGCGACAGCGGTGATGACACAAAGGTAGCTGCACCCACATCCACTGCATTGGGCGTGAAAAACTGTGCTGGCCCCAGCTGCGGCAGCACCAGCTCCAGCGGCCCGGTGAGAGTGATGTCAGGGAGCGAGAGGGGCGCCAGGGAGCCCTGCTGCTGCTCCTGCCAGTGCTGGAGCACCAAGCCTGAGGGGCCGGCTGTCTCTGGGCTGCTGCTGCCGCCGCTGCTGCTGGGCAGGGACGTCCGCGCTGCAAGCGCCTGCAGGCCAGGTCATAGCAGTTTGTCAGCATAGCGCCTGACACTGGAGGACTGGGAAAGCAAGGAGGTGCGCACGCCAGGACTGCAGCTGGTGTCTGCTGCTTTCCGTGTCCATGCTTCAACATGTCATGGGAGGTGGTGGAGGTAGGGTGTGCTGCATGGTGGTCCTTGGTTGCCAACAGGGTGTGGCACCTGCTGTCGCTCTGCAGCTTGTCTGCTCAGGTCTTGCTCCCCTCCCAACAACACTTCATATGACACGCCGTCTATGCTCAAGCCAATATGGTGGCTGCGCCCCAGATAGACCTGTACAGGTGCAGGGGTCAGGGGGTACAGGAAGCAAGTGACATGCAGTACACTGGGCTGCTATGTGGATCACTCAGTCTAGCCCTTGCCTGCAGGGTTTCGAGGGGCGCCCCCAGCAGTGTCAACTGCGCATCGCTCCGCACAGCCTTCAGTGCTGCCTCAGCAGCTCTCTGTACAGCTGTGTACAGACACAGCAAGGCAGGTTTTCTAGTCAGTTGCTCAGCTCCAAACAACGTCAGTGCTCGATGTGTCTAGCTGCTCCATACCTTCTTCGTAAAACGAAATGCCAGATGCGGGCTGTAAGTCCGACTTTAGCGATGCTGCGAGCTGCGCTAAGCCCAGTGTCAGGCACGCGATATGAAACAACTTGAAGTGTATCATAGGTTTCGGGGGTATTTGCTTCCCTATACGTGTTTGAAGCACTGGTAGCCGGTTTGAACTGCAGGCACAATATATGCCATGGACGAAAGCATGGGATGTTCGTGATGTTGCAGATGAAATGGCCTACAGCACAACTAAGCCAGAGTCTTAAAGATGCTAGCTTAACGTATATGTCTGTAGACTCATGTGCTGTGCGCTCAGACACGTAAGATATGCATGTTTACACATGCGACGCAGCTTAATGCGAGTAGCGAAAGCAAACTATAGCTTGTAGACTGCGCGTCTAGCATTCGCACAGAATCGCGCAAGAGGTCATGTATCTTAGGATGGGCGGGAGGCTTGCACACTCGCAGCTTGTTGGTTTCATTGACTGCTCTGGCTCAGCCTGGTGCGGAAAACCCAGGTGACAGTTTAAGCCCGTCGGATTTGAACACTCTTAAAAAGCTTTCACCAATGATTGACCCCGCTGCCTCGCCTCTACAGGCGTTAGGAGGATTGCTATGTCTGCCGCAATCGATGCCCCGGTGCCTGCATCCAAGGTTCAACCCACAGTTCCCGGCCTGGTGGCTCTGGACGGCTCACACGCTGGCAGCAGTGACCAGCCGCTTCCCAACAGCCTGGACAACAGCAGTGTCCAGCCAACTGTTGCAGCAACAGCTCAAAAGGGGTCGTCTGGCAAAGTCAGCAAGCCCCTGGCTCAGTCGACACTGAATTTTGGACAAAATAAAAAAAACACTGCCAGCACACCATCTCCAGCTGCACTGGGAACTGCAGCTCGGTCGCAGCAGGCCATGCAGCTGCACCAAAACGACCAGACCATGCCACAGGAGTTGCAAGCACTAGAGCAGGCATCCCCACTCCCGACTGTGGCAGACCCCGTACACCCGCATCTTCATACGCTGGGCCCCCCGCCGGCTCCAGAAGCCACTACAGCCTTCATGAGCCCACCCCTCACCCAAGCTGCAGAGGCCAGCCCACTCACAGTGGCCCCCCCGGCAACAGTGGCTGGTGCTGCAGCGCCCGAGGCAGCAGGCCCCTCCCCAGCACCCTCAGCACCCCAAGCTCCCCTCCCCAGGCCAGTGTCACAGGCCCGGCTCAAGGCTGGCACCACCACCCCTCCCTTGCCGAGCCCTGACCCCAGTGCCACAGGCACCAGTGCCACCGCAAGCCTGCCAGCCGGCCCTGCTGCGCCCAGCCCAGCGAAGAAAAAGCGTAGCCGCCCGGCCAAATCCAGCTCAGGTCAGTCAGCACTGCCGGGGGGATCAGGCAAGCAGCTGACCCTGTTTGGCACCCCCTCACCCTCAGGTCTGGCCAAGCCGCCTGGGCCAGGGGCACAGGCTGGGTTGGCTGCCCAGGCCATGTCAACCCCCTCTGGCTCTGGCCCGGCTGTGGACAGCGACCAGGCAGCAGCAGGCTCGGGGAGGGCTGGGCCAGGCTCAGGGCGGGCCACACGCAGGCGCAAGGCTAGCAGCAGCAGCAGTAAGCAGGCAGATGCGACAACAGCTTCCCCTGCCAGCCATGCTGTGCTCGACACTCCAATACCTCCTGCCCAGACATGCCCTGCCCAAACAGCCCCTGCCCAAACAGCTCCTGCTGTTCAAGCCTCTGCTGCTGCCTTGCCCTGCTGGGCTGCCGGCCAGGCCCCTAGCGGCTGTGATGCACACGGCAGCAATGCCAGGCTGCAGGCTGCCGCACCGCACCACACTCAAGACACCCAGGCTGCTGTGCCTGAGGGTGCCGCCCCCTCACCAACACTGACCGCTGCCACCCCTGCCACCCCCACCGCCTCCCCGGCCCCTGCTGCCCCTGCTGCCCCTGCTGCCTGTGGTCCTCCTGGCCCTGCAGCCTGCGGCCCCCCTGCTGCAGCCGGCTGCTCAGGCTCAGACCTGACAGACAGGGGCCAGGACCCCCTGCACAGTGGGGCTGCCCCCACCGACCTGACTAGAGCTGTCGGCCAGCTGCTGATTGGCCCCGGGGCAGGGGCTGGTGCGGGGACAGGGGCAGGTGCGGGGACAGGGACAATGGCAGGGGCAGGGGCAGGTGCGGCGACAGGGGCAGTGACCCCAAGCACACCTGATGTCATGGACCTATGCTCCCCGGTCAAAGCTGTGGCTGCTGCTGCCTCGCCCTTCACCTCCACCTGCACTGCCGCAACCTATAAGGCGGAGGGGGTGCGGGCAGTCTGCTCCCTGCCTGCCCAGCAACTGAGGGAAGCCGGCACCCAGGCACCCAGGCGGCCCCGACCCAGCCAGCAGCAGGCCAGCCAGCCCAGCAGCCAGGCTCCAGAGGTGGTTCTGCTTAGCGGCTCGGAAGAGCAAGATGCGGATGCCACTGTGGGCACGGCCGGGAGCAGCAGCAGCAGTGAGACTGGCCAGGGTCAGAGGGGCAAGCGGCAGGGACGGGCTCGAGGGGGGCGGCGGGCAGGGCCTAGGGGCAGGGGGGGTCGCCGGCCCTCCCTGGACAGTGTCCAGCAGGGTTCCCGGCGCAAGGCCCCTGGCCAGCAGCCAGCTGCACTGGAGGAGGATGAAGGGCAGGCTGTCCAGGGCCTGGAAGACGGTCAGGGGCTGGAGCTGCAGCAGGCAGCTGAGGGGGTGGGGAACAAGGCCAGGGGCACGAGGCGCAGGGCGCAGGGGAGAGCTAAGGCGCGGGGCAAGGCAGGGGGGCGGGGCCAGCTGCGCAGTGGGGGGGAAGGAGATGTTGAGGTCATGGAGGTCAGCCCTGCGCAGTCAGGGAGGAAAGGGCCAGCCAGGCAGCGGGCTGCTGCTGCTGCTGCTGCTGCTGACCCTGGCACTGAAACAGAGCCGCAGCAGGAAGAGGGCCGGAAGTCCGGGGCAGGAGGCCTGGCAAAGGGGGCCCTGGGGGGAAGCCCGTTGAGGACGGTGATGAAGTGTGCAGCTGATACAGTGCCAGCGTCAGCATCCAAGCCAGCTGCAACAGGCCAGGGCTGGGGGGCCGGGGGGGGCGACAGCGGCAGCAGAGCTAGGGCGGTGGCAGGCCAGGGACTGGCTACGCTGTTCCTGCCCATCAACGAGCGCAAGCGGCTGAAACAAGAGCAGGCAAGGCGGGGCAGCAGGGCGGGCCTGCACCGAGCACTTGAAGTCGGGAACACCCCCACAGTGCCACCCTCAGGGGGAAGCAGAGGCACGGGGTGCCGGCCATGGCCCCCCCCCAGCTCACCTGTGACCTCAGTGGTCAAGGGTGTGCACCGTCAGCCTGCTCCACCCTTGACTTTGCCATACACCACAGCGTTCGCCACACCCTGCCTGCTGGCCGGGAAGGCTGGGCTGGGCTGGGCTGGGCAGGCTGGGCTCTCCCCTATCTCCGATAGCAGCAGTCACTGCCGCAGCCCTCTGCATGCCCCACGCCACCCCCTCACCCTGCTTGCTCACCCTGCCTGCCCCACCACACTGCCTGTCAATGCCTGCCATGCGCCATGAGCCTGCAGCTGGGGCGCTGCACCCCCTCACCTGGCCAGCCTAGCCTTGGTCCTGGCTGCAGGCAGCTCAGGCCAGGCAGCTGGAGGCGGCGGCCCTGGCCCTGCAGCAGGAGCTGGCTGCTGCTGCTGCTGAGGCTGCTGCTGAGGCTGCTGAGGCTGAGGCCGCGGTGCCGCCGCAGCTCTGCAAAGAGCCCGGCAAAGTTGCGGTGCAGCTGAAGGCCAGCAGAGAGGTGCGCATAGCCAAGGCTGGAGCTGGTCGTGACCCTTACCAACAAGTGTGGTCCTCACAGGTCACACTGGTCACACGGGACACTCAACCCTACTTCCACTATGACCAACACCTTGACTACCGCCTGTACAGCTAGGTTGGGCGCAGTCCTTGTTTAGCATTGCTAACCCTACCTCTGTCCCATTGCCCAGCTGGAGCCTGAGTCAGGCCACGGCTTGCCTTGCGGCCAGCAGCCTTGGCCCATGCACCCTGCTGCCACCCAGCCCCTGGCCTGTCATGACTTCAGATACCAGAGTCCGGGTTAGGGGGTATCCCCACCCCCCTGCTGGCCTTACACCACACCCCCCCGACCTGAAACCCCACCCCCCTGACCTGAAACCCCAACCCCTTGACTTGACATTCTAGCCCCCTGTACCCACCATACCCCTGACCCATGAGCAGCACTTGATACTCCACATCAATGGGCAGGGCGGCTCACACCATGCCTCACTCCTTCTCTAACGCTCCCCATGTCTCACTCCATGCTGCACCCTCAGGCTGTCCCCTCAGCCGCCCCACAAGCCAAGGTTGCAGACAAGGGTGGGGGTGAGGATGGGGGTGGGGGCGGCGCCGGCGACAGCAGCACCCCCATGCCCCTGAACCCTTTCTTTGTGGCCCGCAAGCCCCGGCCCCCTGCTGCCAAGGAGCTGGCGTCAGGAGCTGGCGGAGCAGTCAGTGCGCCCCGCAACAGGGCAGGCGGGTCCCAGCTGCCGCCAATACACGTCACCCAGCTGTCTCCCACAGCGCCCCCCCCTGCCCCCACCCAGGCTGCAGCAGGGCTAGAGGCAGCCCAGCAGCCAACCATACCCCAGGATCAGCAGGGGCTGGCCGACCTGCAGGGCTTGAACAGCCTACATCTTGGGCTGCGCATGAGTGAGAGTCAGCAGCAGCAGGAGCAGCAGGAGTCAGTACAGGGGCAGGGCGGCGTCCAGACTTACTCTACTCAGCACCTCACACTTGGGCATGACAGGTCACTCGCTCCCTCAGCTGCTGCTTGCCGAGCCCGCCAGTTCCATCCAGACATGTGGGCCCAGCACCTGAAGCTGAGGCTGGCCAGCTGCAGCCCCCTGAGACCCCTAGCAGGCCTCACACCAGCTGCCCTCCAACCAGCCGCCCAGCTGCATGCCCTGGCGGCACCTGCTGCTGCCTGCTGCGCCCTCCCTGCAGCTGGTGAGCAGGAAGCTGGTGGGAAGCTGGAGCAGGCGGCTGCCGGCCCAGCTGCAGCTGGGACTGATATCTCCATGAGGGGAGGGGATGGCACAGCTACACCTGAGGCTGGTGATGGGGAGGAACACATGGCAGCAGCAGGAGCGCCAGCAGCAGCAGCACATGAAGGAGCAGCAGGAGCTCAAGCCTCGTCCCCACCAGCACCAGCCATGGTCGAGCATACAGCTGGTGTGAGCTTGCATGATGCGGACTGCCTCCCCCACGCCCCAGCTCCCTTACCACCGCTGTTTGCGCCCAAAGCTGGGGCAGCAGGGCTGGGCAACAGGGCGGTCCAGGGCCCATCAGGGCGACCCCCCCTCCTCTCCCTGAGGCAGCAGCAGGGTGGGTACGCCATAGGGCAGCAGGGGGGTGTTGACGGGTCAGAAGGTCAGCAGCGGGGTGGATGGGGTGCAGCCCACCCGGCAGGCAGCACTGGGATGGAGGGGCAGCTGGAGGGCGGGGGGGTGGGGGCTCCGCCTCGCCTCCTGGTCGAGCTGGCTGAGTACCTGACCCAGGAGGAGCGCAGGGCGGCCAGCAGCTGCCAGGATGAGATGATGGTACGGTTGGGACAGGCAGGCTGGGCAGGCTAAGCTGGGGAGGGGAGGGTGGAGGAGATATGGGCAGATGTGAGGCTGAAAGCTACAGGTTGACTTGGCTATAATGGGTGGTGGTGAAGGGGAGGTGGTGGGGTCCGCTGCAGGAAGCAGCAATGGCGTTCAGGGTAGGGGTGGGGGTGGGGTGGGGGGCTGATGCCCATGCAGTGTGAGGTGAGGGGAGGTGGAGAAAGTGGCAGAGCAGATGAGGGTGGTCTGCTGCATACAGCCAGCCTCTCACTGCCCGCCCCTCCTCATGCTCCTGCTCCTGTAGGCCATAAGCATGACACACCCACGTCATGATATGACTGCTACTCATTAATCACCACATGCTCACTACATCAACGACATGACATGACTGCTACGCCACTGCTGCTGCTGCTGCTGCTGCTGCTACTGCTGCCGCTGCTGCCATCGCCACTGCTGCTACCGCTGCCTCTGTTCGCATTGCTCTCTGTGGCTGCAGCTAGTTGACGTGCCTGGTGCAGCCGAGCACCTGCAGCAGCTGACCTTGGAGCTGCTGCTGGTGTCAGCCACAGCCTGGGGCCCTCAGGGGCATTGGGCACCCGGCCTGGCCTGCGCATCCACCACCCAACCACCTGGCCCTGGCTCTGGCCCCCTCCCCCTCCCCATGCCGGCAACAACGCTCACCCCAGCTGTAGCCATGGACTGGACCAGCCACCCCAGGCCATTCGCCCTGGACATCAAGCCAGAACTCTCCCTTGCCTCCCTCACACCCAACGGCAGTGTGCGTGCAGCACAGCAGCAGGGGCCCGCAGCAGGGCGGGATGGGGCTCAAGCGCCTGGGGGGGGTGAGAGTGAGTCAACACAGGCCTTGCAGATGATGCAGGGGTGTTTGGAAGGTGGTGGGAAGGAGGGAGGAGGGGTAGGTGAAGGGGAGGGGCATCAGCCAGTGCCGCTAAGTGCAGCCGCAGAGGAGGCAGCTGTGGCACCGTCAGCCGCCCCTGCCAAAGCAGGGGCGGCAGCAGGAGCAGCAGGGGTGGGGGAGGGGGTGGAGGGGGCCAGGGCGCGGGACAGCCTGTCCTGGGCACTGAAGCACCAGCCCAGCTGCGCAGCCCAGGTGTGCCTCAGACCCTGCCTCCCAGGGTCCTGCCACCCTGTGTAGCTGAACACCTGAAGCCTGTAGACAGGGTCCGGGTTAGGCTCCAGGCTAGGGTCCGGGTCCAGGTTAGGGTCCAGGCTAGGGTCCGGGTCCAGGTCAGGGTCAGGGTTAGGGTCAGGGTCCAGGTTAGGGTTAGGGTTAGGGAAGGCTAACCCGGACCCTGACCCTCACCCTAACACGCAGCCAGGTCCCGCCACACTTGCAGGGCCGCCACTGCCTAGGTGCAGCTGCCTGGCGCCCAGTGTCAGGGTAGCAAGCTTGGGGCGTGGCAGGTGCACAACAGACTGGCGTTGCTGACCTCATGTGTGTGTGCCGCTGACTGCCTGCCCCTGCAGTTGTGTGGCAACACCTCTACCGCCCAGGAGCTACGCAGCTGGCTTGAGAAGTGGAGGGATCAGGTCTACGTGGCGGATCAAGATAGGGCAGCTGGACTGGATGCCAGGCCAGGTGGGTAAAGTTGGTATAGACGGTGCTGGTTACACACCTGGTCAGGCTGCTTGGCCTTGTCCATTCGTAATGCACTCAGATGCGGACAGACAGAAAACATACTGTCGTATTAATTTTGTCACAGGGCCAGGGGCAGCCAGTCCTGGGCAATCAGCAAGACAGCTGAACCAGGTAGTTACCTGGTAGCTGGAAGTGGGGCTCAACAGCAAGCTTGTGGTGGCAAGGCAGCGGCAGGCCCGAGGTTCTCTGCCCCGCTGAAGGGAGAAGAGGGGGTCGGTGCAGTCTGTTGGGGGATGGGTGCGGGAGCAAGGTTGGCTGGCAGGGCCAGGGGCCAGAGCCTGGCAGGTCTGCTGGCTGTGAGTGGTCCAGGGTTAGTGGTGTGGAGCCTCAAGGGTCCAGGGTGTGGAGGTGCAGAGCAGGGGCCCTCCGGTGCCTAGCCACCATGCAGCCAGGCTCCTGGGCTCCCTCACTTGCCCAGGGTTAGTGGTGGGAGCAGGACTCCATTATTACACGCCGGCTCCAACGCCGGAGTAGCCATCTTCTTCTCCTTCTTCTTCATATTCTTGTTATCATTATCATCATTATTATTATCTTTATAATTTATATTGTTGTTATTGTTATCATTGTTATTTATTATTGTTTTTATTGGCAGTATTATTAATATTATTGCCTAGAGTTAGGGTGAGGGTGAGGTGTGGGTACACAACCCTAACCTGACCCTCACTTAGCAATGCACCTGGGCTCCTTCTCACTTGGCAAGCCGCACATGCAACCTGGCTCAGCCTCGCCCTTTGCTGATGTCTTGAAGGGGCAGGGGTCCAGGTGTGCTCCCACCTTTGCAGTCTTTAAAGAGCATAGGTTCTAATATTGGAGGCGCTGAGATCTTGTTACTGACCCGGCCTGCTGCTGACCTGGCCGGTTGCTGACCCGGCCTGCTGCTGACCCTGCCTGCTGCCCCTGCCTGGCAGAGGGGACGCCTCAGCGCCTACTCCCCCGCAAGCAACCTCCTCCAGTGGCCTCTGCTCGAGCCCGCCCGGCCAGGAAGGCCCGGAGGGGTGGCTGGGGCAGCAGTGACGAGGACTTCATCGTGGACGACCTGGTGGACGGCAGTGACAGCAGCCAGGAGGACGCAGAGCCGCCGGGGCTGCAGAGCTGCGGCAACGCACTGGTGCTCAGCGGGCCGTGTGGCTGCGGCAAGACAGCGGCTGTGTACGCCTGCGCACTGGTGGGGTATGAGGAGGGGGTGGGAGGGAGGGAGGGAGGGGTGGGAGGGAGGGAGGGAGGGAGGGAGGGGTGGGAGGGAGGGGTGGGTGGGTGGGAAGGAGGGGTGGGTGGGAGGGAGGGGGTGGGGAAGGGTGGGTGGGAAGATGTGGGAAAGCAAGCACGGTGACCTGGGATCAGTTGTGAGGAGCCCCCGCCTGCACACTGGCTGGCGGGCGGGCGAGCGGGCGGGTTGGCTGGCTGGCTGGCCCTCTCACCCGCCCATCCAAAAGCTGGCCTACTGCCCACCTACCTCCTGCTGCTGCCCACTTTGCTGCTGCTGCTGCTGCTGCTGCTGCTGCTGCTGCTGCTGCTGCTGCTGCTGCTGCTGCTGCTGCCAGGAGTTGGGGTTCCAAGTGATCGAGGTGAATGCGGGAATGGACCGGGGTGGGGCCCAGCTGCTGCGGCTGGTGGGCGAGGCCACGCAGTCTAGGCGCCTGCCCCACCAGGCCACTGCTGGGCAGGGGCAGGGCCAGGGGGCTCAGGTCCCTCAGGGGTTGGGCCATGCAGTGCAGCACCTGCAACTGGACAGCGCACTGGTCTCCAGCACCCCTGGCCAAGTGGGTCTTGCTGGTGCTGGGACAGAGCCTGGGGAGGCCCTTCAGCCAACACTGCCCCAGGCAAAGCCAGAAAACCAGCAGCAGCAGCAGCAGCAGCAGCAGCAGCAGCAAAAGGCAAAGGTGAAGGCGGTGCCAGCATGGGCCCAGAAACAGGAGGGAAATGGTCCTAGGCTACTAGCCAGGCCCGGCTTGGGCAGCAGTAGCGGCGCCAATTGCAGACAGCTTGCGCCCGACACCCTGCCACCTGCCCAGCAGGGAGGATGCGAGCAGCCACCTCAGCAGCGCATGCCCGCCCTAAGCTTGCAGCCTGTGCCGCTGCAGCAGTCTCCACAGGGAGGAGACGCAGCAAACAGTGTCAGCACGTCAGCTCCTAGCACCTTAGGCCAACCCCAGCTGCAGGCTGCACCTGCAGCGGGTGCGGCCGCGCCTCCTCACACCCTGCCTGGGGGGGTGGCTGGCAGGTCGGGCCGTGGCAGCACAGCAGGAGGGGCCGTGGCAGGCAGGGGCGGCAAGGTCAGCAAGCGCAAGCTAAGCGGTGAGATGGTGGGGGTGGGGCGAGGGGAGGGAGGGCTGAGGCAACCATTAGTGGGTCCCTTCTTTTCCCTATCACCTCACTCGTGTCTTTCTCAGTGTCTTGATTGTATTCTTGCCTGTTAACCTGTCATCCTCACAATCCTCTACTTCTAGTCTGATAGCCTTCTAAGCCTTCTGATAGCCTTCTGTTCTTTCCCCGTGTCTGCTGTTCACTCACTGCCAGCCTTGCCCTCGTGACCTCAGGCCAGGACATTAGCGGCGTTGCTACATCTCAGGATGGCACGGAGTCGGGCCTCCTGCCCCCCTTTACCTTGCCCTCCCCCTCCCCCTTGGGCCTTCCTGCTGCTGCTGCTGCTGCTGCTGCTGCTGCTGCTGCCCCGGCTTCTGGCAGCCCCAGCCAGCCGCCAGGCAAGAAGGCGCGGGCCAAGGCCAGCAAGGCTCCCCTGATGGCGGTGCCCCCCAGCACAGCTGCTCCAGTGGCAGCACCTGCACCTGCTCCAGAACCTGACCCAGTAGGCACTGCTGCCGCTCTCACAGGTGCAGCAGGCTCGAGCCAAGGTGCGGCAGCAGCAGCAGCAGCAGCACCTGCTGCAGGCATTGCTGGGGAGCCTGTCACAGAACCAGCGGCAGCGGCGGCAGCAGCAGCTGCAGCAGGGACCAGCGGTGCAGGTCAGAGCGGGCCTGTTCAGCCTGCCACTGCTGCTGCCCGGGCCCAGGGGCAGCAGCTCGTCGACCTGGATGACTCAGCGCCCCAGGAGACAGGCAAAGGCAGCCAAGACAGCTCCAAAGGTGCTGCCAACCACCAGCTCCGGCCTGAGGCTGGCCTGGTGCAGGCAGAGGTTGTGCTGCCTTGTCCACCGCCCTCACCTCCCCCTCAGCTCCTCCCACCACAGCAGCAGCAGGTGCTAGGCGGAGAAATCCAGGAGCAAGGGCCACAGGGGCAGGGGCCACAGGGGCAGGGGCAAGAGCAAGGGCTTCAAAGGACGGGGCCTCTGGGACAGGAGCAGGGGCATGCGCTTCAGGGCCAGGGGAAGGTCAGGAGGCCTGGCAAGGTGAAGGCCAGGGGCAGAGCCAATGCCGGCCGGGCAGTTCTAGCCAGCAGTGATAGCGAGGATAGCGAGACACATGTCACACATGTGGTCACTCCCTTGCCAGACATCTCACTCCTTGTTTCCTCTGGCCAGCTTCCTGGCCTGGATCAGGGTCTGGGCCAACAGCTGCCCCCAGCCACACTGATTTTGTGTGAGGAAGTGGATCTGCTCCTGGATGAAGACAAGGGGTTCTACGCAGCCCTGGTCACTCTTATCTCTGATACAAAGGTGTGAGCGCAACCCTGATCTAGTTTGAACCTGACCTCAGCTGTTATGCCTTGATACAACCTGGCCATGTCTGGCACGGCATGTACATGCCTGATCTGACCTGATCTGACCTGACCTAGTTTTGCCTGATCTGCACTGCTGTCCCTGCTCCCTGCTACCTGCCTTACACTGGCCCTTGCTGCATCACCCTCCTGCTACTCCTCGCAGCGACCCATGATCCTGACCCTGAACTCCAGCCAGCTTCCACCCGCGCTCATACCCCTGGGCCTGACCCAACTGCACTTCAGCCCTCCCTCCCCCTCCATGCTTCTCCGCACAGCCTGCATGGTGGCCTGTGCCGAGGGCTTTGGCAGCAGCCCCCACGTCTCCCTCTCCCTCCTGCAACAAGTCGTGGGGTCAGCGTCAGGAGACATCCGAGCCTGCCTGGCCAAGCTAGAGCTCCTGCTCCGAACCGCCTCAGCTGCAGTCGAAGCTCCAGTCTCAGCTGCCCCTGACCCCACCCTCCACCTACACTCAAGGCTTGACGCCAGCCCCGGGGCAGGTCAGGCTGTATCTTGCTCAGACACCCGAGAAGCCGACCAGATATGGCCGGGAGTCCCACAGGACCACGGCCTGGACCTAGTAGAGCGGGCTGAGGATGTAATGCAGCAGATTGATGCGGCGCAAACGTGCTGGGCAGCGGTCGTGGACGCTGCGGCATCATCTCGCGGAGTTAAACAGTGGGACGCCGCGGGGCTTGCGAACCCTCCGACCCGGAGGGGTGACGCGACGAGCGAGGCAGCGGAGGATTCAGATGCGAGTGCAGCGATGAGAAGTGCCCAGCAGCGTCGGCAGCTTCAGGCTGACTACTCCGTGGCCTGTGAAGAAGCCCTGGTGCAACAGCTGGTAGCGCAGTGGCGGGCCGCGGCACATGCCCGACAACTAGCTTTCTTCCAGCCGCGCATGCAAGCCGGTAAGGGCGGGCGGGGCGCGCGATCCGGCGGGCGCCGAGGGCGCCGCCCCAGTGCAAGTCCCGCAGTTGCTCGCACGCCAGACAGTGCGCTAGAAGGCACCCACCCCAGCGTGGAGGACGACGCGAATAAGGGCCTCAGCGTGCGACAGGAGGCCGCGTCTGAGCCTGATGGCCCTGCTCCTGGCAAAACCGGGCTGGAGGGTGCTGCCTCTCCCTCCTCAGCACCCACACCCTGCCTCACCCCTGCCCCCAGCCTCACCCCTGACCCCACTCCGTGTCTGCCACCTCTCTATCAACCGACACCGGCTGCTGGGCAACCACACATGGAAGCAAGCAGCTGCCCAGCAGCTGCCAACCACCTCACTGGTCAGACCACAGCGTTTCCAACCGTTTCTACAGACCCAAACCTGGGCTGTGACCCACAAATCACCACAAGCACAAGCGCTGTCCAGCCCTGCCTTCTTGAGCCACAGGTCGCCACTAGTGCCCCGGTTGGTGATGATGGGGCTGCTGATTGCCCTAGAGCAGCAGCAGCAGCAGGGGTAGCTGCAGCTGCTGACTCGAAGGAGCAGCCCCCTGCTCCCTGTAGCACAGGGCTGTACACAGCACCAGCAGCCACATCAGGCCTGGGTCCAGAGCTGGGTAAGGGGGTCCTCACAGCACCACAGCCGGCAGGGGAGCTGGAGCTGGCCCTCCACAAGGCCTTAAGTGCAACCGCGCGTCAACTGCCGCCACCCCCAGCCCCCCTCCCCCTAGCCCCCCAAGGCTGGCAACAGCTGCAGCGGTTTAGGAGCAGCATGCGGCGTTATTTGAAAAGCGCTGATCACACATCACAGGCCAGCTTGCGTGACAATGCTGACATGCCAGTGCTGCGGCCACTGCCCCCTCAGCAGGAAGGACAGCAGCAGCAGCAGGAGCAGCAACAGGAGCAGCGGCAGGAGCAGCAGCAGCAGGGCAGTGAGCAACAGCAGCCTCCCTGTGCAATGACTGGGGTTGAGGCAACACCGCATGGTGGTGACATGGCCCTGCATGACAGCATGTTGCGTGAGTGTGACCTGATGTGTGAGCTGGCCAGGCTGGCAGGCAGCCTGAGTGACGCCCAGCTGTTGAGCTGCGAGCGTGACACGACAGTGCCTGTGTCAGGCCCCTGCCCTACTCAGCACCACTGCCTGCCCTCGCTGCTCACCCCCTTGGCGCCAGGCCACGGCACGCTGCTGGCCTGCAGCAGCCCTTCATGCCCCTTCCCCCGCCCTGCACCCCTCCCTTGCTTCCCTGCACCCAACCCCCTCCCTGGGTTCTGCTGCCAGCCAGTCATGGGTAGCGAGCAGCACCTGATGTGTTGCAGCGGCCCCAGCTTTGGCTGCGACTTGCAGGCAGGTGCAGCTGGGCTGGGTGCAGCCTGGGTGCGGGGCTGGGCTGTGTGGGATGTTTTGGGCTGTGGCACTCGTCAACTGGGCAGCAAGCGGTGGCGGTCAACTCTTACAGAGGCCATGCAGCAGCTGCAGGAAGTTGAAGGGCTGGGGCCTGATACTGGGCCCCCGCGCCTAGATCCCATGCACTCGGTGTCGATCGCTCAGCAGGCAGCTTGGCTCCTCGCTCACGCGGTCCCGCAGCAGTTGAGCCACGTGGCTACTTCAGGCAATGCACCCGCTTCGGAGTGGCCGGATCAGCTCGTGGACCCGGTGCGGGAGCGGGCTTGCCAGAAGGCCGCACGCATGATGAGCGTGATCAACGATGCGCTGCTGGCTTGCAGCACGCTAGGTTCCGTGCAGTCCGGTGGCATTGGGGCGATAGAGCGGACCGCAGCCTTGGCCGCGATGTGCAAGGCCGAAGCGCTTCGTGCAGCTTGGTGCTGGGGCGGTCGACTGACCGGTCGTGCGCCGCGGTCGACTGACCGGTCGTCTCGCTTCGTGCATGCACTGCAGTATTCGTCCATTCCTGAAGACATGTGGCCGCAGTTGGAGCAACTGACATACTGTTAGAGACCTGTAAGCGGACAGGGCAGAGCGGGACCAGACTAAGGTTACAAATACTGAATATTGAATACCTGTAGGGAGCGTCCCCGTTACATGTTACATTGTTATGTTATGTTACATGTTACATCCCGTATACGTACACGTGCCGGTCATGTTACATAGCCTTCTTAGCTGCTCGGCTCGATTACAGTGAGCTTGTACACCCCGCCGCACTGGTCGCAACTGCTCCCGCACCTAGAAATATTTTTGGGGTCGCGGGCCGCAGGTCTACAACAGTGTCATATTGGCAGCAGATGTTGTACTTCAGCAAGTTCGCAAATGACTGGCTCTTTCGTTTTCAAGCGACGGCATTGTGGTGTGCTAGTGCGGCTGAGCTTGGCGTCGCTAACATGAGCCAGCTGGCTCAAATGCAAGCTTGACGGTGCACCCAGCATCTCCAAAAAGCGCAGCCCCGAGCCAAGTTTTGGCCCACTGCCGCGAGAGGACCGGGGTGAAGCAATGCGTCACGCAGCAACTTCTGACTTCTACTTCTACTTTTAATTCCACTTCTACTTCTACTTCTTCTTCTACTTCTGACTTCTACACGCAACAACTTCTGGCTTTTGCACAACCTTAATATGCATGTCCCGGTGCCGGGACGTGTGCGATTGGCGTAGCACCGTGCGGCATGCGATGAACGCTTAGTCTGCTATACGCCCGTGATGCCAGGAACCCCGTAATCGTTAGCATGTAACATCCCGTGTAACATCCCGTGTAACACCCGTATAACCCGCAAATGTAACAGTTACATGTACGTACATGTACGTTAGGGCGCGACCATATCATTTTTGATCATATTTCAGCATGGACATATCAACTGCCTTGTGGGCCGCCCTTGGCAGATATGGCCGTGGCTTCGTGATCCATACATAGCTAAGGCTTTCCGCCAGCCTACTCTCCGCTCGCTAAGTCTCAACTCTTCTCCACCGCCCTACAAGCGGTGAAAATCATATTCCAATCATATTCAGTCATATCGGCGTTTCCTCAGGAAAATCATATTTCGGTCGCGCCCTAATGTACGTACATGAGACTCTCCCTAAATACCTGCCCCTGCAACTGCAACTGCAACTGCAACTGGAGCAACTGACATACAACTGACTTTGTGGGGTTCGGAACATGTGTGTGGCTGCGCTGTACAGGGAGGCAGTGCTGGGTTACGTTTACTGTGTAGCATTCGCCTCTCTCAGAATCGTCAAGGCGGCGTCATCAGGTCGATGCATCAGCACATGGCAAGTCATGTCGACAGAGACACACGACATGTACTGCTTCAAAGCGTTTTGCATTAGCTTCAGTACGCGTGACGCTCATCCCACTAGTGGCTGGCTACTAGATCATAGGTTCAGGCTTAAGAAGGATGGGGCTCTGGCTAAAGAAGGCTGGGGCGTTCTTTTGGTTCGTAAAGCATGGTTTTTGAACATAATCATTGTTGTCCGGACTGGCCGCATTCGTATGGCATTCTCGCCCCCCCCCTGGGCAGACCAGCCCTGTCGAGTAGCGAGCCTGCAGGTAATGGAAGTAATGCAAGTAGTCGCTTCAAGAGCGTGTCGGGCCCATGCGCGTCATTTGTCGTTCTTTGTAGATCCAGTCACCTGACTCGTCGGAAACTCTAGCTATCGACACCAAGCCGTGGTTCACGCTCGGACGGTGAGTGGCTTTACCGTGTAGCGGTAGCTGGTCGTCATGCGCCATGATCTGATGCCGCCGTTTCCCATGAGAAGCCACTGCGGGCACTGAACCGACCTACCCTGTTTGCACAGGGTCAATCAAGACATTGATCTTCATCACCAGTCCTGCTCCCGCTTGCACGCTGCTCTAGTGCATCACACAGACGGGCGCCTGTTCGTCATTGACCTGCAATCGGTGAGCTGCTTTCAAACCTCAAGTTACTGCTTGAAGCGGTCCCCAAAGATCTCTGCTAGGATTGGGTTACAGTGTCCATGGTGACCTTCTGTACTGCTTCTAGTTGCAACATAGTGATGCTGCTGACTTGGCCTGGCGAGACTTAGCGATGGTAACACACTGGAGTGCTGTGCAGGCACAAGGCACCTTCTTGGACGGCAAGCCAGTGCCAGCATACAAGCCCACGTGCCTAAAGGACGGAGCAACCCTCACGTTTGCTGCTCTGCCCACACGCTTCATTGTGACAGTCGAGTCAGCAGGTGGGTGTCCCATTGCCGTCAGCCAGGCTTCACCAGGTATGACACTTGCAGTGGTGGGACCTAGAGCAGCAACAGCAGCTGCAACGCCGCAGTACCACCTGCCCACCAACCAGCCTTGAGCAGCAGCAATGCCAAGGCATTTGTACTCGAGCATACATGTGAGCGAGAGCCACTGACCCAACGCTCCACATGGTGCTTATTTTGCCTGTCAGGAGAAAAGCGCGGCAGGAGTGAGGCAAAGCAGGGCACCGGCAGCAACAGCAGGCGCAAGAGCGACCCGGCCATGTCAGTCAGGGCGTCCCACCTGCTGGTCAAGCACAAGGATTCCCGCCGCCCCTCCTCATGGAAGGTGGGCCCTCTGGCACTGGCCCTCTGGCTGCCTGTCGCCCTCTGGCTGTGATTGCCGTGACTGTGGCCCTGTGAGCAGCCCCTGGGCGCTGAAGTGTGACATGGGCATGGCATGCCATGTTGATCATGCATGGTCCAGACACGAGGTACTGCAGCTGATGTGACACTGCGGATGTGCTGATGTGCTGACTATGACACTATGACTATGGTACGAGGTACTGCAGCTGATGTGCAGACTATGACACCGCAGCCTCTGGTATGGACGCCCAGGGCAGTGCCCGCATGGGGGTGTGGGGGTGACAAGGGGGGCTGATGCTGTGTGTATACCTGCCTGCGCTCCTCTCTGTTCCAACGACCTATCATCAGCCGAGTCTACCCATGTGCATGCCCCTGCTGCTCTTCTTCGGGAAGCTGATAGCTAATCAGTTGCATAGCGGGCGGCATACGCTTTGTTGTAATTGACGTGAAAACACCGTCTTGAGCAATCAAATGGTTCGTATCAGTGTTCGCTGCTTCTAGCAATGGAATGTGGCACAGCTGCTTCCTACATGACCCTCACGCCACCCTGCATGTGCCCACTGGTGCACCAGGCACAGTCTGCGCCACTAGCATGCGGTGAAGGCCGAGCGCCAAGGTGCCAAGTCCACACCTCAGGGCAAGGATGAAGCAGCCGCAAAGCAGCAGGCACCATAACCAGCCCAGCCCAGACAAGCCCATCTGAGGCTGGTCAGTCGGCTGCCAGACAAACTCGCCACTGGCCTTGCATGCATGAACCTGGGCATGTATGCCGCATGTCGCTTCAGTAGTCGTGCGGCTCATTCTCATCACCCTCCATGGATGCATGGATGCATATCGGCATTCTTGTACTCAGCGCATGCACGCACCTCTCAATTTGTGTTGGCATGGACAAGCAGGTGAGCTTGCATGGCTGCGTGCCCCTGCTTGCAGGAGCCCGTGGTGACCAGGACTCAGGAGGAGGCCCTGGACATGATCAAGGTGTGTCCTTGCATGGCTGCATGGCATGGCATTATTTTGCATCATGCACCAGCCATCTGACGCATTGTAGCCTGCATATAGCACTCGAAAAAAACCAGCGATGTATTCCCTGCCCAAACCCGCTTGGTGTAGCTAGCACCTCCTCTTAGGCTGTTGGGCTATGACAGGGAGGACCATGATAGCCGGGGTGGACTCCGCTGCTGCACTTGCCCCTGCCGCTGCCCCTCTCCCCTGCTGCTGCCCCTGCCCCTGCCCCTGCCCCTGCCCCTGCCCCTGCCCCTGCCCATTTACCCTGCTAGGCTCTTCTGACATCTGCTCTGTCTTGGCCTGCTCCAGGCCTTCCATGGCCAGCTGGTGCGGGGCGAGGCAGACTTTGCCACGCTGGCCTCCAAGGAGTCGCATTGCAGCAGTGCACAACGAGGAGGAGACCTGGGCACCTTCTCGTGGGTGGCATGCACCCACCTACAGCACCATTTGAGCTGGAAAACCTTAACTCCTACGGCTTACTAGCGATCTGTGGTTCTGAACCTGGCTGCTCCTATGTGCGGATGTGTGCATCTGTTGTGGTGACCCAAAGCATGGGAAGGCACGCCTGTACCCCACCAGCACTGCACAGCAAGGCATAGACGTGAGTGAGGTGGTGAGTAGGGTGCTTATGGTGTCGTCTTGCTGATGTGCAGGTCGGGGCAGATGCAGAAGCCATTCGAGGATGCCACCTTTGCGCTGAAGGTAACGTTGCCTGCTCAAATTTGCGCATTCCATAGCCTGATGTGCATGCTTCCGCCCATGCTTCATACCCCAGGTATGGTGTGGTGCCCTTGCCACTGAGGGTAAGGGTTAGGGTTCACCCTGCCGGTGCCCTTGCCCGCTATGATGTGCAGGTGGGTGAGTTGAGTGGTCCCGTCTTCACGGACAGTGGCGTGCACCTGATCCTGAGGACTGCCTGACCGGGCTTGACTTCACAGCATAGCATCTCCACCCAGGCCGCTTACCAGGCCCAGCAAGTGGTTCCCGCATGACGTATCGCGCGACAGTATGATTGGTCACACGTTGTCACTTCGTGTGGTGAATGATGAAGAAGGGGGTGGCGGTGTGTGATACTCTGGTTTAGTAGTTAGCAGCGAGTTTTGAAGTGATTGCCTTGGCACCTTCGTTGTTATGGTTGGAGCGCTGCCAGCAACCATCTACCTGTCACCGCCAAGTGCGCTCGACACGTTGTTGTTAAGCAGCCTGCCGCCTCTTTCACCGCCTCCAATCCCGCTGCACCCAGCCGGCTTCCGCCACCGCCACCGCGGTTTATTGAAAAGCGCACCAATGGCCGCCTTTCTTTCTCTCAGTTCCGTGCAGGTGTGCCCTTTGTGCGATGTTTGCACCATTTCGTGTTGAAATCGCCAAGCTGGCTTTGCAGAACTGTTGAGGGTGCTACATCTCGCAATCGAGAAGTCATGACACTTGCACATTGCGTAAAGTTACGCGACTACATTCAAACAATGAATCTGAACGGTGCGTGCACCACCTCACCGCACCACACCCCGCTGTGCAGTTTAGCATCAAGCTTACAGATTGTTTCGCGGTACACACTTACTCAAGTAGCACACATACACACAAAACCGCCAGCCACATCACCGTTTTTAGTAAATGCCTGGCACACAAAGGGTTCAGCAGCAAAAGTGTGGTATCCAGTTTTGAACCAAGAACAGACATGCGAACACCACCACCAAAATTGAGCAAAATCTGTGTCCTGCAACCAGGACCACTGCCAACGGAATTTCCGCTCCATTTCCATCAAACACCTCATCCGTGCATTCGTACTGCTTTGTATTGATCCCAACACCCATGAAACTGATCAAATGACACACCATCTCAAAAACTGGTGCAGGATTCCTGCCAAGGCCTCCAGTACTGGGTGCTGGTCCGAGTAACCTAAACTGCTCCTGCTGCCAAGCAACCCCAAGACCGCCTTTTGCTCCATACCCAGGACAGCCATAGTCCTTGAACCGTTGCCCATCATCAGCTGCAGACCTCACCCCTCAATGCAATCCCTGCATTGCCATTGTGCTGCACCTCAGCAACACCTCACCCAGCAACATTCCGATGATCTTGACATGCAACACGGGCATATAAACTCCATGCATGCAAGGAACCTCTATGCAGTGTCACACCTATGTGATGACGATGTACACATGCGTCCGGTAGCCAGACATGCCAACAAATGCTTACTCCGTTGTCAGTGGTGGCACCTACCGCCCAACTAGCCAAAACAGGCAATGCAGTGCCCTCCAACTGTGACAAAATTGATGCAAGGTGTGAGATTTGTATGGTCACTGATAAAGTCCTTGTTGGAGCCTCACAACCTCAGTAGCTGTAGGCAACGCTCCCACCCACTGGAGCTGAATCTGACCAATGTCGTCTGGAAAGCAGCGCAAACAAAGGGATTGCATCGGCCGCCCTCGGGTTCAGCAAGAGGGCAGAGTCCTACATCCTGGACAAAAAAGCGGTCGATCAACCAGCTTCACCCTGAGCTCAAGGGAATTGAACCCAGGCCTCCCTACCCCGCGCTCGCCCACTGCCCTGCCTGGCAGTGTGATGATTGTCGCCTGCATTGTCCCCGCCTGCCTGCTTGTTTGCCGTATTGTAATGTGCGACAGCTGAACCCCTGCCTGCCTGCCTCCCTGCCTGGGCCTGCCTGACCTGGCCTGCCTGCCTGGCCGCCGCTACTCAGGCACCACAGCTAGTGTCTCCAATGCCTTGCCCAGACGCAACACATGTGTGCAGGTGGCAAGCAGGCTCCACACGTGCGGCCTGAGAGGCTGCTCAGCTCCCTAACCTAGGAGGTCCCTCGCTCACCTCCCTCACCCTCACCCCAGCTGGTCCTGACACAGGTCCGGCTGCCTCACCTCCCCGTGACTCACGGCCTCCCGTGCGGCTGGTGCTCGGGGCCAGGAAGCCCAGCCCTTGACGCCGCCCCAGCTTGACGGTGCGCATGGGCGGCAGCAACCGGTCCAGCAGGCTCTCTCTAGCCCCGGCCAGCGCCTCCCCTGCTGCCTTAGCCACCGCCTTCACAGCCGCAGCCGCCCCGCCACCCGTCACCGTCGCCAGGGCAGGCTTGCTGTGGGGAGTGCATTGACAGTCATGAGGGCTGGCGGTCACCTGGTAGCTGGCTGGAAGCTGGGCGTGTGGAGGTGGGAAGGAGAGGTGCAGTGGTGCAGGGCCTGGGAGCGCAGGGTGAGTCGCAGGGGGCATAGGCGGCATGACCTGGGGCTGGGGGGAGGAGAGCGCCAGCAGCCGCTGACATGGAGGGGGGCTGAAGATGGTGGGTAGGGTGCCTGAGGGTGGGGCGGCGCCAGTCATGGCTGGACCCACGGCTTGGACGGCTATGGAGGAGTCAGTGATGAAGGAGGAGCCCATCACGCTTACTCCAGCCCGCAGGGTGGCAGTGGTGGAGGCGAAGGGGCTGAGGCCATGCAGGCTGGTGCCGGAGCTGGCGCAGCTGTTGGTGGGTGTAGCTAGGCAGCACAAGGCGGTGAGGGCAGAGGCAGGGGGGGCCAGGGGACCTGGTGGTCCAGGGGTGGCGGTGCGAGGGGCTCCATGCCGAGTGCTGTCCTCAGACAGGGCATTAGGACGAGGCATGACTGGGAGGGTATTGCTGGGGCTGGCTGCTGTGCTGGCTGCCCGATGAAACCTGCAGCTTGCCATTGCAGCTTGCTTGCTCACAGATGCAGGAGGGGGAGAGGAGGGGGGGAGGGGGCCAGAGCAGTGTGTCTGCTGCTGCCCTGTCTCAGCCACCGCCTGGACCTTGCTGCCCTTGCCTGCATGTGCGCTGGAGTGATGGTTCTGACACTGACTGTCCATGTCTCCACTCCCATGCGCCGAAGCCGCTGCATTGCCCTCAGCCAAGTCAGCTGCAGCAGGGGCCGGGGCAGCAGCAGCGGCAGCTACAGCAGCGGCATGCAGACTCGGCAGGTCTAGCGCTGAGTGGTAGGCGGGCAGCAGGCGGTGCCGGCCACGCCCTGTGAGGCGCCACCTGGCCAGACCAGCTTTGTCAGCACCACCCGCCCCTGCCAGGCTGTTTGCAGCAGCCTCACCCAGCTGCTGGGCAGCTAACGCCGCGGCAGGCTGCAGTTCACACAACTCCTCCCCCAGCAAGAATTCTTCTTCACACTGGCCCGCCTGCACCCCCTGCTGCTGGCCCTCTGAGCTGTGAGGATGCTTTGGCACAGCTGCAGCCGCTGCTCTGCTGCTCCTGCTGCCGCCCAGCAGACTGCGCTGCTCTGGTGCTGCGCAGTGCAGGGCCAGCACCGCGTGCCGCATGGCCTCCGGGCCGCAGCCCTGCCTGGCCTGCTGTGGCCCCACCTCACTGCACAGCACTGCGCTGCTGCTGCGGTGCAGGCTGAAGCACCCGGCCACACGGCTGCGCTTCCCACTCCCGGCCTGACCGCCCTGGGGCCCAGCCCCAGGTGCAGTGCCGGCAGCAGGGGCCAGGCAGACGGCTCCTGACCCTGAGGCCCGCCATTCGCGCACTTGGGCTGACACCTCTGGCTGCGCTGCCGCAGCCTGGGGCGCGGGCTGCGTGGGGGTACGAGGCTGCGCTGCTGCTGGCTGATTCTGACAACCTGCTGAGTCATCCTCCAGGTTGTGCTGCCTAGCCTCACACAGGTCCATGCCCTGGGCTGAAGGGCCAGCCAGCTGATGCTCTGCGTCCAGCATGGCTTCGGCCAGCAGGGTGTCAGCACAGCTGGGGTGGAGCTCTATGCTTGAGCGCCGCTTCTGGGCGCAGGGGCTAGGGCAGGGGCCAGACGGAACAGCAAAGCCCCGCACCACCCGTTGTGGCTCCACACCTCCTGGGCGCCAGATGCTGCTGTGCCCGGCCTCTGCGGCTGGAGCTGGCACAGCAGCATCAGCACCTTCACAGATGTGGCGTTCCGGGTTGGCGCAATGCTGGGATGGCGGAGGGGCCTGCTGGTGTCCAGGACTGCTGACAGAGGCAATGGGAGCAGCCCAGCGCCGGGTGCTGTGCACCGTGGCTGCGACTGGTTTAACAGCCAACAGCGCTGCAGCTGATGGCTGAGTCAACTGTGGCTGGGGTTGGCGGGAAGGGACTGATGTGAGGCCGGGGCTGGTGGGGGCGGCATCTTGCTGCTGAAAGTGTTCGTCTTGGTAGTGGCGGGGTAACCATTTGGACAGCAGGGCCGGCAGGGTGCGCCAGGGGGCACGCTGCATGCCAGCCTGTGCAAGTGCCTGGCCCATTGCCTCGCTGCACAGCTGCACACGCGTAGACATCATGCCGACTGTGCCAACGAACAGCTGAGGAATGGCTGACAGAAAGGCTTCATAGCTGTCGTCATTCCGGCTTAAAGTGAACTGATCTCTGAAGCAGGGATCCACGATGATATCATGGCCTGCAGAGTGGGCCAGCGCGTAGCAAGTGATTAGTTACTGCTAATAGTGTGCAACCTGCGAAATAGCAGCAGCCAATCGCACCTGCGGGATGGTGTACAAGCACGAAGGCGTGGCGTAGTTGAGCCATGCTTTCCGCTTTGCGCTCCGCGCCCAGACCTATGCGGACTGTAGCTCTACCAAAGCTCTTTGCAAGCAAAGAAGCTAGTGCCCGCAGAGTTCTGATGCTCACGCCTGCTGGATCAGGCAGGCACTGCATCCAGCACCAGGCCTCCTCTGCTGCAAGGGCTACACTTTGGACCACCTGCAGCAGAGGAGCGGGCGGAGCGTTCAGAGTCAGATTTTTCCAGGTAGGCAGATTCGCCTGGGATCTTCCTCTCAAACCTGCTGGATGGCCACCGGTGTCGCACACAATGCCTCCATAAGGTGGCTATTGATAAAGCTCTTAGCCTGCAGCGCAGTCGCACTGCACACCGTCATATCAAACGGTGCCTCATTGAGCCAGTGCAGCAAATGTTGAAACTAGCTTCACTGCAGGAAAGCTGCAGAAAAAGTTGCGAGAACCTACGGCCACCTGCGAAGTAGCGCAGACTGGCGCTGGATGGTTTTGCTCTGCCTCTAGGTCCAATAGCTCCATATCGCTGCCATAGCTGATGGCACTGTGGGTCTCGGCAGGATACTGCGGCATTGTGCGTGACTTCGTGCCTTCCTTCTTGAGGTTACTGACATCTACTGGCGCGATGCTGCGATGCAGCAAGCAAGCCGTTCAAGGTGCCCGGGGGGGGGGGGCGAATAAATATCATACCTCACTACCTTCGAAACAAGCATTCGACCCTCACGAAACGACGGTTTTTAATGGCCGTAGATCACACTCCTGGAGCACACAACCGGCCTGAGACCAGTGTACTGCCAGCATGCAAGCACATAACTTGTAAAAAGATGGGGCATAAGTCAGGCGACCCCAACTAGCAAAAAATGACAGGAAATGATAGGAAACCGACCCCTGGTAATCAAAACGACGCCGCGTCTCAGCCACGTGGTTTCTATTTGTGTTTCGCACATCCCTGGATAGAGGACTCTGTCAGCTATGCGGTGCAGCTTGTAACATTAAATATTGTGCAGTGTGCTGAGTGCTATGGCGGCTCAAATCTTGACATTCAAATTCATGCCAGTTTTGCTCATGCGGGCCTCGCCGCGACCGACCGCCGCGACCGACGTGGCCCAGTAGCCTCTGCAAACAGTCAGGGACAGTCGCCGCAGTCAAAACAATGCACATGGCACGCCAAACCGATGTAACGACGCCCCTCCACCCATGCTCGGAAGTGGGAGGGGGTGGAGGGCTGCTGCTACGTTACCTTGCTCGACATGTTGGGTCCGATTGCTACGTTACCTTGCTCGACATTGCTACGTTACCTTGCTCGACATGTTGGGTCCGATCCCTCCCGCCCGCCCTCCGCTTGCGTGTCGAGCTTGTGTCCAGCTCCGCCCTGACCCCCTGCTGCTCAGCTGGAGGGGTGGGCAGCCCAGGGGCGGCACCAGCACCAGCTGCATGCTGCTGCCAGGGGGGTGCACCAGGAGGGGGGGGCAGGTCAGGGGCGGCACAAGCACCAGCTGCCAGCTGCTGCCAAGGGGGTGCAGCCGGAGGGGGCAGCAGGTCAGGGGCGGCACCAGCACCAGCCGCCTGCTGCTGCCAGGGGGGTGCAGCACGAGGGGGGGGCAGGTCAGGGGCGGCACCAGCACCAGCCGCCTGCTGCTGCCAGGGGGGTGCAGCTGGAGGGGGGGGCAGGTTAGGGGCGGCATGCAGGCTTAGGGCTTAGGGGGGGGTGGGAGGGGCTGGGAGGAGGTGGGAGGGGGTGGGTGGGGGGTGGGGAGGCTGGGAGGAGGTGGGAGGGGGTGAGTGGGGGGTGGGAGGGGCTGGGAAGGGGTGGGAAGGGGTGGGAGGGGGTGGCGGGGCAGTGAGGGGGCTGGGAGGGGGTGGGAGGGGCTGGCAGGCTTCTGCGGGGGCTGGGAGGTGGTGGGGCTGCAAGGGGGTGCGAGGGGCAGGGTCCAGGCGGTCGGAGTAGGCTAGTCAACTCTGCAAGGCAGAGTCGGGTCACGCCAAAGTCAATTACGGTGGGCCTGATTGATGAACTGCCGTGCTTTCTTTTCCAGTAGCTGTGTCGTAGAGTTACGAACAGTTTAATAACTCGATATTCAAAAAAGTCACAGTGGTCAGCTTACAACATGCCGATTTGTGCAAGGAGGTACTTTTCTGTGTGACTGGCGTGAGAGAGGAGCGCACCTCCCACATAACCCTGCGCGTTTGATGCAATGTCCAGTTATCACTGGCCCCACGACGGTCTTCCGACACCGCCTGCAGCAATGAAAGGCTCGCGGAGCAAGCCTGGCGGGCTGAATTTAGATTGTACTTCTGGCTCGATAGCAGGCGCAGCTCCATCACTGATGCCGTTACATACCACTAGAACAACCGATAGTGAGCAGCTGAGGTGTGTCCGCGCTCGCTTGCGCCGGCATGGGCTCCGATGCAAGGATTAACTCGCCGCTTGCCAGTAGATGCGGAGTAATTCGCAGGTGCCAATGCAACAAACGCTACCGAAATCGGTGCACTATGTAGCGAGAATTTGCATGAAGATTACCAACCCCATGTTGGGACATCCTGAGCATAAGGTTTCACACAGAATGGCCCCGGTTTAGGCCTCGGTTACGAGGAGCACAGCCCTGAGCTCAAGCCTAGCCGACATCGTAACCACCACAGTATGCCGTGCTCACCTCGTCATTGAGTCGTCAACTGCCAGCAATGTGTGACACCCTGCCGAGAACAGCTCAACCACCAACCAATCACCATCACCAACCAATGGTTGTATGGCGCCACGCAGCGAGCACCCCGGCAATGTGATGATTGTTAGAGAATACAGTCAAGCCATTGAGGCGACTCTTCGTCACGGGTAGTGTGTGTTTGTGTGACCGGTAGGACTTAAGCAGACTCCTGCGTGAGGCACGACGGCACGATCGTGCCCTCGCGCAGGTATGGTATTGTTCCGTATTGCTATGCACATAGTTACAGCCTCTCATCACGTGCATATATATATCTGTATATATATATATATAATTGTTCTTCTCTTTACACTTCTCATGGCACGGTCGTGCCCTCGCGCAGATTATGGGCCCACCCATTGCCAGTGCAAGTGGCTTCTAACCGAGGAAGGGCCACAAGATGATTTCAGTATGCGCCGTTGCGGTGGACGTGGAGACTCTCATGGGGCACAACTATTCGAAGTGGAGTTGGGAGTGCAAGAACGCACTCGCCCTCGCCGCCCTGCTGGACGCAGTAATCGTAACCGCAACCCCCGCAGCCACTCCTGCTCCCTTGCCAGCTGCGCCAGCAACTGTGGACCGCGGCCAGGACCTGCGGGCCCACGCCTTCATCTGTCTGACGGTGGACGCCACACGCTACCGGTCAGTGTGCGAGGCGAACCCTACGGCCCGAGGGCTGTGGGATGCCCTGGCAGGCCTGCACGCGCAGCGGGCCTTGGCCACCAGGGGGGTTCTGCTAGAGCAAGTAACGCGCCTTGGTATGTTGTCGGGTCAGTCATTCACATAGTATTGGGCACATGCAGAGCAACTCCATGCAGAAGCGAACCCAACCGGCAGCCCACCCATTGTCGACACCCTCTACTTTGCGCTGCGCGGCTTGCAGCCAGAGTTTGACCCCGTCTCCAACCCTATGCTCACCCAACGCGATGCAGCTGTCACATTTGTTTATGCGCTGCCAGCACAGCTAATGCACCAGGGAAGTGGCGTAGGCCGTCCTGTATCCCTATCCTGGTGTAGAGCCCCTACACTTCTCCACAGGAGTCAGGGAGCCGGTGTGTGTCCCTAACCTAGGTCCCTATCCCTAGGAGTCGTTAGAGCCCTATCCTATGCACACTCTATCGCACACACATCCCCTTTGTAAGGGGCAATCGAATTGTTTGTTTTATTTGGCTCATGGCATGATACACATGTCACTATCGCTGCCGCTGATGCCGCCGCTGCCACTTCCGCAGCAGGCCTCTGTCGGCACGCACACCCACTCCTGGCCTGGCCTGCCTGGGTTAGGCATAGCTGGGCGGCCCACCCAGCTGCTGAGCTCGCGGGGGCGGCCCGGCCCGGCTGCAATGCGGCGGATGTTCAGCGCGGCTGACACGTCTCGGTCGTAGAACCTGATGCCGTTGCTTGTTGAGCACATCAGGCCCCGGATGCGGGACCGCGTCGCCATGCTGCGCACCGGGCGCAGCCACCTGCAAATCAACATAGATGCACAATGCACATTTGTAAGATTGCCAAACCAAGTGGTAAGTCAAGCCAGGTTTAGTCTAAACGGTGACAGCTATGTAATGACTCTATTGCTACAATGCAATTGCACCTAAGGTCTCTCACCTGAAACCCTCTGCATGGCCTGCCACCACGTTGATGCGGGCAGAGCTGACACGGCTGGTACGGAACTCATGCACCAACAACACACGCCCGGGCAGCTGCTTGCATGCTTCCCTGAGCATCTGCTTGACAGGCACACCCCTGCTGCCCCTGCTGCCGGCACCGCTGAAGCCAGCTTCCCCATAGGCCAGGGCTAGGGGGCGACTTGTGGCTGCTGAGTTGCAGCGTATCATGGCACCCCTCACAGTCTGCAGCCAAGGCACACGAGGAGAGACACATTGTGAGTTCAGGTCCAGCCATGGCAAAGACAAGCATCGTGAGCAGCCATGGCAAAGACAAGCACTGGCATGGCAAAGACACACTAGCACACACACTGGTTGGGTACGGCCTGCTCACATTAGCCCAGAACTTGGCCACCGTGCTCTGCTTGTACCGGTACAGCCGGAATCTGGCGTTGGACCAGCGCGGCTTGGACAACTCGGCCCACATGGCGGGCCAGGTCACCAGCGTCATGGCGACGTACTCCCGGTACCGCTGCAGCGAGGCGGTGTAGTTGGTGACTTGCGATAGCACAGCGTGTTTGGGCTGGATGCCGGCCATCCAGGCCTTGGACGTCTTGGCGTGCTGCGTGATGCCGCTCTGCCGGTAGTACTGCCCCGCAGTGAGGCTGCGCTGCCACACGGACTCCACTGCGCCAGAGGGGTACCGCTCCTCGTGGGCCACTATCGCCATATTGGTTTTGCCTGGATCGCAGCCCAGCCAGTCCGCGTTCAGGTGCGCCAGCGGGTTGACAGCGCCCTCCTGCTTGCCCATGCGAGGCAGCTCGTCGGGCGGCCCTGCTGGCTTGGGGCGCGTGAATAGCAAGCTGACCGTGACTCCGTCCGTGTGAACCACCTGCGCGAAGGTCTGCCCGTCGTTTGGCCAGATGGATGGCTGGATGGCTGGCGGGAGGCTGGATGGAAGGAAGGCGATCCACCGGTTGGCCACCTGCAATCCAACACAGCCGACACAGCCGACTCAGCACACTTGGAGCCATCCAAACACCATCAGTCAATGTTGCCACAAGTAATATGCCTCAAGCAACAGACCTCCAGCAATATGCCTCAAGCAACATGCCACCAGCAACATGCCTCAAGCAACATGCCACCAGCAATATGCCTCAAGCAACATGACAGGTTGGCCAGCTCAAGGCTCACTCACCTCACTGTCCCTGGGCCCGGCCACACCATTCCTGAACTTGGTCAAGGAGGTGATGTCGGCTGGCAGCATGCCAGCGGCCCGGATCAGGCCATAGATGGCCCGGGTGTCCAGCTTGATGTGGTGCGCCTTGCAGCTGCAGCCGGGTGTGATAGCAAAGGGGGAGGGTGGGCGGTAGGGCATGGAGTTGGGCTGCCCCCCAAGTGCCTGCCAGTCTGCCCAATCCAGCTGCCAGCTGACGTGGGCAGCCTCCAACTGCCTGCTGGTGTCCACTGCGTGACGCAGCAGGCTGCCCCGGTTGACCCTCATCTGCCGCCATGCTTTGTTCACCACCACCCCCTGACCCACCCCCAGCAACCTCCGCTGCCTAACCACCTCATACCGCATGGCCACAGTAGGCACCACCCCACCCTGACCCTGTCCCTGACCCTCTAGCCAGGTCACCACCTTCCCCCGCACACTCCGCACCACCCAGCTGCGCTGACGCTCAGTCCAGGCTGGACTGCCATCCACGGGCAGCCCAAAGCGGCGCTAGTGCTCGTGTGAGCTAGCGATGACCCTGGCTCCAGCCAGAGCCACCGCTTGCCCAACTCTGCGCTTGAACAGCTCGTTGAGGCTAGTGGCAAAGCTAGTCTCCAGCTCCTGGCCCACATCGTCGACGGTGTTGCAGTTGTGCGGTTAGCGAGGTATTGCGGCGAGCTCGTCACCGATGGTCGGGTTCGCGGCCAGCACAGCCACCACAGCAGCGCTGGGCCGAGAGTGCAATCCGGGAGGGGGCGTACCGCGGCCGAGCTGCAGGTACAGGTTGCGCTCCGAAAAGTCCGGGATGTCCGCGTCCTCAGCAGGTATTTCCTCTAAGAGCTCCTGGCCATCCGCAAGTACAGTGACGCGTGTGAAGGAGTCGCGCAGCATGAGGCCCAGCAGCAAGCTGACGAGCAGCGCCCTCTTGCTGCAGGCCTCCACCCAAAGCACAAGTTGGTCGTGGAGCCGCGCCTCCACCACTTCGGACGGCACGACCGCGCCCTCCTCTACCCCCGCAGCGGCCACACCCCTCATCAAGGTGTGCCTCTTACACTTTTTTGCGTGCCATGAGTTATCGTGGTTGTGGGCCCAGTTCGCTGCACCGTTGGCCTGAATGTCTGGCGGCGTGTCGGCCTGACGGTCGACCTAACTGTCCGAGGCATTACGATTACGTCTACGCTCTCTGTGTCGCTGCATTTTCCTAACTCACTTCGCTAATTGTGGCGCTAAATGCCTTCGATGTACTGGTTCTCCTGTTTTTTCTGTTTTCCTGTTTTTTATATGTTTTAAATGTTTTCCAGGTAGGCACGAGCTGGCCTGGGCTGACGTGAGGCCGGGGCTGGTGGGGGCGGCATCTTGCTGCTGAAAGTGTTCGTCTTGGTAGTGGCGGGGTAATCATTTGGACAGCAGGGCCGGCAGGGTGCGCCAGAGGGCACGCTGCATGCCAGCCTGTGCAAGTGCCTGGCCCATTGCCTCACTGCACAGCTGCACACGCGTAGACATCATGCCGACTGTGCCAACGAACAGCTGAGGTATGGCTGACAGAAAGGCTTCATAGCTGTCGTCATTCCGGCTTAAAGTGAACTGATCTCTGAAGCAGGGATCCACGATGATATCATGGCCTGCAGAGTGGGCCAGCGCGTAGCAAGTAGGGTGCGGTTTTTCTCATTAGTTCTCATGAGATCTAATATTAGTCAAATGTGTCTCATTATGTCGTCTCATTAGTCTAATATTAGTCGTGGCTGGACACACCCAGCATGTCAAAAATTGCTTGTAGATGCTCTTGTCAACCGCGCGGAAGGGAGTCCGCGAAGTACACTCCTACAAATTAATCCCTGCGTCCGTCCCTGCGTGTTGACCGACCTTGTCCGATCGGGCTGAAATTTTAATAGATGGTAGTTTGCAAAATATAAAACACATTTTTCAGAGGCGGCTGCTGAAGGCGGCTGCGCTGTAGCCCTGTGGCTAGAGTGCAGGGATAGGTTGCGGGCAACAGCGCAACAGCTGTTGATTTTTTCAAAATATTTTACTTGCAAAATATGTTTTATTTTTTGCAAACTACCATCTATAAAAATTTCAGCCCGATCGGACAAGGTTGGTAAACACGCAGGGACGGACGCAGGGATTAATTTGTAGGAGTGAAGTGAGAAACAGCCCGAACCTACGACGTACTGCACGTTGCAGAGCCTCTGGCACTGGCAACCCGCGCTCACTTGGCAGTGCACACTTGGCAGGACGTATTGGGCCATAATTGTTCTCTTCAACCCGCCGCTTGTTAGAAGCGCCTCCGCTTTGGGATTTGCAGACATGTTGCCTGCTTGTTTGGCTCATGTTTGAGACATCACGTCCATCGCCGTCTTCCCGCGGGCAAGCCTTGCAATGGGCGTATACCAATCCGTCCGAACCGTACTAGAACTCCCAAGTGTCCTTGAACTTGCTCGCCGCCGCTTTTTTCATCACCAGCCGGATTGGCCAATGAAAATGTGACGCGCTTGTGGATGCGACCAGTGCGCTGGGGCCGCACGGATACGATTAAACCGCTTAATGTGGAATCAACGCCGACTAATAGACGACCTAACAACTAATACGACCGGGACTAATATAATGAGATTAGTCTTTTCATTAGTCGAGCCAGAACCGCTCCTTAGTAGCAAGTGATTAATTGATGCTAATACCGTACTCTCTCTTTTGATTCGCGTCCGCGAATCGTTTTTTTGGCCTCGCGGAATCGCGAACGAGTAAACAATGTGATTTTTGACTGAATCGCGAAGTGGTCAAACAATTGTTTGACCTGCATAGATGTCGATGCGATGGACCGCTTTGTGGTCCGTGGCATCAGTGCCAACGACGCAGCCGAAAATTTGCAACGCCAGGTTGACCAGCACGATGAAATGCTCCATCGAAGGGCTCCCCCTTGCTTACAGAGCAGGTGACAGGGATCGATGTTCAGTCCATGACAGCCGTTGAGCTGATGGTGGCAGCTCAGCAGTGGTCTGCCATCACAAGAGCGATGCCAACAGCCAAGCCTTCAGTCAAGCCAGCTGCAGCAACGGCAGATGGTCCAACCATTCGCAAACGTGGTAGGCCATTGGGCTCTAGGAACAAGCCTGAGCCACCAACAGCACAAGCCACACCCACCCCCACACGCTTGGTGTGCAACACTAGCAGCAGCGCCAACAGCAGCAGCGCTAACACCAGCAGCGCCAGCAACAGCAGCGGCGACAACAGCAGCAGCGAAGATGGCAGTGCCAACAACGAGGAGTGGGTAGTTAGCAAGTTAGCAGCCGGGGTGGCTGGCTGCAAGAAGTCAGCTGTTGGGAGGAGGATGCAGAGATATGCCGGCACTGCAAGCAGCCACAGGAGCACCATGACTTCATGGGGGAGGTTCAGTGCCCTATCTAGTGCAAAGTCAAGATTTGGTGACTTGGTGCACGGTGACACTACCCTTGCATACTGGCTTTGACTGGGTGACCGGGTAGCTTGACATGGTGACATGTCCAAGAAGTGCTAGAACCATGGAGGATTGACATGGTATGCAAGGTATGGCAGCCTAGAATATTTATAAGCACACCCACATCCTCAGAACTGTGTTTTGCAGCATTGTTTGCATCGGGAAGAAGTAAACAATTTTTATTTTGGGTCGGGAAAGAGTATTTAATTTTATTTTTCGGGGCCTCGCGAATCAAAAGAGATAGTACGGTAGTGTGCAACCTGCGAAGTAGCAGCAGCCAATCGCACCTGCGGGATGGTGTACAAGCACGAAGGCGTGGCGTAGTTGAGCCATGCTTTCCGCTTTGCGCTCCGCGCCCAGACCTATGCGGACTGTAGCTCTACCAAAGCTCTTTGCAAGCAAAGAAGCTAGTGCCCGCAGAGTTCTGATGCTCACGCCTGCTGGATCAGGCAGGCACTGCATCCAGCACCAGGCCTCTTCTGCTGCAAGGGCTACACTTTGGACCACCTGCAGCAGAGGAGCGGGCGGAGCGTTCAGAGTCAGATTTTTCCAGGTAGGCAGATTCGCCTGGGATCTTCCTCTCAAACCTGCTGGATGGCCACCGGTGTCGCACACAATGCCTCCATAAGGTGGCTATTGATAAAGCTCTTAGCCTGCAGCGCAGTCGCACTGCACACCGTCATATCAAACGGTGCCTCATTGAGCCAGTGCAGCAAATGTTGAAACTAGCTTCACTGCAGGAAAGCTGCAGAAAAAGTTGCGAGAACCTACGGCCACCTGCGAAGTAGCGCAGACTGGCGCTGGATGGTTTTGCTCTGCCTCTAGGTCCAATAGCTCCATATCGCTGCCATAGCTGATGGCACTGTGGGTCTCGGCAGGATACTGCGGCATTGTGCGTGACTTCGTGCCTTCCTTCTTGAGGTTACTGACATCTACTGGCGCGATGCTGCGATGCAGCAAGCAAGCCGTTCAAGGTGCCCGGGGGGGGGGGGCCAATAAATATCATACCTCACTACCTTCGAAACAAGCATTCGACCCTCACGAAACGACCGTTGGTCACCCCGCCATTGGCTGCACCCCTGATAAATTCCGACCGATCTTACAGAGTTTTACAGCGATTTTTGCGCAGGGCGGTGCTGCTCATCAAAGCGAAGCTAGCGGGCTGCTCGGGCTGATGTGCACCTGTGCCGGGGCGGGCGGGGGTGCTGGGAGATTGGGTCGCGATGTGCCGGGAATGGCCTGCTTAGTGGGGCTGTGATTAGCGAATCGCTATCGCGCTCAGTGGCCCAGCGACATGGACGGGGATTTATTTTTGGAATTTTGTCGGGCGCCGGACCCCCCCTGACATGTGTTCTAGTGCTGTGCTAGTGCTGATGAGATGTATAAGAGTGATGGTACGGCTTCTGGCCTGTCCCTGCACCCGAACAGCGTGCAACTCGTGTCGCGTCACCCCATGTCAATTTTTCTCGACTTGGGCACTTTTCCGGCCCCCATAACTGTCCAACCAGGACGTCGAATGATGAACTGCCAGTTGTGTGCGGTTCCTTGTGTGAATCCTTGACGTGTCTGAAAACCAGAAACGCGTTGTCATCATGTGTGGGCCGTTTGTGATGCTCCAAAGTAGACCCCCATGCACTTTACACTGAGCCACATCCATTGACCGCCTAGCGGGGGTGTAATGCTCACACAGTCCTCCCACAAAGGCCATCCAGCACGTGGCAGCGGGGGTGTTGTTAAAAACCTGGTGGAACCACCACACCTCTGCACCCCCAGTGAGACGACCAGAAGCGTAGGGGACCCATAGATCCCCAGGCATGCGGCATGCGCTAAAGAACTCCGTCAATGCCTGCCCCCAGGCCCTAACGGCCAACCCACTGGCTGTGCCCCCATGTAGGGGTGGTGGTGGCAGGCAGGAAGGGATGGAGGGCGGTGGCTGGGTTGGGTTGGACCGTGCTTGCTGCGCTGGCCTGGGCTGAGGGGGAGGGGGCGCTGTTGCAAGCGACCGGCTTTGGTGGGCACCCACCACAGCTGAGTAGGGCAGCCCAGGGATGCGCAATGCATGGGCCACACTATGATGCCTGCACATGCACACATGCATCCCAGAATGGTTTGAGTGGGAGGTGTGGTGGGTGCTTGGGAGGGCATGCATGGGAACTGCGTACCTTGGCATGGGGGCTAGTGTTGTGTCCTGGCGTGGGCGCTTGAAGAGGGGTGACCTGAGGGACCCAGGGACGAGGGAAGAGCATGTAGGATGGTCTGGGAGGGGGTGGTTGTTGCTGACAGCCTGCTGGTCTGCAGCCTCTTGCAGCTGCTTCTCCACATGTGTTCTCCACAGGTGTTGTTGTACTGCCAGCTGCTGCTGCACCTGGCGTTGCAATTCAGCCCCACTTTGTGCCTCGAGCTGTTGCTGCAACCTGTTAAGCTGCAGCTGCAACTGCAGCTGGTGCTGCTGCTCTGCCACATGCTTCTCCCTCAGGTGCATGTCTGCCTGCTGCTGCTGCTGCAGTTGGTGCTGCTGCTCAGCCACCTGCCGCTCCCTCAGGAGCACGTCTGCCTGCTGTTGCTGCAGTTGGTGCTGCTGCTCCGTCACCTGCTGCTCCCTCAGGTGCATGTCTGCCTGCTGCTGCTGCTGCTGCAGTTGGTGCTGCACCGTCACCTGCTGCTCCCTCAGGTGCATGTCTGCCTGCTGCTGCTGCAGCTGGTGCTGCTCAGCCACCTGCTGCTCCCTCAAGTGCATGTCTGCCTGCTGCTCTTGCTGCAGTTGGTGCTGCTGCTCCGTCACCTGCTGCTCCCTCAGGTGCATGCCTGCCTGCTGCTGCTGCTGCTGTTGGTGCTGCTCAGCCACCTGCTGCTCCCTCAGGTGCAAGTCTGCCTGCTGCTGCTGCAACTGGTGCTGCTGCTCTACCACCTGCTGCTCCTTGCGTTGAATTTCTTCCCGCTGGATGTCCTGCAGCTGTTGCTGTAGATGTTGCCAGCGCTGGGTGTCAGCAACTTGCTGCTCCCTCTGCTGCAGGTCAGCCTGCAGCTGGTGCAACTGTGCCTCATAAGCACGAGCATCAGCCTGTGCTTTGGCCTCAGCCTCAGCAGCCCTGCGCTGTGCCAGAGCCTCTCTCCCTTTCTGGGCATTGGCACATGTAGCCTTCACTCCCCTTTTCTTGCCAACCATGGCCTACACAGCGTCAAACACTCGTAACAGCTCAGTTTCTGCATATTTTTTACTAATTCTTGCCGTTCGTGGTTTCTCAGGAGCCACAGGCACCAATGCGGAGAACATCTTGTGCAACCAAGAAATAGCTGCCACATGTGGACTGTACCTGTGTTCAGCAGGAAGCCGCCGTCGCGGTCACGCTCCGCCCCACGACCAGTGCGCTGGGGCCGCACGGATACGATTAAACCGCTTAATGTGGAATCAACGCCGACTAATAGACGACCTAACAACTAATACGACCGGGACTAATATAATGAGATTAGTCTTCTCATTAGTCGAGCCAGAACCGCTCCTTAGTAGCAAGTGATTAATTGATGCTAATACCGTACTCTCTCTTTTGATTCGCGTCCGCGAATCGTTTTTTTGGCCTCGCGGAATCGCGAACGAGTAAACAATGTGATTTTTGACTGAATCGCGAAGTGGTCAAACAATTGTTTGACCTGCATAGATGTCGATGCGATGGACCGCTTTGTGGTCCGTGGCATCAGTGCCAACGACGCAGCCGAAAATTTGCAACGCCAGGTTGACCAGCACGATGAAATGCTCCATCGAAGGGCTCCCCCTTGCTTACAGAGCAGGTGACAGGGATCGATGTTCAGTCCATGACAGCCGTTGAGCTGATGGTGGCAGCTCAGCAGTGGTCTGCCATCACAAGAGCGATGCCAACAGCCAAGCCTTCAGTCAAGCCAGCTGCAGCAACGGCAGATGGTCCAACCATTCGCAAACGTGGTAGGCCATTGGGCTCTAGGAACAAGCCTGAGCCACCAACAGCACAAGCCACACCCACCCCCACACGCTTGGTGTGCAACACTAGCAGCAGCGCCAACAGCAGCAGCGCTAACACCAGCAGCGCCAGCAACAGCAGCGGCGACAACAGCAGCAGCGAAGATGGCAGTGCCAACAACGAGGAGTGGGTAGTTAGCAAGTTAGCAGCCGGGGTGGCTGGCTGCAAGAAGTCAGCTGTTGGGAGGAGGATGCAGAGATATGCCGGCACTGCAAGCAGCCACAGGAGCACCATGACTTCATGGGGGAGGTTCAGTGCCCTATCTAGTGCAAAGTCAAGATTTGGTGACTTGGTGCACGGTGACACTACCCTTGCATACTGGCTTTGACTGGGTGACCGGGTAGCTTGACATGGTGACATGTCCAAGAAGTGCTAGAACCATGGAGGATTGACATGGTATGCAAGGTATGGCAGCCTAGAATATTTATAAGCACACCCACATCCTCAGAACTGTGTTTTGCAGCATTGTTTGCATCGGGAAGAAGTAAACAATTTTTATTTTGGGTCGGGAAAGAGTATTTAATTTTATTTTTCGGGGCCTCGCGAATCAAAAGAGATAGTACGGTAGTGTGCAACCTGCGAAGTAGCAGCAGCCAATCGCACCTGCGGGATGGTGTACAAGCACGAAGGCGTGGCGTAGTTGAGCCATGCTTTCCGCTTTGCGCTCCGCGCCCAGACCTATGCGGACTGTAGCTCTACCAAAGCTCTTTGCAAGCAAAGAAGCTAGTGCCCGCAGAGTTCTGATGCTCACGCCTGCTGGATCAGGCAGGCACTGCATCCAGCACCAGGCCTCTTCTGCTGCAAGGGCTACACTTTGGACCACCTGCAGCAGAGGAGCGGGCGGAGCGTTCAGAGTCAGATTTTTCCAGGTAGGCAGATTCGCCTGGGATCTTCCTCTCAAACCTGCTGGATGGCCACCGGTGTCGCACACAATGCCTCCATAAGGTGGCTATTGATAAAGCTCTTAGCCTGCAGCGCAGTCGCACTGCACACCGTCATATCAAACGGTGCCTCATTGAGCCAGTGCAGCAAATGTTGAAACTAGCTTCACTGCAGGAAAGCTGCAGAAAAAGTTGCGAGAACCTACGGCCACCTGCGAAGTAGCGCAGACTGGCGCTGGATGGTTTTGCTCTGCCTCTAGGTCCAATAGCTCCATATCGCTGCCATAGCTGATGGCACTGTGGGTCTCGGCAGGATACTGCGGCATTGTGCGTGACTTCGTGCCTTCCTTCTTGAGGTTACTGACATCTACTGGCGCGATGCTGCGATGCAGCAAGCAAGCCGTTCAAGGTGCCCGGGGGGGGGGGGCCAATAAATATCATACCTCACTACCTTCGAAACAAGCATTCGACCCTCACGAAACGACCGTTGGTCACCCCGCCATTGGCTGCACCCCTGATAAATTCCGACCGATCTTACAGAGTTTTACAGCGATTTTTGCGCAGGGCGGTGCTGCTCATCAAAGCGAAGCTAGCGGGCTGCTCGGGCTGATGTGCACCTGTGCCGGGGCGGGCGGGGGTGCTGGGAGATTGGGTCGCGATGTGCCGGGAATGGCCTGCTTAGTGGGGCTGTGATTAGCGAATCGCTATCGCGCTCAGTGGCCCAGCGACATGGACGGGGATTTATTTTTGGAATTTTGTCGGGCGCCGGACCCCCCCTGACATGTGTTCTAGTGCTGTGCTAGTGCTGATGAGATGTATAAGAGTGATGGTACGGCTTCTGGCCTGTCCCTGCACCCGAACAGCGTGCAACTCGTGTCGCGTCACCCCATGTCAATTTTTCTCGACTTGGGCACTTTTCCGGCCCCCATAACTGTCCAACCAGGACGTCGAATGATGAACTGCCAGTTGTGTGCGGTTCCTTGTGTGAATCCTTGACGTGTCTGAAAACCAGAAACGCGTTGTCATCATGTGTGGGCCGTTTGTGATGCTCCAAAGTAGACCCCCATGCACTTTACACTGAGCCACATCCATTGACCGCCTAGCGGGGGTGTAATGCTCACACAGTCCTCCCACAAAGGCCATCCAGCACGTGGCAGCGGGGGTGTTGTTAAAAACCTGGTGGAACCACCACACCTCTGCACCCCCAGTGAGACGACCAGAAGCGTAGGGGACCCATAGATCCCCAGGCATGCGGCATGCGCTAAAGAACTCCGTCAATGCCTGCCCCCAGGCCCTAACGGCCAACCCACTGGCTGTGCCCCCATGTAGGGGTGGTGGTGGCAGGCAGGAAGGGATGGAGGGCGGTGGCTGGGTTGGGTTGGACCGTGCTTGCTGCGCTGGCCTGGGCTGAGGGGGAGGGGGCGCTGTTGCAAGCGACCGGCTTTGGTGGGCACCCACCACAGCTGAGTAGGGCAGCCCAGGGATGCGCAATGCATGGGCCACACTATGATGCCTGCACATGCACACATGCATCCCAGAATGGTTTGAGTGGGAGGTGTGGTGGGTGCTTGGGAGGGCATGCATGGGAACTGCGTACCTTGGCATGGGGGCTAGTGTTGTGTCCTGGCGTGGGCGCTTGAAGAGGGGTGACCTGAGGGACCCAGGGACGAGGGAAGAGCATGTAGGATGGTCTGGGAGGGGGTGGTTGTTGCTGACAGCCTGCTGGTCTGCAGCCTCTTGCAGCTGCTTCTCCACATGTGTTCTCCACAGGTGTTGTTGTACTGCCAGCTGCTGCTGCACCTGGCGTTGCAATTCAGCCCCACTTTGTGCCTCGAGCTGTTGCTGCAACCTGTTAAGCTGCAGCTGCAACTGCAGCTGGTGCTGCTGCTCTGCCACATGCTTCTCCCTCAGGTGCATGTCTGCCTGCTGCTGCTGCTGCAGTTGGTGCTGCTGCTCAGCCACCTGCCGCTCCCTCAGGAGCACGTCTGCCTGCTGTTGCTGCAGTTGGTGCTGCTGCTCCGTCACCTGCTGCTCCCTCAGGTGCATGTCTGCCTGCTGCTGCTGCTGCTGCAGTTGGTGCTGCACCGTCACCTGCTGCTCCCTCAGGTGCATGTCTGCCTGCTGCTGCTGCAGCTGGTGCTGCTCAGCCACCTGCTGCTCCCTCAAGTGCATGTCTGCCTGCTGCTCTTGCTGCAGTTGGTGCTGCTGCTCCGTCACCTGCTGCTCCCTCAGGTGCATGCCTGCCTGCTGCTGCTGCTGCTGTTGGTGCTGCTCAGCCACCTGCTGCTCCCTCAGGTGCAAGTCTGCCTGCTGCTGCTGCAACTGGTGCTGCTGCTCTACCACCTGCTGCTCCTTGCGTTGAATTTCTTCCCGCTGGATGTCCTGCAGCTGTTGCTGTAGATGTTGCCAGCGCTGGGTGTCAGCAACTTGCTGCTCCCTCTGCTGCAGGTCAGCCTGCAGCTGGTGCAACTGTGCCTCATAAGCACGAGCATCAGCCTGTGCTTTGGCCTCAGCCTCAGCAGCCCTGCGCTGTGCCAGAGCCTCTCTCCCTTTCTGGGCATTGGCACATGTAGCCTTCACTCCCCTTTTCTTGCCAACCATGGCCTACACAGCGTCAAACACTCGTAACAGCTCAGTTTCTGCATATTTTTTACTAATTCTTGCCGTTCGTGGTTTCTCAGGAGCCACAGGCACCAATGCGGAGAACATCTTGTGCAACCAAGAAATAGCTGCCACATGTGGACTGTACCTGTGTTCAGCAGGAAGCCGCCGTCGCGGTCACGCTCCCAATCCATTGGCCAATCCGCAATGCCATCGACCTGCAGGGCGTTATTGGATGACCAAAGGTGACACTTTAGAGCAAGGGGCAAGGGAGCAGGCCGGGACGCAGCGGGTGAGCTTAAGAGAGGGTCTCGATGCGTGCTGGGACACTGTTGCGTGCTAACCTAAAAAGTTGGCATGTCCAGTCAGGTTGCGCCATTCACGCCGCGCTGGGTCCAGGCTGCCTACAGCCGTCGCTAGTAGTGTCTGCGACGCTCCAGAACACGTCGCGTGTTGGGGGCCAGCCACCCGGCAAACCGCTGGGGCTGGCTGCACTCTAGTTAGACCATCGCCAGCTCATCACACCAATCGGCGGCTTCATCCGTGCAAAAATGACTTAGATGTTATCTTTTGAGCCATGGGGGTGCAGCCAATGGCGGGGGTGACCCGTTGTTTAACGGCCGTAGTGCACACTCCTGGAGCACACAACCGGCCCGAGACCAGTGTACTGCCAGCATGCAAGCACATAACTTGTAAAAAGATGGGGCATAAGGTTTCACACAGAATGGCCCCGGTTTAGGCCTCGGTTACGAGGAGCACAGCCTTGAGCTCAAGCCTAGCCGACATCGCAACCACCACAGTATGCCGTGCTCACCTCGTCATTGAGTCGTCAACTGCCAGCAATGTGTGACACCCTGCCGAGAACAGCTCAACCACCAACCAATTACCACCACCAACCAATGGTTGTATGGCGCCACGCAGCGAGCACCCCGGCAATGTGATGATGGTCATCAACGTCAGCCTGGTATGGCCGCCTGGCCTTTCCCAGTTACAGCTTGGGCATGAGAACAGGCGCCACGCTCCTTTGCAGCATAATCACATATGGTCACCCCCGCCATTGGCTGCACCCCCATGGCTCAAGAGATAAAAACTTACTCATCTCTGCACGGATGAGGCCGCCGATTCGTGCGATGAGTTGCTTATGGTCTGACTAGAGTGCAGCCAGCCCCAATTGTTTGCCGGGTGGCTGGCCCCCAGCACGCGACGTGTTCTGGCCCTACGCAGACCCTCTTAGCGATCGCTATAGGCAGCCTGGACCCAATTCGGCGTGAATGGCGCAACCTGACTGGACATGGCAACTTTTCAGGTTAGCACGCAACAGTGATGCAACGTCCCAGAACGCATCGAGACCCTCTCTTAAGCACACCTGCTGCTTCCCGTCCTGCTCCCTTGCCCTTAATTCTAAAGTGACACCTTTGGTCGTCAAAACACGCCCCGGCAGGTCGACGGCATCGCGGGTTGGGAGCGTGACCGCAGCGGCGGATTGTTGCTGAAAACAGGTACAGTCCACAAGTGGCTGCTACTTCTTGGTTGCACAAGATGGTTACCGCATTGGTGCCTGTGGCATCTGAGCAACCACGAAAGGCAAGAATTAGTGAAAAACATGCAGACACTGAGCTGTGAGAAGTGTTTGCCGTTGTGCAGGCCTGTAAACGCCATGGTTACCAAGAAAAGGGGGGTGAAGGCTACATGTGCCAATTTGCAGAAAGCGAGGGAGGTTATGGCAGAGCGCAGGGCTGCTGAGGCTGAGGCCAAGGCCCTGGCTCTTGCCGCTGAGGCTGAGGCCCAGGCACTGGCTGATGCTGGTGCTTATGAGGCACAGTTGCACCGGCTGCAAACAGACCTGCAGCTGAGGGAGCAGCAGCTTGTTGACAACCAGCGCTTGCAAACGCTTCAGCAACACTTGCAGGACCTCCAGCGGGATGAGCTTCAGCGCAAGGAGCAGCAGGTAGCGCAGCAGTTGGCTGCTGTGCTACAGCGGGAGCAGCAGCTGACTGAGCAACAACAGCAGCTGCAGGCGGACCTGCACCTAAGGGAGCAGGAAGTAGCTGAGCAGCAGCACCAGCTGCAGCAGCAGCAGGCGGACCTGCACCTGAGGGAGCAGCAGGTGGCTGAGCAGCAGCAGCAGGCGGACCTGCACCTGAGGGAGCAGCAGGTGGCTGAGCAGCAGCAGCAGGCGGACCTGCACCTGAGGGAGCAGCAGGTGGCTGAGCAGCAGCAGCAGGCGGACATGCACCTGAGGGAGCAGCAGGTGGCTGAGCAGCAGCACCATCTGCAGCAGCAGCATGCGGACATGCACCTGAGGGAGCAGCAGGTAGCTGAGCAACGGCACATGTTGCAATTGCAGCAACAGCTTAACAGGCTGCAGCAACAGCTTGAGGCACGAAGTGGGGCTGTATTGCAACGCCAAGTGCAGCAGCAGCTGGCAGAACAGCAGCACCTGTTGCAGCAGCAGCAGGCAGACCTTCAAGTGAAGCAGCAGCAGGTGGAGGAGCAGCTGCAAGAGGCGGCAGAACAGCAGGCTGTCAGCACCAACCACCCCCTCCCAGATCATCCTCCATGCTCTCCCCATGTCCCTGAGTCCCTGAGGTCACCCCTCATCAAGCGCCCACGCCAGGATACAACAGTAGCGCCCATGCCAAGGTACTCAATCCCCATGCATGCCCTCCCAAGCACCCACCCACCACACCTCCCACAAATAATGTGTGTGCATGTATGGCTGGGCATTAGTGCATGTATGTGTGCATGTGTGCATATGTGTGCATGTGTGCATGTATGGCAGGGCATTGCGCATCCCTGGGCTGCCCTACTCAGCTGTGGTGGGGGCCCACCAATGCCTACTGCTGGCAACCGCGCCCCCTCCCCCTCATCCCAGGCCAGCGCAACAAGCTCAGTCTAGCCCAACCCAGCCACTGCCATCCAGCCCTTCCTGCCTGCCACCACCTCTTCTGCATGGGGGCACAGCCACAGGGTTGGCCGTGAGGGCGTGGGGGCAATCATTGACGGAGTACTTCCAAGCGAAGTCAGAGAAGCTCACCATCCACCAAGACATAGCATGTCAGGGAGCATATTGGAAGCAGAGGACCATGTCAGTGTTCGTGGCATGTGCACACTACCAGGACATGGCTGGCAACTACAGGGAGGAGTCAGTGTTTGTGAGTGCTGACAAGTGTGACCAGTCAGCTGAGGCTTCCACCACAGCCCTCGTGCAAGTGATTGAGTGTTTACTGCAAGGGAGGCGGCACCCGGATGGCATCTTGGGTGTGGCCAACAACCAGGATGGGGTGAGTGAGCGGAGGGATGATGGAGAAGGGTGGGTGGGCAAGATGGACATGAGGCAGCTGTGTTTGTGGTCAGATGGTTGTGCATCACAGTTCAAGGGGGCTAAGGCCATTAGGTTGCATTGGCACCTAGCTAATAAGTTTGGGGTGCCTGTGCAATGGTCATATGGTGCCACATCGCATTTCAAGAGCACGCATGACTCTGAGGGTGGGGTGGCTAAGAGGGAGTGGAGGGAGCAGATGTTAGTCCATCCAGAGTTGGTGGGGACAGTGTGTGGGGCTGCTGTGCTGACTGACTGGGCTAACAAGCATTTTGCTGTGCCATGCCATGCACAAGACACTAGTACCAGCCACCGGCAACGTGGACACATCATGTTTCGGCGCTACCTGGTGCTGGACGATGCTAGGCAAGCAATGGTATGCAGCATGCCCGAGGCTGATGTGGAGCGCATGCATGATAAGGTGGAGGGGTGCAGGGCAATGCACCGCATGGTGTTCACACCAGTGTTTTTTTTTTCATTTGGCCTCTTTCCAATTTCATAGCACAAAGTGTCATGGCTCAGATTGGGACTGTCATGTTCATAGCGCGACCCTACTGGGCCCCATAGCGCACAACAAAAATAAATGCAATTGGCCCAATCAAAGGCGGGTAGCGCCCACGCACAGCAGCGTTATCCAGCCACTTGCTAATGGCACGCTCATCTGGTAATGTGTCCAAATCAGCCTGTTGCGGGTGTCATCCTTGAGGTAAGCCATGGCTGAGAACATGCGCTCCTCCTCCACTGAGCCTGGTGTCATGACCAGAGCAAGCTCTGCCAGCTTGATGTACTCCAAGATGTGAGCCTTGGTGATGGGTTGGCCAGCCAGGTAGCGCCACAGCGTGGTGGGCTCCTTGGCTGGGTTGGCTGCTGCTGAGCTTAGCACGGTGTTCAGCTTGGCAGCGCATGACTTCCACAAATGTTGATTGCTGGGCAGATAGCTTTAGCTGGTCCAACAAGGCTGGCGCCAATTGGCCGTGAGCCAGGGTCGCGTCCATGCAGTACTGGGCCTTGACAATGGCCAGGCGCTCAAGGAAGTCTTCATCGCTGGGCTGCTTGTCCCAGTAGTGGGCGTACACAACAGCCAGTCCTTTGGCATGCTCCGGTGGGAGGAAGCGGTTGTGTAGGTCACGTACCACAGCATCTGCTATTGCTGCCAGCTCCTGCTTGGCACTGTCGACATGCTGCTGGAACTCACAAGCTGGCACTAAAGCAGCCCGGCGCCCTTTTGGGGGGATGGCGTACAGCTGCACCGGCTCACTGCCTAGCTCACTGCCTTCCTCCTCCTCCTCCTCATTCTCACCAAATGTTGTCTCCATGTCTGCTGCTGCCTGCCTGCTGCCTACCTCCTCCTCATCCTCACTGTCACTGTCAGCCTCATCTGATTGCACTATCATACTGCCACTCCCATGCGGCTGCAATGCCAAATGGCCAGAGCCGTTGTACACCAGGCAGCTGCCAGGTCCTGCCACATTGGTCCTGCCACCAGCCCAGGTCAGCACCAGGTGGTGGTATGCAAGTTGCAGTTGTTGCAGCGTTCGCAGCGCGCCTTGTACTGGTTTGAGGCATCGAGCCCTTGGTTTGTAAGCCACAGTGGGCGATTGCCAGTGAGCCAGCTGTCCTGAAACCTGTTGCTGTTACCGTGTGCCCTGGCTTGTAAGTAGGCACCATCGCTATACCCTCGGCGGGCACGGCCCTCAGCCATCGGGACTGCGGCGCTTATCCAAATTGCGGCTCCTAGCCGAGCTGCGGCTGCAGTACAAAGTTCACTTTTTATAACGCGATGCGCTATAGCGCAGTCCGCAAGGGGTCCATTCCATAGCGCACGGAGCCCTCTGAAATGTCGCTTTTTATAGCGATCGCTATATATAGCGTTAAAAAAAAAACACTGGTTCACACCTGACAGGGAGCAACCTCAATGGGCCATGGCTGGTTGTGCGTGCAGCACGTGCATGAGTGTGCCATGCCTGCCATGCATGAAGCCTGACACCACTACCCCACTTGAGCCCATGCCCATGTTCCAAGACACTGTGAAGGAGGTGAGGGAGGACAAAGAGTGTTATGCATTGTTGATGTGGTTCCATCCCGATTTGATGCATGATGAGGTGTGCTTTGGCAAACTGACAAACACACACTGTGCACGATATCGCATGTACATGGGGTGGAAAAGGGAAGAGACACGTCGGGAATTGCGTCGTTTGGTGCTAAGGGACATGAGAAGTGAGGAGCTGGAGTATGAGTACGAGGCGAACGGTTAATGTGGCTATGTGGTGTAAGGTGCATGGGGGCTACTTTGGAGCATCACAAACGGCCCAAACATGATGACAACGCGTTTCTGGATTGCAGATACGTCAGGAACCCACATAAGGAACCGCACACAACTGACAGTCCATCATTCGACGTCCTGGTTGGACAGTTATGGCGGCCGGAAAAGTGCCCATTTCGAGGAAATTGGACATGGGGTGACGCGACACGAGTTGCACGCTGTTCGGGTGCAGGGACAGGCCATAAGCCGTAACACTACTCTCGAACACGTCATAAGCACTAGCACTAGCATTAGAACACATGTCAGGGGGGGCCTGCGCCCGACAAGAAATTCAAACATTTGAAAAGCTGGGCCGCTGAGCGCGATAGCTGTTCTCTGATCACAGCCCCACTAAGTAGGCTATTTCCGACACAACGAGACCCGATCTCTCAGCACCCCCGCCCGCCCCGGCACAGGTGCACATCAGCCCGAGCAGCCCGCTAGCTTCGCTTTAATGAGCTGCATCGCCCTGCGCGAGAATCGCTGTTACACTCGTAAAAACCAAAAAGATTTTATCAGGGGTGCAGCCAATGGCGGGGGTGACCATATGCTAAGTGCACCCAGGGTGTATTACGAAAACAGCAGCAAACACGGGTGATGGTGGTACATGTTGTGCGTGAGCCCGGTCATCGCTTCTTTGCGACGCGGTTTGACGCCTTCAGCTTGTCAAGCGCAAGCTGGCCCTCAACGGCCTTCTCGGTGCGGTCTCCAGACTTGAACAAAACGCGCCGGCCGGTGCCCTTCGTCCCGACCGGTTTCCTGGGCTCGATTAAACCGCGCTTCTGCAGACTCTTGAAGCGCTCTGTAGCGAGCATCGGGCATGGCTTGAGGCGGCGCAACCCCCCGCCCAGCTCGTCGCTAGTCAAGACTTGCACGGCCAAGTCTTCGAAACGTAGCTTGCCGAGCTTCGGCGGCTGTGAAGCGGCTTTCTCTTCTTTCACTACCTGCAGGCGCGCAAACGAAAGCATGACTAGGCGCCGCCCAGCCACCATCTGTGCGTGCACGATGTGGCACGGCCACGGCTCCGTGCCGCACCTTGCGTCGCGCTATCTTCGCAGCTCGCAACCCTTCCTCTGCTTCCACTTCAGCTGCCAGGTCTGGTAAAGACTGCAGTTGTTGTCGCTGGCGTTTAAGTGCAGAGCGGGCTGCCGCTTCTTGAGTCCGTTGTTGCAAGCGCGCCTCCCTGCATAGCCGACGATACGCATTGGCAGGAGGGATGCCGCATCACGTCAGGCCATATCATGTCAGCGTCGGCAGGAAGGATGCCGCATCACGTCAGTGCATTGCTAGCTCCAGAGTCAGTGCAGCTGGGCACATGCACTTAGAGATGGAGGCCGAGTACAATGCAAGCCATTTGCTGTCAGCAGGCAAGCAGAGGGCCGGTTGCCGCACCTGTTGCGATCCTTGCGTGTCTTTTTACGAGTTCCGTGTGGCGCTGCCAAGCTGCTGCCAGGTTCATGCAGAGAGCCCTCCTCGTCCACTCGAATCTCATTGTCATCCTCCAATGCCTCAGTCTGCGTGCAAGCCAGCCAACAGCGCGCTTCTAGGGCAGGTCGCAACGCATGTGGAAAACCCAAGGGATGCCTAGGATTTGAACCCAGGTGGGGTGTTCAAGTCATGCCACCCCCTTGCTGCCCGCCTGCCTAACCTGCATATGCTGTGCTGCCACTGCAGACCCTCCTGATGGCTGGCCTGTACACTGACCTGCAGGCGTGCCAGCTCATCCTGCTCTGTGTCGAGACTGGGCACCAGCAAGGGCACCGGGGCTGGCCCCAGCTCCTTGCGCAGCTGCTTCTTCATCTCACTTGCCACCAGCACAGCCAGGGCGTCCTGGTGGGCCTCATGAGGCTGCAGGGGCAAGGCCACGTCAGGGGCATGGCCACACACCAGGGGCAGGGGCATGGCCACATCAAGCAGCACCATGGACCGGGGCTGGTATCCACCACCCCATCCTTGCAATGCTCAACTCCAACAGCACGGGGTGGAGGTGCTTGGCTTGCAATGGCTTGGCTTGCAATGGTCGACAGGGTGGAGATGCAGAGGGGCATTGACAACCTTGAGACTGGCATGCTGGGTACACAGTGAACATGGGTCGCTATCAGGGCATGGCATTTGCTCACTAGCATTGGTGCAACACACGCTCGCAGACTGGACACGCCATGGTCCTGGTTTGCTGCATGTGGGCACTTGCTGGGCTGTGCAGGGAGCAGCTGCTTCACATGCCTATGGCCACACTGCATGCGCCCCTGCAGCTGTGAGTGGGAGGTGGGGGGTGGTCAAGCTCTGCTGACTGCCAGCCCCCTGCAGCTGTGCGCAAGGGGTGGGGCGTGAAAGAGCCCAGCTGGCCCCTAAGCCTGGCTGATGACTTGAGGGCAGAGCCCTGGTCCCTGCAGCACCCTGCACCGCACAAGCTCAGTGGACAAGCTCCCACGCCTAACTTGACCTGGACATGGCTTGAACTGAGGACATGGCCTGAGGATCGCCCTGCAGCATCCAAGCCCTCGCCCTGCCGTTGTTGCTGTGTCCCTTGACCCGCTGCCACCACACATCAGGCTGGCCCTGCACCCCTGTACTGGACAGCCACAATGCGCTGCTGCTGACAGCACATGTGGCACACACAAACATGCATGCCACACAAACAAGCGATGCTAGGCACACCCTGCCACGCTGCACTATGCTGCACTGTGTATGCACTGTGTATGCTGCACTGTGCTGCCCCTCAGCACCTCCCCGCCCTCACCCCTGACCCCATCACTTGTCCATGGCACCGAGCCCCTGGCAGGCCACCTGCTCTCTTCTCAGCATATCCCACTGCATTGCCACTCACTGGGTTGTAGGAGCAGCCCGCCATGTCCACCTCAACTGCCTTGATCTGCGGCGCAGCCCCCCTTGTGCCCGGCAGCCTGCCTCGTTGTGCCTTGCCGCACTTCACCTGAGCACCATCCTCCCCATCGCCCTCCAGGAAGGTGCGCAGTACTGGGGGGAGGGAGGAGGCAGCTGGGCTGGGACCAGGGCCCTTGGACCCCTCTACCGCCCCTACCTCGCCCTGGACAGGGCCCCCACCTTCATTTGCCTCAGGCTGTGGGGCTGCTGCTGCGGGGCTGGTGGTGGGAGCTGGGCCTGATGGGGAAGGCCCTCGCCACAGGTGCCCTGCCTGCTCTGCTGCCAGGGCTTTGGAAGCAGCAGCGGCGGCAGCGGCAGCAGCTGCACGTGCCTGATGGCGTTCAGCCTCTTTGCGTGCAAGCCGCGGGTTCACAGCACCCTTGTCCTGCTTGGCTGGCCCGCGGTACTGCATCACTGGCTTCAGCTGCTGAGGAGCTGATAGAATGAGCTGCGCCCGAGTGGGTCGTGGCACGCGTCTCTTCTGCTTCACTGCCTGAGCCAGCTGAGCACCAGGGGTGGCAGCCTGGGGAAGGTGCAGTGGGAAGGTGCAGTGGGTCACTGGTACTACGGCAGACAGTGTGATGCAAGCTCCAGGCCATGATGAGGCGCGCGGGTTTGCAAGGGAGGAAATATTAAGTATGCAGGGGTGCTATTTCTCATGGCTCACGATGTGGGTGCATTCAATCACTGTGGGTGCATACCTCATGCTTTCACCCAGCGTAATGGCTACTGCTGAAGGCATGCTCACCTTGTCAACAAAGAAAAGCTGGCTGTCCTGAAGAGTTTCCACAGCAGGCCCTCTGCGTTCCTGGTGGGACTCCTTCTCCACATGGTCAATGACCTGAAGGAACCCAGTTCACGAAAACTGTCATGCTAATGCATTTTGCTGGAGCCGTCACTGCTGCCGTCTTTATCTGTCTTCGGCGCCGAACCTAAGCCCTCTTCATGCCATCGCGCTGCAGCGACACCTGCCTCTGCGTCGTCGAGGTTCCTCCGCCAGTTTTTCTTGCCTTTGCTTGGAGGTGCCATCGATGACCACGCGGGGGCGTATGTTCACTCCCGCTTATACCTTGCTTCCTACCTTATAACTTGCTTTTATAACTTATAACTTATAACTCGCTTATACCTTTTTCCTTTTTACCTTGAGCACTTTCATTCTTCTTTTTCCTTCATTTTCCTTCTTCACCAGGCCGTCCTGTATCCCTATCCTCCTGTGGAGCCCCTACACTTCTCCACAGGAGTCAGGGAGCCGGTGTGTGTCCCTAACCTGGGTCCCTAACCCCAGGAGTCGATAGAGCCCTTTCCTACCCTATGCACACTCTATCGCACACACATCCCCTTTGTAAGGGGCAATCGAATTGTTTGTTTTATTTGGCTCATGGCAAGATACACATGTCACTAGGGAGCGGCATGTATCATGATATCTCATGATACGCGTATATGGACTATTAGGCATATCATGATTATCATGATACAGTTTATGATACATCCCAAGTCACCTTGGCGACCCTAGTTCGACTCCTGGTAATCGCAGACTTCGAGTGCATTCGTCCGCTCAACCAGGTGTTTACAAAGCGCAACTAGCTCGTTCAGCTTGAGACTGATGCCTAGTAGGCTGTGATGCCACTGCTACTGATTGTGCTCTGTGCCTAGAAGTGGCCAGGTATGTATTGTTGCCGATGCAATGCATCTCTGCTTAGAGCAGGAGTGCACCTATATGTCCTCTGTTGATTGTGTTCATAGAGATGCTAGGCTATTGGTTGTGTTCATAGAGACTATGCTAGGAAGCGTAGCTGCAGTTTTGGCTGCAGGGTTACATGTTTGGTGACAACAAGCTCGCTAATCTCCCGTTAGCTAGGATGGCGGTGGGGATGATGGTGGTAAGCATCGCAAGTGAAAAGACAAACTTCGGTGCACTGCAGTCGTGCAAGTCAGGACTAGCTAGTCAACCAGACATCGCCGCACTAGCGGGACTAGCTATGCAGCAATACTTTTGCGGAAGTAGCTAAACATTGTCTACAGGCCCGCCGTTTGGCTGATGTTGCCCACGCTGTGGATTTTCGGGCGCTACTTTTTGGCCAGCGCTTGCACACAGCAACTTCACTGGCCTTCACTGTTGAACTGGGACAGCCAAGCGGCAACATGCTTGCAACTTGCGGAACACATCGCTTGATGGCAGCATTGTTAAACAGCTGCTCTGGCGTCAGCCATGGCCCCAGTGCACGATACATTGCTCAGAAGAAGTACTGCCGGCCAACTGCCTCCTAACTGCCACCCGAACCTCAGCGCGCACGATTACGACCAGTGCGCGAGGGACATAGGGTCCCCACAGGCGTCTTGCGCTGCAGAAACAGGGCTTATAATGAAATATAATGATATTATCATGATACATAGTCTATATCATACAATATGATACAGCCCGGGACGCTCCTTACATGTCACTATCGCTGCCGCTGATGCCGCCGCTGCCACTTCCGCAGCAGGCCTCTGTCGCGCACGCACACCCACTCCTGGCCTGGCCTGCCTGGGTTAGGCATAGCTGGGCGGCCCACCCAGCTGCTGAGCTCGCGGGGGCGGCCCGGCCCGGCTGCAATGCGGCGGATGTTCAGCGCGGCTGACACGTCCCGGTCGTAGAACCTGATGCCGTTGCTTGTTGAGCATATCAGGCCCCGGATGCGGGACCGCGTCGCCATGCTGCGCACCGGGCGCAGCCACCTGCAAGGCAACATAGATGCACAATGCACATTTGTAAGATTGCCAAACCAAGTGGTAAGTCAAGCCATGTTTAGTCTAAACGGTGACAGCTATGTAATGACTCTATTGCTACAATGCAATTGCACCTAAGGTCTCTCACCTGAAACCCTGTGCATGGCCTGCCACCACGTTGATGCGGGCAGAGCTGATACGGCTGGTACGGTGCTGGAGATGACTACATGACAGCTATGTAAACGGTGCTTGGCACAGTCAACGGTTGGTGTGTGAGGCTATTTCACAGCTGTGTGAAGTGCCATTCTACTATGTAATGAGTACATTCCTACAATGCACATGCACCTGAGGTCTCTTACCTGAAAGACTCTTGCTGGCCTGGCACCACGTCGGTGTAAGCAGAGCTGACCCGGCTGGTGCGAAACTCATGCACCAGCACCACACGCCCTGGGAACTGCTTGCACGCCTCCCTGAGCATCCACATGGCGGGCCAGGTCACCAGCGTCATTGCGACGTACTCCCGGTACCGCTGCAGCGAGGCCGGGGCTGACGTGAGGCCGGGGCTGGTGGGGGCGGCATCTTGCTGCTGAAAGTGTTCGTCTTGGTAGTGGCGGGGCAACCTTCTTCACCATTTGAAATCACTAATGTGTGTGCGCCCGCCATACTTTACCAAGATGCCGGAAAATCAACGCTGCCTCAACACCACAACGATACCTGAGAACGTAGCCATGCGTCATGTTGAAAGGCCTGTTCACCAAAACTGAACCCGAACCCCAGCCAAACTCGGAAGGAGCAGAGCAATATCACCACCAGCAACATACGCATCCGCCTGTTTCATACGTAGCTCATCGTGTCCTCGTTAATTCAGCATTTTACTTCACTTGGGTACCCTACTGCGTTCTCATCGCGGCCAAGGACTCCCGTTTAGTGGAGAGTCTCTTCTTCGGCCTAGCATATAGCGGTTGGTCTGTTCTTTTCAATGGTGGTTACCTGGCTTGCAGAAGCTGTGGTTCGAGGAAGAGGGTGAGTGAGTCACATATGACACTGAAACACAGCCTGCACAAACACCGAGACCTGGATGGGCCTTGCAGGAGCTGCCATACATCCTGGATGCCGCGCTTGCCGTGTACTTTGCTGTCTATCTTGCTGTGCATGAGGCAAGACCGGAATATAGGGCCGACCTGCAGAAGTACAGTAAGCAGTCTTAACTTCGCGCTGCAAAGACCTAGCCTGGCTACCTTACAGTCCAGACCTGCACTGACTATGACGATGGTTGCCGCCATGCAGTGAATGTATCGTTGCATGCTTGGCTGGCAATCGCCATGGCGGTGAGTAGCCATGCAACCGCCGATGTCCATCCTCTGCGCTGCTCCAGCTGCTCCAGCTGTCCCAAACCTGGTTAGTAGCACTGGTCTCTCGGAGCCAGCCGCAGCCAGCCGCAGCCATGCCTGCTTGGGTGCGTGCTGTCTGCTGTCTGCGTTTCTCCTTCCCCTGCTGCCATGTGGTTGGTGATGGATCAGCTGCATGGGATGCCTTCTGGCTGCCCTGCCTTGGTGGCTATCCCCACATCGCTGCCAGATCTGCTGCCCGCTGCAGCTGTCAATAGCGGTTCGCTTCCCCTTCACACTACAGCACTCCAAGGAGGTTGCCCCTGAGGTGCGTGCACCAGCCATGTCTGTGCATGGGGTATGGCACATGCACATGCTGCCCCACACAGCCCCAGTCACACTTTCCTCTGACACAGCAGATAGGCAGCATAAAAAACATCATCGTCAGCAGCAACACCACCACCCTGCAGTGCCTGGCCTGCGCTGACAGTGGCGCAGCAGCAGCTCGTGACGAGGTCGTGGATGTGTGTCGCTGGCTCACCGTTGTCTTTGCTGTTGCCACCTTGCTCTCTGTTTTCTCTGCTCTTACTCTGCTCTTACTCTCGCTGCTGTGCCCCCCAGCAGCTGCTTCACAATGCGGTGTCATGCTGGCCGGGCAGCAGGTGGGCTTGCTCCAGCGCAGGGTGGTGTGCGTGCAGGAAGCGTGGGCTGCACCTAGCTTCCGCTGTGTGTGTGACCAGCTGGCCGCAGCCTGGACCCTCGCAGAGGCCCTGACCGCCCTGCTCTCCCTGGTGAGCTGCCTCCTCGCATGCCATGCTGCATGCCGATAAGAAGCAGCCAGCCAGTGCAGCAAGCAGTACATGCAGGCCAGTACATCTACCTACAGCTACCACCTTCACCCTGCCTTTGCCAATAGAAAGCAGCCAGTCATGTGTGTGTGTGCGTGTGTGTGGATGGATAGGCTTGGGAGGAGGTGAACAGCCACACAGCTACGCAGTACCCAGCACATTGAAGGAGCAGATGCAATGACATGGTGCTGATGGGGCACGCTGGGGGCGCGGCTGGCCTGGGGCTGCAGTGCGCCCCTGAGGCTGACCCACCTCCCCTACAGCACTTCTCACACCGCCGTCACCCCTCATCAGGTCCCACCCTTCGTCTCACCCACCACCACCTCCCTCCAAGACCCCCACCCATCATCCCACCACCACCACCTGCCAGACCCTAACCCTAACCCCACCTTCACCCCAACCTTGACCTCACAAAGCCTTCAACCTACGCAAACTCTACAGCCCCTGTTGCATCATACATTGAATCATACTCACGCAACTCCTACCAAATGGCTGTCTTACACCGGTCCGCATGCAGGCGCCCCTCCTGACTGGCCAAAACACTGGGATGGCGGGCCTGAACATCGCCTTCAACTATGTGTGGCCGTACCTCAGCCTCCTGGCCATGATCGGGCTCACCAGGTGGCTGCCAGGGAACAGGCGGGAGCGGGTGTACCTGCCCCGCATGCGCAGCAGCGCCGTGGCACCGGAGGCCCAGGGGCTGCCTGGCCGCCCAGCAGAGGACAGCAGCTCCGAGCCAGTGCCAGGGCCAGCGCCAGGGGGCCCATTTGCCCAGGTCAGCAGCGGAGCCAGCGCCGGGCCAGGGGCAGGGGCTGGCCTGGTTTGACCTGGTCTGGCAGCACCTGTGCTTGGTCCCCATCATGAGGCTGCAGGGCCCCAGCAGCGGTTGAGCCATGTGGGGATGAAGCCTGCAGTAACACCGGTTATGGGGGTGGCTTAGAGTCCCGGAGTACGCGGGTCCTTGCAACGTGTGTAAGCACTGGAATGAAATGCTGAGGGCTGGCAACAGCATGCCGGTTCAACCATTGACTGCTGACAAGGTCAAGACATGTCGAACTCACCTTCGCTGCCATGTGAAGCAGGCACCGCTACATTGGTGCTCTGTAGCGGAAGAGGATTCGGTCACCTGGAAGAGCTGCGAGCTGCGAGAAGGCCGCTCCGAATGTAAAAAACATGTAAAAAGACATGTAAAAAACATAAAAAATAGGAAAAACAGGAAAAAAACTGGAAAACCAGTACATCGAAGGCATTTAGCGCCACAGTTAGCGAAGCGAGTTAGGAAAATGCAGCGAAACAGACAGCGTAGACGTAATCGTCACGCCTCGGACAGTTAGGTCGACCATCAGGCCGACACGCCGCCAGACATGCAGGCCAACGGCGCAGCGCACTGGGCCAACAACCACAATAACACATGGCACGCAAAGAAGGTCAAACGACACACCTTGATGATGGGTGTGGCCGCTGCGGGGTTAGAGGAGGGCGCGGTCGTGCCGTCCGAAGTGGTGGAAGCGCGGCTCGTCACGCAAATCGAGGCTTGGGTGGAGGCCTGCAGCAAGAGGGCGCTGCTCGCCAGCTTGCTGTTGGGCCTCATGGTGCGCGACTCCTTCACACGAGTCACTGTACTTGCGGATGGCCTGTACGAGCTCTTAGAGGAAATCCCTGCAGAGGACGCGGACATCCCGGACTTTGCGGAGCGCAACCTGTACCTACAGCTCGGCCGCGGTGTGCCTTCTCCCGGATTGCACTCTCAGCCTAGCGCTGCTGTGGTGGCTGTGCTGGCCGCGTACCCGACCCTCGGTGACGAGCTCGACGCAATACCTCGCTATCCGCACGACTCCAACACCGTAGACGATGTGGGACAGAAGCTGGAAACTAGCTTGGCCAACAGCCTCACCGAGCTGTTCAAGCGCAGAGTTGGGCAAGCGGTGGCTCTGGCTGGAGCCAGGGTCATCGCTGGCTCACACGAGCACCAGCGCCGCTTTGGGCTGCCCGTGGATGGCAGTCCAGCCTGGACTGAGCGTCAGCGCAGCTGGGTGGTGCGGAGTGTGCGGGGGAAGGTGGTGACCTGGCTAGAGGGTCAGGGTGGGGTGGTGCCTACTGAGGCCATGCGGTATGAGGTGGTCAGGCATCGGAGGTTGCTGGGGGTGGGTCAGGGGGTGGTGGTGAACAAAGCATGGCGGCAGATGAGGGTCAACCGGGGCAGCCTGCTGCGTCATGCAGTGGACACCAGCAGGCAGCTGGAGGCTGCCCACGTCAGCTGGCAGGCTGACTGGGCAGACTGGCAGGCACTTGGGGGGCAGCTCAACTCCAGGCCCTACCGCCCCCCCTCCCCCTTTGCTATCACACCCAGCTGCAGCTGCAAGGCGCACCACATCAAGCTGGACACCAAGGCCATCTATGGCCTGATGCGGGCCGCTGGCATGCTGCCAGCGGACATCACCTCTTTGACCAGGTTCAGGAATGGTGTGGCCGGGCCCAGGGACAGTGAGGTGAGTGAGCCTTGGCATGGTGCTTGAGGCATGTTGCTTGAGGCATGTTGCTGGTGGCCTGTTGCTTTAGGCATATTGCTGGTGGCATGTTGCTTGAGGCATTTGACTGAACATTGATGCTTGAACATTGACTGACGGTGTTTGGGTGGCTCCAAGTGTGCTGAGTCGACTGAGTCGGCTGTGTTGGGTTGCAGGTGGCCAACCGGTGGATCGCCTTCCTTCCATCCAGCATCCCGCCAGCCATCCAGCCATCCATCTGGCCAAACGACGGGCAGACCTTCGCGCAGGTGGTCCACACGGACGGAGTGACGGTCAGCTGCTGTTCACGCGCCCCAAGCCAGCAGGGCCGCCCGGCGAGCTGCCTCGCATGGGCAAGCAGGAGGGCGCTGTCAACCCGCTGGCACACCTAAACGCGGACTGGCTGGGCTGCGACCCAGGCAAAACCAACATGGCGATAGTGGCCCACGAGGAGCGGTACCCCTCGGGCGCTGTGGAGTCCGTGTGGCAGCGCAGCCTCACTGCGGGGCACTACTACCGGCAGAGCGGCATCACGCAGCACGCCAAGGTGTCCAAGGCGTGGATGGCCGGCATCCAGCACGAACACGCTGTGCTGTCGCAAGTCACCAACTACACCGCCTCGCTGCAGCGGTACCGGGAGTACGTCGCAATGACGCTGGTGACCTGGCCCGCCATGTGGATGCTCAGGGAGGCGTGCAAGCAGTTCCCAGGGCGTGTGGTGCTGGTGCATGAGTTTCGCACCAGCCGGGTCAGCTCTGCTTACACCGACGTGGTGCCAGGCCAGCAAGAGTCTTTCAGGTAAGAGACCTCAGGTGCATGTGCATTGTAGGAATGTACTCATTACATAGTAGAATGGCACTTCACACAGCTGTGAAATAGCCTCACACACCAACCGTTGACTGTGCCAAGCACCGTTTACATAGCTGTCATGTAGTCATCACCAGCACCGTACCAGCCGTATCAGCTCTACCCGCATCAACGTGGTGGCAGGCCATGCACATGGTTTCAGGTGAGAGACCTTAGGTGCAATTGCATTGTAGCAATAGAGTCATTACATAGCTGTCACCGTTTAGACTAAACATGGCTTGACTTACCACTTGGTTTGGCAATCTTACAAATGTGCATTGTGCATCTATGTTGCCTTGCAGGTGGCTGCGCCCGGTGCGCAGCATGGCGACGCGGTCCCGCATCCGGGGCCTGATATGCTCAACAAGCAACGGCATCAGGTTCTACGACCGGGACGTGTCAGCCGCGCTGAACATCCGCCGCATTGCAGCCGGGCCGGGCCGCCCCCGCGAGCTCAGCAGCTGGGTGGGCCGCCCAGCTATGCCTAACCCAGGCAGGCCAGGCCAGGAGTGGGTGTGCGTGCGCGACAGAGGCCTGCTGCGGAAGTGGCAGCGGCGGCATCAGCGGCAGCGATAGTGACATGTGTATCTTGCCATGAGCCAAATAAAACAAACAATTCGATTGCCCCTTACAAAGGGGATGTGTGTGCGATAGAGTGTGCATAGGGTAGGATAGGGCTCTATCGACTCCTGGGGTTAGGGACCCAGGTTAGGGACACACACCGGCTCCCTGACTCCTGTGGAGAAGTGTAGGGGCTCCACAGGAGGATAGGGGTACAGGTCACCTGGAAGAGCTGCGAGTGTCTAGCCTACTTCCTAACGACCAGCTGCCTGTGCTCCCGCCTTCGCTAGCAGTAGCGATCAGGAATCATGATGATCATTATCCCAGCTGCGTAGATTGATAGATGGCTTAGGGTTAGCCCTGATCCTATGGCTAATGACCCCATACCGATCACGTCACCTACTAGATCTACCAGCCCATCTACATACATCTACCAACTCAAACCTAACCAATCCATCCGTCCAATGTTCGTCTGACAGTGGGTGGCCCCAGACGACCCCTAGTGCTGATAAGTGTTGCACTGAGGCGGGAGGCGAGCACCAAAGTGAGATGCCCAAGAGAGGATGAGAGGGTATAGACATGGAAGAAGCAATGATAGAGCACACAAGCCACCATCCATGACAACCGTTTACACCGCTCAAGTTGTTCAGTGACCTGGCTGACTAGCCTTCACTTGGGACCAGTGGGAATTAGTGTCTTAAACAGGTGACCTCTGAAGGCCGTATTGAGTCCAGTGCAAGTGGTTGCTGCTGTTGGACGACACCGCCAGTGCAATGGAAGTATCCCGGCAGTGCAGCATGCGGAGGACGCATGCCTCTTTCCTAGTACATGCACCGCACCATGTGCGCTCATGGCTGTCAGCACCTGCCTGCCAAGCCAAGGGTGGTGGCCCCCCACTGCTCGCTTGCCTACCACTCAATGCGAGAAATGTCTTGTTCCCCAAACTGTCATACACCGCATGGGAGGCCTAGCTGCTGCCTGGGGCTGTGTAGCTGTTTTGGCCTTGCTGGCGAGACAGGCCCCATGGGGCTCCGCACCAGGCCCCGCACTAGCACATTGAGCCACTGCTGAGGTCCACACTACAGCTTGGGGCCGCACTCCGCCCTACTGACAGCAGCCTCCAGGTTTGGGGTGCAGGGTGTGGGGAGGAGGCAGCTGCGTGTGCTTGTCCACAAACAACAGGCTCCTGCTGGCTCGTGCAGGCGCCTTCACGCAGCAGCGCATCCAGAATCCAGCTGCACTACATTGCCGCACTGGCCTCCATGTCACCCATCACTTCAGGACACTGACCCTGACACTGATGGGCTATCACGAAGTGTGGTAGCACAGCGAATGTTTGTCATGCCAGTACTAGGCTATAGCCCTGTCACAGGGGGAGGGCAGTAGTGTAGGTGTAATCCGCCCCATCCTTATGGGTGGGGACATAGCTCCATACAGACCAAATACCACCCTTAGTAAAATTCCTATCATCCTGCCTTTGTGTGGTACCTGTTGCACGCTGGGCTGATGAGGGTGATGCCTGCCTCACTGACATTATGAGCTGGCTCCTTGGCTGCGTCCAGGCCTAGCAGCTTGGATGCGGAGCGTGGTGATTCCTTGGCGCATGGCGGCCAGCACCCCTCCCAGCTGCTGTACTGCTGCAGTGGTGGCCTTGCTGGCCAATGCCGGTAGCGAGAACCTGCAGGATATGAGTGCAATGTTACAGCGTGCTGGAGACATGCCTCCCGGCAGCTGAGGAGGGTGATGCTTAAGCGTTTGAACCAAGACATGGATTGTCAGCTGAAGCGGCAACTTGCAAGGACTAAGTAGTTTAGCACCTATTAGGCCTACACTACTGAGGTTGCGGTTGCACATAGTTGCACCTGCTGTTGCTGCCTGATAACAAAAACGCGTGATGAGCTGGTTTTTCTGGCCACGCATCCCAAGTCCACCCCCAGTCTCTGGACCAGATGAGTTGCCTGCTGCTGAGCAGCGAGTCGACGTCGAGCGCTACATGCCTGCCGCCAATGACGTCCACGAAAGGTCGGGGACGTGAGGTAGGCACATTTGTACACTGCATGTTCTCATTCAACATCTCGCTTCGCTAACTGTGGCGCTAAAAGCCTTCAATGTACTGGTTTTCCTGATTTTTCCTGTTTTTTATGTTTTTTAAATGTTTTCCAGGTAGGCATAATTTCTGGCTATTCTCCAGCGCTGAGGCTGAACCCCAGCCTGCAAACTCGGAAGGAGCAGAGCAACATCACCACCTGCGTCATGTCCAGTTTGAACTTGAAATCATTGGTCGGCGAAACTTTCCATTTGCCTTGACATTACTGTACTGCATATCCAATACTTGCACCCTACGTCCACTTACCTCCTCATGCTGGATGCCACTTTGCTACCTTTCATGCGGTCCTTAGGTCTACCCACTAGGACCCATCATATCACAATGAGCTAACACTGGTTTGGCTCAAGATGCGGGTGCATATGTGCAGTGGCCACTAGGTGCTTGTGAAGGGCGGTTGCAAACACTATGGGGCTGAGGGGGGTGTGTGTGGTTGGTGGCTCCAGGCTGCTGGCTCCACGCTGCTGGCTCCACGCTGGGCGCAGCAGGCGGAGGTCCACCTGCCCTGCTTGGGGCTTCCAGCCTGCACGCCTGGTGGGCTGCTCATGGTCCACCTCCTCCTCACATGGCTGCTTGCCATTCACTGCTGAGCTGACCCGGGTGGTGTGGTGCTCATCCACAAGCACCACCCTGCCCCGCAGCGGGTCTGAGTCCCTGGGCACACCACCTTGCAGCAGGCACGCAACACCGCATCAGCACCCCACCCACCCCCAGGGCCAATGCTAGCTGCGCCAAAGAACACCACCAGCTGCTTGGCACGCCCATGGCGCTCCATGGACACCTCATCCATGTCCTCCGTGTCGCGTAACTCACGTAGCTCACAGTCACAGACACGAACCTTTCAGCTTCTTTGCCGGGTCCTCTTTTTGCTTGGCGCTGCCCTTCCGCTTCTTTCGAGCCAATACGCGATGTGCAGTGCGACGGGCGGTGGCCTTTTTAAGCAACTTAGGTTTCCCGTGAGAATACACGGTTGCGTGACGGGCATGTTGCTCAAGTGGCGGCGCAAGTTGCAGCACGACAATCCCAAACAAAACAAATACTAAACCCCTTCACAAAGGGGCACAAAGGGGCTCTGGCAACAGGCACACACACCAGAAGGCTCAGCTGAAGTGGGCATTAGGCACTCTGTCAGTAGCCTTTACAATGACGAGCTCGCAGGCTGTGTTTGATCACAACTCATGCATTACTTTGGTGTAGCATAAGCAGGGCTGTGACTATACGGGGTAAGTTACTGATATCCGGCTGGTAACCCGTAAGTAAGTATGTCCGTAAGCGATACGGGGTAAGTCCGGAACCAACCGCTTCCCGTATGTGTGAAGCACCCTGTGACCTCCCTGCAACCTCAGCCTCCCTGCAACATCAGTGTGTCGCGACGAGCGCACATCCATTGCGATGGAGTTAGGGTCACCACGCGCCACTCAGCGACTGCAGATGCAGGCACTTTTGCGCCGGTCTTCCACACAGCCACTGCAGAGGATGTGCGGCGAATCCCCGGTGTCTCCGGGCCGCTCAGAAAGCGCAGCCGGACCGACCAGCCCAACATTAGCACGTGGTTGAGAGAGACGTATGTCGACATGGTCTGGTATCACAGGCGCAAATGTCGACATGGTCTGGTATCACAGGCACTTCGGCGCAAATGGCGAAGGCTGCGACAGGCGCAAGTGCAACTTCCGCACATGGTTGAGAGGTGTGGTGCTGAACCAGTTGGGTGTAACCAGTGATGCAGAATTACATATATTTTTACGTAATTACATGTAATTACACGCGTAATTCTGTAACTTTGTAACTTTGTAATTACATGGTTGTCCGCAGGGAAATCGTGTAATTACATCCAGTCGTGTAATTACGTAATTACAGACTCGCGCAGCAGGCCGCCGGGTGTCGTCCCAACATGTCGGAGGCTCCACAGCACGCTAAAAGGCGTATGGCCTCCGGGCTGAGAGGCACATCGCTTCCTCCGCCCCTATTGCCCAGTGGACTCGGAGGCTCGTCCTTGAAGAAGCACAAGACTCAGCACAAGACGAAGTCGGCTTGGGTGATGGAACAGCTGACGGCCGTCACAGCACCGACGAGCGACCCCGACGAGACTGACGGCGCTGTTAACTTCGTTCTGCGCTATATGTGCACTATATGTAACTTGGCGGGCAGTAACAAGGACCGTCTCAAGAGACATCTCTTGCGATGCAGCAAGTTCCTAGCCAGCACGCAGGCAATGAACATCGCCAAGACCTTCTCTGAAATCGCGGCAGCCATTGAAGAGTACAAGCAAGAAAACAAGGAGGTCGCCGGGGAGACCACCCCGCTGGGACCACCCCGAACAGCAAGTCGACAGCTCGCGCAGGTAACCATTACCTGTGGACCAGGATGTGTTGGGAGGGTGCAACAGGGTGCAATAGAAGGGTGCAATAGAAGGGTCCAGTACTCCACTATTATGTTTTGTGTTTATGCATTTGACAGGAAGTGGTGTCGTGGAGGACAAAGGACGCTTTGCCAAGGACCTGGTGAAACTGATTGTAGACTGCAACCTCCCCTTCAACATCGTGGACAACCCAACGTTCAAGACTTTCTTGGCTACCTGGGTGCCTGCAATGCCTGTCCCCTCTCGTGACCAGGTACACCTCCACCCCCTCCCAAGCTCAGTTGTGAGGCCCAGCCCCACAGTCCCCTCCCACCACCACCTCCTCCCACCACCTATCAAGCCCCATCCACCCCACCACCTCCCAAGCCCCTCCCAGCCCCGCCCAACCCCACTTCCCTCAGCCCCGCCACGCCCTGCCCCACCCAGGCCCGTCCCACCCCAGCTCGCCCATTGCTGCCCTGCCCTGCCCAGCCCTGCCCTGCCCTGCCCTGCCCTGCCCTGCCCTGCCCTGCCCTGCCCTGCCCTGCCCTGCCCTGCCCTGCCCTGCCCTGCCCTGCCCTGCCCTGCCCTGCCCTGCCCTGCCCTGCCCTGCCCTGCCCTGCCCTGCCCTGCCCTGCCCTGCCCTGCCCTGCCCTGCCCTGCCCTGCCCTGCCCTGCCCTGCCCTGCCCTGCCCTGCCCTGCCCTGCCCTGCCCTGCCCTGCCCTGCCCTGCCCTGCCCTGCCCTGCCCTGCCCTGCCCTGCCCTGCCCTGCCCTGCCCTGCCCTGCCCTGCCCTGCCCTGCCCTGCCCTGCCCTGCCCTGCCCTGCCCTGCCCTGCCCTGCCCTGCCCTGCCCTGCCCTGCCCTGCCCTGCCCTGCCCTGCCCTGCCCTGCCCTGCCCTGCCCTGCCCTGCCCTGCCCTGCCCTGCCCTGCCCTGCCCTGCCCTGCCCTGCCCTGCCCTGCCCTGCCCTGCCCTGCCCTGCCCTGCCCTGCCCTGCCCTGCCCTGCCCTGCCCTGCCCTGCCCTGCCCTGCCCTGCCCTGCCCTGCCCTGCCCTGCCCTGCCCTAAGCCGCTTAGCAGGGTCATGGGTGACTCATGTCTTGACCCCTTACTACCTACGCTTTGGTTTACGCTGCAGCTCAGCGGTCCTTTGCTGATGGCGCTTTATGCCAACGTGATGCGGGAACAACTCTTTGCACATGTCAAGTATCCCCGTCTTGACTGATATGACTGTCTTGATTGAGATCTTTGCAGATGTCAAGAAGCTCCCCCGCATCTTTGAGCACATTGAGGAGGCAAAGGACATCGTGAACCTCTTCGCCCGCCAGGTCACCCCGCACGAGTGGTTGCGCAATCAGCAAGGCCCAAATGGCACAGCACTTGTGCCCATGTGTGCAACCCGCTTCAGCAGCATGTACAAGATGTTGCGGAGCTTGCAGCAAAACAAGCAGGCTCTCATCAACACAGTGGTATTGCATGGGTTTGACGCCGATGAGCGTGCTAAGCGGATCAAGAGTTGTGTGCTGTCTGAGGCATGGTGGGCACTGAACAGCTGCTTGGTGGAGCTGATGGTCCCCGTGGCTCAGCTGTTGACAGCCATTCAAGCGGATCACGCCAACCTTCCTGACGTGCACTACGGCCTGGCCATAGTGGATAAGTGGTTTGGTGATGCCACGAGGTGAGACACCACCCCACCACACCACACCACACCACACCACACCACACCACACCACACCACACCACACCACACCACACCACACCACACCACACCACACCACACCACACCACACCACACCACACCACACCACACCACACCACACCACACCACACCACACCACACCACACCACACCACACCACACCACACCACACCACACCACACCACACCACACCACACCACACCACACCACACCACACCACACCACACCACACCACACCACACCACACCACACCACACCACACCACACCACACCACACCACACCACACCACACCACACCACACCACACCACACCACACCACACCACACCACACCACACCACACCACACCACACCACACCACACCACACCACACCACACCACACCACACCACACCACACCACACCACACCACACCACACCACACCACACCACACCACACCACACCACACCACACCACACCACACCACACCACACCACACCACACCACACCACACCACACCACACCACACCACACCACACCACACCACACCACACCACACCACACCACACCACACCACACCACACCACACCACACCACACCACACCACACCACACCACACCACACCACACCACACCACACCACACCACACCACACCACACCACACCACACCACACCACACCACACCACACCACACCACACCACACCACACCACACCACACCACACCACACCACACCACACCACACCACACCACACCACACCACACCACACCACACCACACCACACCACACCACACCACACCACACCACACCACACCACACCACTTGTATCCACCCGAGCCCTACCTCCTTAGTGTAACAACTACTACTACCACACCACACCATTTGGTGATGGTTTGGTGATGGTTTGGTGATGCCACGAGGTGATGCCACGAGGTGATGCCACGAGGTGATGCCACGAGGTGATGCCACGAGGGTGGTTTGGTGATGCCACGAGGTGATGCCACGAGGGAGAAAAGCTGATTGTAATTCCCTGTAATTACATGTAATTTACATGTAATTACATGTAAATTACATGTAATTACACGGCGTTAGTAAGTAAGTAACTTTGTAACTTTGTAATGCCGCATCACTGGGTGTAACGTGCTAAGTACTAAACACTCGGAAGCAGATAGGCTCGATGAGTAAACAAAGTTGGAGGAAACAGGTGAAGCAGGGTTGGAGGAAGCAGGGAAGGCGGAAGGGGAGAAGCGAAAAAGATGGCCCGCATGTTTGCATGGGCCCCCTTACGGCGGAACTTACAGATCGGTTAGGCGGAACTTACGCGTGTGCTTACTAAGCTACGGTAAGTAATGTAAGCGTATCCGTAACCCGTAACCCCGTATCGCACAGGCCTGGTTCCTCCGCTTCGGTCCCGGTCGGTTAAGTGTATTAAGTGTATTAAGTGGCTTCCTTTTGGCCCACACTGCTATGAGGTGTAGCATGAGGGCTGTAGGGTTCAGGAGTTGTGATGTGAAAATGGGTGTTGCCCGCTGGAGGTTGAGGGCCGACTTACAGTCCCAGTCCGCCCAGTCAAGGGGTAGCCTGGCTCACCCACACAGCAGTGGATCTGTGACTGTGTAGGCAGTACTACTAACTACAGCTTTATGAACACCGTTGCCTAGCCAAGGGACTATGGTTAAGGAACCCCAGCTGCTGACAGCGACCTGTCCAGGGCTTGACAGAAAGACTTGAATGTGCAACCAACACCAGAAACGTGCACCAGGACGGATAGCCGCATGCGCTTACACATTGCCTTTGGCTAAAAATCAAGCCTTCATAATTTTTTCACATCACAACGTACAGTGACACCCACGCTACTAGACGTTGTTGGTAGCTGCCTGCATCCTTTTACAAACCAGCGCGATGCACCCAACATTGCTCACGAGGAGAGGGTCTCTGCAGATCCGCGGCGCGACTGCGTGTGTCCCGAGCTGTCGCTGTAATGTTCGTCCTGCCTGTCTGCGTTCTTCGGCTGGGGCATCGTCGTCCACACCCGAGGATGAGCGGCCCACAACGAGCCAGCGGTCACCCAACATCCTTCACATGGCTGGTGCAGCGGCTGTCGCCAGCGGGCTGTTTGCTGACGCACCAGCCCTGGCAGAGAGCATGGCCAACCCTTTTGCCGGCGTGCAATCCAACAGCTTGTACGTGACGATGGCCCTCTTCCTCATGTGTGTGCCAGGTAAGTGGTGCAAGCCTTAGTCTCACCAGAGCTGAGCCAAGTGTGCAGTTGGAGAGGTATGCACCACGTATGTGGGGTGTTGCCTCCCAGGGATTTGGAGCCAAGTCAAGAGGGCCCCTGTGGCAAATAAGAAACGCAAGACATTCGAGGTTGATGGGCCTAAACGCGCCAATGCCATGCCTGTTCGGGACCGTGCAAAGCAGATTGTGACATACTTCAAGAAGTGAGAGCCAGTCAGAGTATTGTGTGAGCCCTGAGCAGCTGTGTGCAACCCATCACCTCACTAGCTGGCATGGCGGTTAGCACTGCATGGTAAATGTTTGATGCGCATGCATTGCATGGTCATGGGCAATGCAAGCACCATGCAACTGGCACTGCGCATCCCCATTAAGGGCTTAAACTGCTTCCGCTTAGGTACAACTATGAGGTGAAGGAAATGGGGGAGGTCATCACTTTTGCCGGCCTGTACAAGGCTGACAGAGGCCAAGCAGCGGCAGTGACGTTCTACACATTCGTAGGTGCGCAGTCCCTGTGGTCTGACTGCAGCTGAGCACCACGCAACAGCAGCCTTAGGCACGGCAAGCTATGAAGCGCAGCAGATCCTTGGTGACCCTCATTATCACCTCTGATGCCGTTAAACCACCTCATGTCTCTGCTGCCTACTGGTCTTGTGGCTGCAGGTATGGCATCCATCGCGTTGGTGCTCAGCACCATTATGCCCGAGTCAGGAAACTGGTGGTACGCCCTCACGCTGCTGTCACCGGCGGCATGGTTCTACTACTTCCAGAAAGGGGAGCGCGTTGAGGAGGTGGGTGGGCTGGTATGCTGTGCGCCCTGATCATGTCCAGAACCTGATGGAGTGTGGTGCATGAAGTGTAGTGAGGTGCATGAAGTGTAATGAGGTGTATGAAGGGGAGTAAGGTGCGTGGAGTGAAGTTAGGTGTAGGGGACTGGCAAGTAGGCAATTGATGCCAAGGTCACATCATTGTGATCTCCATATTGCCTAGTTTGGGTGTGACTGTATGTTATGAGAGGAGGGGAGGGCTCATGCTGGGCAGCATGAAGCATGAATGAGAGTGATGTAAGCAAGCACGTGGGGTGGTCTGCCAGGTTCCTTAGTGGTTGGCGATTGAAAATTGCATAGGCAGAATAGCTGTGTAGCCATGCACTTGAGGAGGAGTGGATGCAAACAGTGCGCGGAAGGGTTGTGAGGTTGGTGTTGCCTGAGCACAGGTGCGGGTCAAGATGGTGACAGCAGACAATGAGGAGACCACAGACATCACGGTGGAGGGGGATATCGAGGAGATCACACGTTTCAGCAAGGCAAGTGGGGCAGGCAGCTGTGAAGGAAAACAGCTCAGCCAGTCAGCAACCCCTCTTATGACCACCTATCAAAGCACTGTTGCTGCTGGTCGGTTAGCCACTAGCCTAGCATGGCTTCTGGTCATTGGCGTCGTGTGTGGCTGTATCATCATGACGTGTGCATGGATGCATGCATGGGCATTTGGCTGCAGGAGCTGGACCTCGTAGAGAAGGGGATGGTCCGTGTGAAGGGATTGTTGGAAGCTTAGCTATAGGTCTCTCGAAGTACACGACAAGACGGGTGAGGCTTGCGCGTGTGCGACAGGGTTTGACAGAGTTTCAGACGCTGCCGGTCCGGAGTGAGATGCAGCTGGAAATGGGCGTTTGTCGGTAAGACGGACCACTCAGTTCCCCAAGGCAATTTCGGGGCAATTTTGAACATATTACAGGATGATTCTGATTGCCCGCGTGGCCTAGTCATCAGGATGCTCGTCAGCCATCCCGTCAAAGGGTTTGAAGGTCTTATGTAATCCAATTTAAAGCTTTGAACAAAAAGGAGTGCAATCCAAATGGGAGTGCAATCCAAATAGGCTTCGAGATGAGGACCTGTCCGTGTTTCTCACCAGGACCTTCAAGACCCGGTACTTTGAACTCATATCCAAGGGCTTAAACACCATGACTGGGGAGGATGTGCTGCAGCTCAGCAGCAAGCTGTCAGTGGAGGAGCAGCAGCTGTTTGAAGCTGGCCGCATCTCCATTGCTCACATGGACAGCTGGCTAAGGGGGGAGGTGCTTGGCCAGGCACGCAGTGTCCACTTGCAGCGTCACAGAAAACGCACAGCAGACCAGGCAGCTGTGGCAGCAGCGGTGGCCCCAGATGCCAACAAGCAGCAGAAGGCCCGCTGAACTGCTCACATACTGCCTCGCAAATAGGCAAGCAATTAGTGTAGGTGCCCAAACATGTGTACACCTTGGCTGGGGGTCTAGAAGGGCATGTTCAGGCTTATTATTATCTAATCGATGTGTTCCATACCTGGAAAGGGGCTTTCTATCGTCACCGATTGCATAGGCGTTGCATTTGGTTGCATAGCAGGGACGCTGTAGACCAAAAAATGGGGTTCGTCAGAATCAAATGGCACAGTTAGGATCATTTGTGATTATTGCCTTGACAACATGTTGCTAGACTGGTTTTTCTTTCCTTCGGGTGCCTTGTGGTGCACCACTCCACGATATGCATGATGCGGACAATACTGCGGTATCAGTGTTGGACAATCTGACGCCTTCCACTTCTCCCAATACAGACCTGAAACAACCCGAACCATCTTCAGTCCTCCTAGCATTGGAGCATCTGGCTGTGGACATTCAAGTCTGTCCACACTGTCTTGCTTGTCTTGCTCCACCTTCCACCCCACCCACAATCATCACACCCCCTCACGGCAGTCAAGTGAAATCATCAAGTCACGAAGGCAGCCCTAGCTTGATGTACACCACCCACTGCTATCAAGTCAGCACTGGGCAGCTGCATGCACAAGGGCCACACCACCCGGCAGCTATGATGGCCAATCCTTTGCTATGCCTCGGCTGTACTCCCAGCCACCAGCAGCTGCCAGGCGGGCCAGGCAACTCCCCTTCCCAATCCCTGCACCGCCAGCGCATGCTGCCACGCACTGCGCCTGCTCTCACCGGCACCTGCTGCAGCAAGGCAACCACACTGGTGGAGCATGCGGCAAAGCAGGCGCACGAGCAAGTCACGGCCCACACACCATGTCCAGGCGGCACACTGGCACTTACTGGGCATGCAACCCAGGTGGACACGACCAAGAGGTGCTGAGATGGCATGGGTGGTGCTGAGGCAGGCTGCCATGCAGCAGCACAGCGCATGCAGACTGGCCGTCACAGCTTGCTGCCTGCTAGCCTGGCCTTCACCGCAGGCTGCTGTGCAGGTGAGCCACCCTGACTCCCCACTCCCGCTTTGCTGTGCCTCATGCTTGCTGCATGCACCTGTCCAGGTCTGCCCGTGTGGCGGGGAAGATCTCCACGTAGCGCGACCCCATCATCTGCTTGTTCTTGGCCATGGCAGCGGTGGCCTCAGCCGGGCTCATGAACTCAACAAACGCCACGCCGCTGGGCCGCCCGTGGTCCATCACCACTAGCACACTGCACAGGCAGCAGGTGACCAGCACAGCACCAGCAGCTGGGGGCACGGTGGCAGGCACACCTGCTGCGGTTATGGCTATGAAGCGCTGGAGGTGAGGGAGCAGGCATCAGAGGCAAGCAGGCAGGGTAGGCAGCACAGTCAAACAGGCCAGCAACATGCCAGGCCAAGCCAGGCCCTGCCAGGCCCTGCCCTGCCAAGCCCGGAATGCAGCTTGCAACAGCAGGCCATATCTAACCAATTTCCAGCTGCAAGTTTGCCTGCAACATATTCCGCTGACCTAAGCACATGGCCCTTGCATGCCCTGCCTGGAGGCCACATAACAGCCCACCCAACACCGCTGGCACACGCAACTGGCAGCACATGATAGCCAAGCGCAAGCAAGCATACGGCCACGACAGCACCATGGCAAGCACACAATAGGCAGCGCCTGCTGAGTGCACCAGCCTGCAGCCCGCCACAGCCTTATAACAGGGCACAGCACGCAGCAGAAAGCCTGCCCTAGGGACTGCTAGCCCACCCCTGGCCATCTCCTCGGCCCACGCACTTGTCCTTGACCACTGGGGCGATGCCCAACGTCTTGTCCTCGTTGAACCACTGGCAGATGTCGTCATCACCCACAGAGAAGGGCAGGCCACGCAGCTTGAGGATGGTGGTGCCGCCAGAGCCCCCCGTGGCGGCGTCAAAGGCAGCCCCAGAGGGCAGGGCCTGGCTATATCCGGCTGCAGGGCCTCCAGGACCGCCTGCAGGCCCCACGCCGTAGGGCCCGCCTGGCTGCCGCCCATAGCCGGCCATGAGACCCCCATCCTCCCCACCACGCCACCGGTTCATGCCGCCCATGGGGCCCCCATCCATGAGGTCGGCACAGATGGCTTTGTAGTAGTCCTGCAGGGCATGGTCATCACCATCACCAGGTCTAGGGCCACAGAATGGGACACTTAGGACTTCATATGAAAGGCACCCTGACATCTGGAGTTCAGGCAGAGCTGTGACACCCCTGTGTGTCTAACCCAAAGATTGAGTGCTGCACGCAGCCAAGGTCAGGTGCAGCAACGTAGGTCAAGAGTGACTGGCACATGACACTGCAGCTGGGGTCTGAACTGGCTCGATGCCCGCCTCTCTGCTTGCTCACCAGCTTTTTGGCCTTGTAGATCTCGATGTAGCGCCGACCCATGTAAGACCTATTCTTTGCCAGGGCCATTTCAATTTGCATGGGACTGGACAACACCACAAACGCCTCTCCCGTTAACCGCCCGTCCCGCTTGACCAGCACCATATCGATTGGTTCCACCCCCTGGCAGCGCAACAGCGGCCCCGCCGAACCAGAGGTCAAGCCAGTGAACGCCCAACTGTGCGGCCTAGTGAGCTGCTGCATGCGCTGCAGCTGCGGCTGCGAGGCTGTGAGCAGTCGCCGCGGCGCCTTTGGCATGGCTGCTAGATCATGGGTGGCTGCCAGCCGAGCGTGGGCCTAGCTCCGCAAGCCTACCCACTACCTTCGCTACACCCTCACCAGGAACATTCTGATATCATCGTCTGAGACGTCGAAGGGCAGCCCTCGCAGCTTTACGCAGGGAAACATCCCGCTGATGGCCCCGCCCATCCCGTACTGGTCCCCCATAAAAGGCCCTTGCTGCACCATCATGCCTGCTTCGCCAGCCATCGGTCCGCCTCCCATCGGCCCGCCCATGCCCTGCCCGTACGGCCCGCCCATGCCCTGTGCTGCTGCAAACCCGTCTGTGCGAGGCCTTTTGGCTGCGTCTGGGAATGACATGGCTTGACGCAAAAATGGGGAATGACTGCACGCCCACCGCACACGACCTTTGTGGATGGCAGTGGACTCGAAGCGAACAGCCGCGTTGGAAAGCATGCGACCCACAAGCATTTCTGCGATTTTCGCCTGCGATTCACACTTCCCAGCTGGCGGGCGGAGGCGCCGGGCACGCAGGTGGTATGAACAGACAACCTACTCCCGCAATGGCCGGCGGGACAGGGTTAGGGTTGTCGTGGTTCACGAGCTGGTTGGTTGTGTTGGTTGTGCAGGAACTGTGATGCGGGTGTGCATTCGCCCAAGACGATTGTTCTGCCCAGTACACGCCCCTGTGAACTCCATCTAACTGGAGGCAGCAAATGAGGCTCAGTAGCCAGGGTCACAGTTGTATGCATGTGAGTTGAGCTGCCGCCTACCGATCACCGAAGGCGAGGTTCGTTCAGTGCATGTACACCTGTGTATCATCTGCAAGTGGTGCAGGGGATGAAGTGGGTGTCGAGGCAGCACTATGGCTGGGTGATGGGGGTGGCGGTGGTCCTGGCAGCAGGCTGCTTCAGCTAGGGTGCGTAGGGGGCCTAGCCGGTGCTGGAGGGGTTTCGCAAGGTGGTGGAGCAGCCTAGCAGGCCCATCACGGTTGTCAAACATAGCAGGCTGGTGATCGTGGATGATTTGAGCACCACCCCGTATAAGCTCGACTGTGCATTAGCCCATCCTTGTGAGTTGCACATGCCACGGGTCCAGCGGAGGCCCTCAAACTGGGTATCCCCAGCAGGCCATGTGATCCAACGGTCGCTGCGACCAGCCTGGAGCCAGCGGCATGGTAAGCCCGTGCGGGGCCTGATCTTGTGCCATGAAGTGCCGCCCAACCCCCCTCCCCCTGACTAGCTTGCACCTTCCCCTGACTAGCCCCCACCTGCTGCACCGCTTCCTGTGACACGACCCCATGCCCCACCATTGGGGTAGGTGGCTGTCCAGCGGTCCAGACCAAGACACCCACCCGTGCCTCAACTTCCAGCACGTTGAGGAGAGTGTGCAACACCCCCTGGAGATGTGCCGCAGGCACAGAACCCTAGGTGCGGGGCGGGGCGGGGCGGGGCGGGGCGGGGCGGGGCGGGGCGGGGCGGGGCGGGGCGGGGCGGGGCGGGGCGGGGCGGGGCGGGGCGGGGCGGGGCGGGGCGGGGCGGGGCGGGGCGGGGCGGGGCGGGGCGGGGCGGGGCGGGGCGGGGCGGGGCGGGGCGGGGCGGGGCGGGGCGGGGCGGGGCGGGGCGGGGCGGGGCGGGGCGGGGCGGGGCGGGGCGGGGCGGGGCGGGGCGGGGCGGGGCGGGGCGGGGCGGGGCGGGGCGGGGCGGGGCGGGGCGGGGCGGGGCGGGGCGGGGCGGGGCGGGGCGGGGCGGGGCGGGGCGGGGCGGGGCGGGGCGGGGCGGGGCGGGGCGGGGCGGGGCGGGGCGGGGCGGGGCGGGGCGGGGCGGGGCGGGGCGGGGCGGGGCGGGGCGGGGCGGGGCGGGGCGGGGCGGGGCGGGGCGGGGCGGGGCGGGGCGGGGCGGGGCGGGGCGGGGCGGGGCGGGGCGGGGCGGGGCGGGGCGGGGCGGGGCGGGGCGGGGCGGGGCGGGGCGGGGCGGGGCGGGGCGGGGCGGGGCGGGGCGGGGCGGGGCGGGGCGGGGCGGGGCGGGGCGGGGCGGGGCGGGGCGGGGCGGGGCGGGGCGGGGCGGGGCGGGGCGGGGCGGGGCGGGGCGGGGCGGGGCGGGGGGCGGGGCGGGGCGGGGCGGGGCGGGGCGGGGCGGGGCGGGGCGGGGCGGGGCGGGGCGGGGCGGGGCGGGGCGGGGCGGGGCGGGGCGGGGCGGGGCGGGGCGGGGCGGGGCGGGGCGGGGCGGGGCGGGGCGGGGCGGGGCGGGGCGGGGCGGGGCGGGGCGGGGCGGGGCGGGGCGGGGCGGGGCGGGGCGGGGCGGGGCGGGGCGGGGCGGGGCGGGGCGGGGCGGGGCGGGGCGGGGCGGGGCGGGGCGGGGCGGGGCGGGGCGGGGCGGGGCGGGGCGGGGCGGGGCGGGGCGGGGCGGGGCGGGGCGGGGCGGGGCGGGGCGGGGCGGGGCGGGGCGGGGCGGGGCGGGGCGGGGCGGGGCGGGGCGGGGCGGGGCGGGGCGGGGCGGGCTGATGGTGAGGTTGGGGGGGAAACATAATGGGAGGTGATGGTAGAGGCCAAGCAATGCTGATCGACGAGCCGCAGCGATCCAAATGTTTGTGCAGAGGTGGGCATATACGCAACACATTGGCCGGCCTGCATGGGGATGAGCAAGAGGCAGGTGCAGGTGCTGGTGCCGCCCCTGGGCTGCCCACCCCTCCTGCTGCCCCCCCCTGGCAGCAGCTGTCAGCTGGTGCTGGTGCTGGTGCCGCCCCTGGGCTGCCCACCCCTCCTGCTGAGGAGCAGGGGGCCACAGCGGAGCTGGACTCGAGCTCGCCACGCAAGCGCAAGGCGGGCGTGAGGGATCGGACCCAACCTGCCCAGCAAGGTAACATAGCAATGGCTTACACACCTTGTGAGGCCCTGCAGAGTTGCCAAGAAGCCAGAGTTGCCGAGAATCCGAGCAGATGAGCAAAACGAAACTTGGGAATAGGCCCGTGGTTGCCGTGGGAGTTTTGACCTAAAACTGTGCACACAACCCTCTTTAACATCTGCCAACCCAATGCAACTCTCAGGAAGAAGAAGAAGAAGACTACGCCGGTATTCACCGGTGTGCATTAAGGGAGGAGCTACCGCCTGGGGCGCGGCCTGCTCCCACCATCTAACACTCAGGATACGGTTTGGTGCATCACATCCACCAAAACCAAAGGTCATCAAGGATATCCAAAACCAAAGGTTAACAAGGATACCACAGCTCCAAGCCATGCATACTAAGCTGGTGAGGTATTTACTACTGCCTAATACTCCCCACCGTTGTTTTTCATGCATGATGCCATGCTATTGCCCCCCGCGGCACCCCGCGGCCCCTCCATACGGGAATGTTAAGCATAGGCCTCAATGCACTAACGCCTTGCAACACCCACCATAAGGAGGCAAGTGACAACAACACCACACCAACAATAACACTAACACCACCAACAAGACCACCACACCACACCACACCACCACCACCAAGCCACATTGTTGCACATCAAGTACGGTGGCTTGGCTCTCCTACTGCTGTCCCCTTGGGGAAGGGATGGGCTGGGTCAGTGTGGTGTGTGGGCATGGCATGGCTAGAGTGGGCTGGCTGGCCACTACTACTAGCGCCCGCTTCATGCTGCCCGCCCAAGGCTGGCCTTTAGGGAGGCGGAAAGTGGCTGCCACTCTTGGGTGCTGCTCCTGGCTGCCCGCTCTAGGCTGCCCGATCCAGGCTGCCCACTCTAGGCTGCTACGCCAAGGGCTGTTGGGTAGGGTAGGGAGGGAGGGAGCTACGGCGTGTGTTGTGGGATGGGGGGAGGGTAGGTGTGGTGGCAGACTCGGAGGTGGCGGTGGTGGGAAGGGGGAGGGAAGGGGGGAGGGGGCAAGGGGCAGGAGTGTGACCATGAGACCTGCAGCCAACAAGGGGCATCCTTGCAATCAGGCTGGACATTGGGGGCCACTCATGTGCAGGGGCCGGGCACTTACAGTTTTGCGCCATGTTATGCCTTGCAATCTCATTGCTGGCTCCTTCATGCCAACTGCCTAATACTCCCCCACCGTTGTACCGTACAGCTAGATGCTGACGAAGTTTCAGGTCCAATGCCTCACGGCGTACCCACGCAACCCGGTCATGAGACAAGCCCTTAGCAAGCAGCATGTAGCACACAGTGCTGGACACCCAGGAGGCATCCGGACATCGCCGCGACAGCACACCTACTGCAGGCCGCATAACCAGAGAGATGGAGTGCACAAGGTTCAGCAACAACCACAGTATCCGTCATTTGTAAATGAAGATTCGGAGATGGCTCTCCATGACCATTTAGGAGATTAGTTTACCTCCGGTCGCCCCTGTGCCAATGTGCCCTGTGCTAACAGCCCTGTGCCAACCCTAACCCGTCCCAATCGACACGTTAGTTATGCACGCATGCCACAGCAAGCCACCCAAACATGTTAATTCGGACAGCTAAGACACAGCTTAGAAACACTAGCGGCATGGCTCGTGCTGCCACGTACCTCTCTTCTCTGGGGTCCATTGTGGCTCCCGCGGGCT
>JASKMD010000007.1:1143637-1223637 GCA_030144725.1 Haematococcus lacustris
CCAAGCTCCTCCAATACTCCTCCGCTCTGCCGCTCTAAGCTCCTTGCTGTTAGTGGCTGTGCTCACTAGCTGCACCTTATAGCTGCGTATCCTCCTAGCTCTTGAACTCCACCTGCAAGCAACCCATGCCACATCCGAAACACATTCTTGACCAGGTCGACTGCTTGCTGTCTCGCTAGCTCCTTCACATCGCACCTTTCCAGTCCGGTAGCATCCTTCGGAAGGCGTTGACATTGCATTTGCTGCAGCCGTGGGCTACACTCGCACGTTTTGCCGCTGTTGTGAAGACGCAGCAGCAGCGTTAACATCTGACCCTCTGTTTGCATCTACATCGGAGCCGTGGCCTGTATTCTCTTAACTCGTCGTGCAGCTGATGCTAACACACGGCTGATGTGAACTGGCAGCTGATGTTAACACACGGCAGCTGATGCTAACACACGGCAGCCGATGCTAACACACGGCAGCTGGCACGGGCGGGCGGGCAGGCAGGGCGCAGGGGTGCGGTTGGCAGTTGGGCAAATGTACCCCTTTCCCTGACAACAAAAAAGGTACTATTTGGGTACTTTTCACCGGGAGACCTGATTGGATGGGATGCCCTGCCGATGGTAGGCCGATGGTTTAGGCACCGTTACATCCGGCATAGGCCATTACCTAGGTACAGACCTCCGGGGAGACGGGTTGACAAGTCGACAGGGCCCAGTAAGGAGCAAATATATATGCGCAGCCGTCAGACAACAAGAGAAACTCAAAGCAAGGACAGTGTGAGGTGTAGGGCAGTAGGTCAGGGCTGGGCTGGGGAGGCCATGCAATGACATGACAGGCATGGCTGGCAGTGGGTGGGGCATGGCATGGCATGGCTGGCAGTGGGTAGTGCATGGCATGGGGATAGGTATGAAGGGGCAGAGGTGGGGAGGGGAGGGTCAGGGCAGGGCAAGCATGGGGAGGGGCAGGGCTGGGCCTGGTTGGAAGGGGGTGTGGCAGGGCTGGGAGGGGCAGGGCTGGGAGGGGCAGGGCATAGCTGGGAGGGGCAGGGCAGGGCTGGGAGGGGAGGGGCAGGGCTGGGAGGGGAGGGGCAGGGCAGGGCTGGGCTGGGAGGGGGTGGGGCAGGGCTGGGAGGAGAGGGGCAGGGCAAGGCCGGGAGGGGTGGGGCAGGGCAGGGCTGGGAGGGGTGGGGCAGGGCTGGGAGGGGAGGGGCAGGGCTGGGAGGGGGTGGAACAGGGCTGGGAGAGGAGGGGCAGGGCTGGGAGGGGATGGGGCAGGGCTTGGAGGGGAGGGGCAGGGCAGAGCTGGGAGGGGTTGGGGCAGGGCTGGGAGGGGAGGGGCAGGGCAAGGCTGGGAGGGAGTGGGGCAGGGCTGGGAGGGGTGGGGCAGGGCTGGGAGGGGGTGGGGCAGGGCTGGGAGGGGAGGGGAGGGGCAGGGCAGGGCTGGGAGGGGTGGGGCAGGGCTGGGAGGGGTGGGGCAGGGCAGGGCTGGGAGGGGAGGGGAGGGGCAGGGCTGGGAGGGAAGGGGCAGGGCAGGGCTGGGAGGGGTGGGGCAGGGCTGGGAGGGGAGGGGCAGGGCAGGGCTGGGAGGGGGCAGGGCAGGGCTGGGAGGGGTGGGGCAGGGCAGGGCTGGGAGGGGAGGGGCAGGGCTGGGAGGGGAGGGGCATGGCAGGGCTGGGAGGGGAGGGGCATGGCAGGGCTGGGAGGGGTGGGGCAGGGCTGGGAGGGGAGGGGAGGGGCAGGGCAGGGCTGGGAGGGGTGGGGCAGGGCTGGGAGGGGTGGGGCAGGGCAGGGCAGGGCTGGGAGGGGAGGGGCAGGGCTGGGAGGGGAGGGGCAGGGCAGGGCTGGGAGGGGTGGGGCAGGGCTGGGAGGGGAGGGGCAGGGCTGGGAGGGGTGGGGCAGGGCTGGGAGGGGAGGGGCATGGCAGGGCTGGGAGGGGTGGGGCAGGGCTGGGAGGGGTGGGGCAGGGCTGGTGGTGGCAGCATGAGGTGTGATGGTGTCATGGCTACAGCTGCTGGTAGGTCGTGGTAGGGCAACTGCCCCTGCTAGGGGGTGGTGGTAGGCTAGCTGCCCCTGGTAATGGTGGTGGTGGTGGTGGTGGCTGCATGAGTGATGGTGTCTTGACTACAGCTACTGGTGGGTGGTGGTAGGACAGTTGCCCCAGGTGATGGTGGTCGTGCAGTAGGGCACATGCAGCAGGGCTGGCACCTGGGCATGGCTGGTGCAAGGCCAGGGCACATGCAGCAAGGCGGGCACCTGTGCTGGGTTGGTGCAATGCGCATTGCAATCCTCATCTGGGTTGACTGTATTAGGCTGTATCGCGCTATCGGAGTTGCATGACCTGTTGATTGTACCTGCTCTGCTGATAGCTCCATTGCATCGCTGCAACGCATCGCTGCATTGCGACGCTACAATGTACATCCGCTGCTCGCATCCATTTGGTCTGGTAGTACCCTGCCCTGCTTGTCTTGGTCTCTACGTTGGCCTTGCGCTTGCGGCCGCTGCCTTGCCCGCCCATCCACTGAGAGCCCAAAATAACCGGGCCCTTTTTTGGTTATTCAATGTTTTGCACGCCGGCGTGCAAAGTGGCGTGCAAACTGTCTCTGTGACTTCTCACTCTCCGTGCAAACCATCGTGTTATTGCCCAGTTACGGGGGCCCTCGCCAAAATGGGTCAAAAGTACGGGCCCCGTTCGGGGGGGTCGAACCCTGGTAAGCATGCCACCCTCTGTTTGTGGTGGGGCACTGCTGCATGGCCTGATCGAACATGGAATCAGTGCGGGCACCAAGTTGTCGCAGGCCTTGATGATTTCAGCCATCTGGGCTGTGACCTGGCCTCTGACACTCTGCCCGGAGCGGTAGGAGGCTGCCTCCCCTTCCACATGAATCTCCACCCAGCCAGCAAGACCAGCTGGTGTCGTCTTCACACACAGCGCACAGCGGGCTGCATGCCCGCCCTTCCCCTTGTAGGGGTGATACTTGGATGTCGGCATGCTGCAGGCATGTGCACACGCCAGCTTCTAAAACCCCTATTAGCAAATCTCAGCAAGAGTTGAGACCTTGGCAGGGGGTCCACAGATAGGTTCCCTAGCCAGTGACGCAGGGCTGGGGCATTCGATTGCGTTCGATGGTCGTCATATTGGCATCAGCAGAGTGGGGAGCATGGAGGAGGGTTTGCCCACCTCTTGGAGCCTAATCAACAAGGGATCGATGCAGTTGCCACTGCTGTGCTCTTACTGTGGTCTCCTCTTAGTTTCAGAGCCCCTGGGCCAGCGCATGTTGGTCACGATGTTGGACATGGGGTCGGGCTCCTCGCACATCGCGCACTATCCATCCGCGTGTACATCCGTGCAGAAATGAGTCCGGAAAAGCCGTTGTCCCTTATCGTTAGGGGGGTTGGTTGTTCGATGGGAGGGGTAGCCAGCCGTGCTCGTCCAACCCGCAGTGATGCGCGATCTTGGACTTGTCCAACCTAGTAGAAGTGTGGGCAGTAGCTAGCACAGGTATGGGCAGCAGCTGGCAGGGTCAGGCGTTCCCAACTACCTGAAAACCACCCCCATGTGATAGGAAGCCCGTATCTCCGCAGCCAACCAGTCAAAAATACATGTAAACAATGCTTTAAACAGAGGAGACTCAAAGCTACGAGATGGCCGACGCAGCAAAAACTATCTCGCTCTCAGCGGTGCTCAGTGCCTGCCCAAAGATCGACATTTGAATTCATGCGATTTTGCCTCATGCGAGGCGCGCCACACTAGCACGCTTCGCCACACCGTTGTTGCTGGCACCTGCAACGCGCAGCAACAGTCGGAACATGATTTGCTTTTGGCATGTGGACGCGACGACGGCAGTCGTGACGACTGGATACCACTACTAGCATTTGGAGCTGTTGATGGCGCAAGTGCATTACCGGCTGCTCTACTACGCTTAACAAGGTGCTAGGTGCAGTACGTGGTGTTGTCTCACCTTTCTTTGCTGACCTCGACTTGTTAGCAGCAGGTGCTCACGCTTACGTGACGTGCTTGCCGCTGCCAGCTGTTGCTGTTGCTGAGGGGGTGCACCAGCAGGCACAGCCAGCTCAGGGATGGTGCCTGCAGGTGTCAGCTGCTGCTGAGGGGGCGCAGCTGCGGCGAGCTTCCCACGGATGTGGGTGCACACGTGGCTCTGTAGCTTGGGTACCCTCCAGCTCGTATGTACCTCCTGCTTGTGAAACTGGAGGTATGACTGAAGCTGCTTTCCTGTCATCTTCATTGCCTCCGCGACAATTGTGTGGCCATAATCACGCCCCCCAAAGGCAAGGGCATGGGCCGCTGCAAGCCGCTCTTGGCACGCATGGTCACCCACATTAATCACAACCCTCCCCACCTTGTGCGCTGCATCTGTGATCTGGCGCTCTGCCTTTGCTGACCACTGTGCTGCAGCTGCGGCATCCTCCTTACGCCGCACTTCAGCACGGAGCTGACCCATACGCTGCTGCAAAACATGAACATCCACAGTCTTCACCGCCTCCTTGCATGTGCGCAGGGACATCAACTGCAGCAGAGCTGGCAGCTCCATGTACCTGCCACCACCATGCTTCAGCAGCTGCAACAAGGACTCCACTGGGGCATTGGAGATGGGGCTGGCAAGGTAGTACTGTTCGAGGTGAAGGCGCAATGCGGGGCTGCCAGGGTCGCCGTTCACAGCCATGGCACGAAGGTCAGATGCATATTGACGCCAAGTGCCATAAGGATCCTCTTGCTGCTGCTGCTGGCTGCTGCTGCTGCATCTGCTGCTGCTGCTGCTGCTGCTGCTGCTGCTGCATCTGCTGCTGCTGCTGCTGCTGCTGCTACTGCTGCTGCTGCTGTTGCTGCATCCGCTGTTGTTGTTGCTGCTGCTGCTGTTCCTGTTGCTGCTGCTGCCCATTGTCAGGCGGCGGCAGCCGTAGCTCGGCATGATACACCACATCAATCGCCACTTCCATGCGCGTAGCTTGGTCTGAGCTGCCGAGAGCAGCGAAGAGGTGGGGCAAGGCCATTTGAGCCTGCACATGATGCTGGCAGTAAGTCCACATAGCACCACAGTGCTCCTACAAATAGGCCGCAAGCTGCTGCTTCTGCTGCTCGCACTGATCTACTGGCACCAAATGCTGCAGCTGGCTATGCAGACCTTCCACCACCCCCTTCCAGTCCACCCAACTCTACTCCTCGCCCATCCCCGCCCATCCCAACTCTCCAGCCCTCCCATCCTCCCACCCACTCCCACTCCCTCCCACCCCCTGCAAGCCATGGGCAAGAGGCCGAGCAAAGCTCTCCGTGCCCATCTGAAGGCGTTAAATAGCTCTCCCTAGGCAGGCCACCGCCACTGCCCTAATGGTATGAAGGCTGCGGTGGGCAGGGCACATACTAAGGTGCAGCGGCTGCAGGATGTGGAGCAGTCCCTTATGGGCACCGTGGATGGGTTGCAGGGCGACCTAGACGACCTGCAGGCAGCACACCAACGCCTGCAAGATGAGCATACGGCTTTGCAGCAGGTGGCATCCAGAACAGCAGCTACCAATCACTCCCTACGGGCTGCTGGACGCAGCCTCAAGTGTCAGGTGCATAACTACCGGCACAAACGCCGCCCCCACCACTCCCCACTCACCTTAAAGCACTCCCCACTCACCTTCAAGCAGAAGCAGCAGCTGCTGGTTTTGAAGCAGCACCCCGTCTCAGTGGAGGTGTTGAGGCGGTGTGCAGAGGCTGGCTACGGAAGGCTGGATAGCCATGGCCGGCCCATGGGCAGCATGGCAGAGCAGCTCAGCCCAGCCGGCCTCGCACCCTCACCAACAGACATCTTCATTCCAACGCAAGAGGGCCCTGTGGGGAGGCCAGCTGCCAGGACTGCACCCTATAATGCTCACCACTGCTTGAGCACCGTCAGGTTGCATCGTGAGACCGGTGTCAGCCGCCGTGCCCTCTCCAAGTGCCGGCAATTCTTCGTCTCTGAGCAGTGCGTCCTCCCCAACCCACACCGGCCAGGCAACATATCCACAGTTGGGCGTGAAGTCCAGATCGTGTCCACCTACATGCGGCGCAAGACCCTTGGTAAGATGCAAAGGGGAAGGCAGGGTGGCGTGGGTGGGAAGGGGCTGGGAGAGAGTGGAAGGGGGTGGAAGGGGGTGGAAGGGAGTGGTAGGGGGTGGGAGGGGGGGGCTGGAGGGGGGCTGAGGGGGGCCTGAGGCTGGGAATAACCGCATGTCTTTGCTCTGCTACCTGCTTTCAAACCAACTATTGCTCGCAAAGGCAATACACCTGCAATTTGATGGGTGCACATGCGATCGCCATGGCAAGGTGCTCGTATTGCGAGTGACAGCAGCAGTCACCCCGCAGCACCTGCCAGAAGGCTGGGAGCAGAGTCCCTGTGGTGGGGCTGGGGCTAGGGCTGGGGCTAGGGCTGGGGCTGGGGCTGCACTTGGGGCTGGGGCTGGGGCTGGGGCTGCACCTGGGCCTGGGGCAAGAGATGGGGCCGCAGCAGCAGCAGCTGAGGCAGCATATGGGGCAGCAGATGGGGCAGGCCGACTCACCACTCAAGTCACCGATGTCTTGGCTATCATCCCCTTGCCTATTGGCACGGCAGAAGCTCATGTCCAGGTCATAATGCAGGAGCTTCTCCTCCACGGCCTCGACAGTGCTTGCATCGCCAGCATCACAGCAGACAGTGCAGCTGTGAACATGGGTGAATATGGTGGTGTTGTCACCCGCATGAGCAAGCTCCTGCAGAGCAAGGGGCAGGCTGGCTGCATTCGGGCGCAGCCCTGCTATAGCCACGGCATACACAACACACTGCTGACTGGGCTAGCTGCATTGGGTAGTGACATCCGCGCAGCCATTGAATCCATTGCCAGCTTGCTGGCCCAGTATTGGGTGCCGCTCGGCATGGGAGCATGGGGCGCCAAGCCCCAAGTGCCGTGCGACACCCGCTGGGCCAGCTACATCAGCTCAACGGTGTCCATGCTGCGCGTTTGGGCGCATGCGAGAGATGCAGTGTCACAGCTGCTTGAGCGGCAGAAGGGTCAGTCTCCACCATGGGCTGTCACCCTTGGCCAGCTGCTCCAAGACAACAGCCTGCTGCTCAGGCTCAGCGTGGTGGCAGTGGTTGGGGAGAGCTTCTTGGTGCCCGAGCTCATGTGGGCCAGCAAGGATGACGGCCTGCACGCTTTTGAGCTCTACCGCCACACCCAGGATGTGCTAGCTCGTCAGGGGACCTGGGACACATTGCCCCTTCTGGCAGGTCTGCACAGCCAGCTGCAACATTTGGTGCCAGTAGATCAGTGCGAGCAGCAGAAGCAGCAACTTGCGGCCTATTTGCAAGAGCACTGTGGTGCTATGTGGACTTACTACCATCATCATGTGCAGGCTCAAATGGCCTTGCCCCACCTCTTCGCTGCTCTCGGCAGCTCAGACCAAGCTACGCGCATGGAAGTGGCGATTGATGTGGTGTATCATGCCGAGCTACGGCTGCCGCCGCCTGACAATGGGCAGCAGCAGCAGAAGCAGCAACAGCAGCAGCAGCAGCAACAACAACAGCGGATGCAGCAGCAGCAGCAGCAGCAGCAGCAGCAGATGCAGCAGCAGCAGCAGCAGCAGCAGCAGCAGCAGCAGATGCAGCAGCAGCAGCAGATGCAGCAGCAGCAGCAGCAGCAGCAAGAGGATCCTTATGGCACTTGGCATCAATATGCATCTGACATTCGTGCCATGGCTGTGAACGGCGACCCTGGCAGCCCCGCATTGCGCCTTCACCTCGAACAGTACTACCTTGCCAGCCCCATCTCCAATGCCCCAGTGGAGTCCTTGTTGCAGCTGCTGAAGCATGGTGGTGGCAGGTACATGGAGCTGCCAGCTCTGCTGCAGTTGATGTCCCTGCGCACATGCAAGGAGGCGGTGAAGACTGTGGATGTTCATGTTTTGCAGCAGCGTATGGGTCAGCTCCGTGCTGAAGTGCGGCGTAAGGAGGATGCCGCAGTTGCAGCACAGTGGTCAGCAAAGGCAGAGCGCCAGATCACAGATGCAGCGCACAAGGTGGGGAGGGTTGTGATTAATGTGGGTGACCATGCGTGCCAAGAGCGGCTTGCAGCGGCCCATGCCCTTGCCTTTGGGGGGCGTGATTATGGCCACACAACTGTCGCGGAGGCAATGAAGATGACAGGAAAGCAGCTTCAGTCATACCTCCAGTTTCACAAGCAGGAGGTACATACGAGCTGGAGGGTACCCAAGCTACAGAGCCACGTGTGCACCCACATCCGTGGGAAGCTCGCCGCAGCTGCGCCCCCTCAGCAGCAGCTGACACCTGCAGGCACCATCCCTGAGCTGGCTGTGCCTGCTGGTGCACCCCCTCAGCAGCAGCAACAGCTGGCAGCGGCAAGCACGTCACGTAAGCGTGAGGCACCTGCAGCTTACAAGTCGAGGTCAGCAAAGAAAGGTGAGACAACACCACGTACTGCACCTAGCACCTTGTTAAGCGTAGTAGAGCAGCCAGAAATGCACTTGCGCCAGCAGCAGCTCCAAATGCTAGTAGTGGTATCCAGTCGTCACGACTGCCGTCGTCGCGTCCACATGCCAAAAGCAAATCATGTTCCGACTGCTGCTGCGCGTTGCAGGTGCCAGCAACAACGGTGTGGCGAAGCGTGCTAGTGTGGCGCGCCTCGCATGAGGCAAAATCGCATGAATTCAAATGTCGATCTTTGGGCAGGCACTGAGCACCGCTGAGAGCGAGATAGTTTTTGCTGCGTCGGCCATCTCGTAGCTTTGAGTCTCCTCTGTTTAAAGCATTGTTTACATGTATTTTTGACTGGTTGGCTGCGGAGATACGGGCTTCCTATCACAGGGGGGGGGTTTTCAGGTAGTTGGGAACGCCTGAGGCAGGGGAGTGGGCAGCAGCTAGCAGGGGGGTGGGTAGCAACTTGCAGGGGGGTGGGCAGCAACTGGGTTATAAGTGGGTTCGGGAGTGAGTGGGCGCCCGCGGGGTTAGCTGCGATTTGTGCCCAGCCGTAACCTGAGTGCCGGTTCGAACATGCAAGTGATCTTTGGCATACAACTTTCAACTCCGGCCTGCCAGGTCCTGCTACCCATCAAGCGCGCTAGTACCTGTCATTGTAGCACAGCAGCGCGTAGCTCTCTCTTTTCATGTGTGATGAACTCGTATTGCCTTCAATGTTATTGCCTGACTTCAGAACTTGGATCACAGCCTTAACCTCATATACCCCAGTTCAGCCCCTGCAATCAGCGATGGCGGGTCTAAATGTTGCAAGTCCTGTCATCTTGTCGCCCGTCGCCTGCCGTGTGGTGATCGTGGGATGGACGGGGTCATCAGCACGCTACCTAAGCAAGTGGGTTGATGGTGTACTGCGTCACATTATCCAGTCTGTCGCTACCCTGCACAATCCCTCCTGACCCCTGACAGCCTCCGATGCGGTGCCTTCAACACAGCGCCTCTTGCTGTAAATGCCCGCGTGCCTAGTACATGCTTTGCCGTACCCGCGCGTTCATCTATCGCCCTCAACTCCATCGTCAATCTGAGTGAACCCCGGACACCACGCACAAACCCGCAAACCTTCCTGCAACCCGCAAACCATCCTGTAGCCTCTGCCAGGGTCATGTAGGTTGACAAGCCGGCAGGGCGGTTGTGCGAGAATTGAGGATAAACAAACCCTGGTCCACGCTTGCTATGGTCAACGCTTGGTTTGAGGTATCCTTCCTCGGGGACATGCTTTCTCGCTAGCTAGTGCAGTTGCATGGCTGCTTGGCATGCACACGCTCTGGCGCCCTTGGCAGCTGCGGGGCTCCTTACCAAAGACAATCCTTGCTGCTGGTAGTTGTTAGCCGTTGCTGTTGCTGCTGCCGCCATTGGTGATGATGGTGCAGGTATGCGCGGTTGTGGGCATTCAGTGGCGCTCACAAGCTGCTCATTCTGCGCACCTCCGTGCCCATGGTGTTATTCCATGGGCGAGGCATGGCTGCTGCTGCAAAGGATGTGAAGCGCATTGAGCGCCTGCATCAAGATAATCCCGGCCTGCCCACAGTGTTCCACATTTTCAGGTCAGCAAGGGGGTCAGGCAGGGGGGGGGCAGGGGGGGGTCCATCTTCAGGTAGCGGGGGGGGGGGGGGGGCATGACGGCCGTGGCATTTCAGTGTGCGGCAGCGATGCGGGTGAGGACAGGGTGGGGTGCAGCGCCTGCCACCACGCTGTGCTTTCTTACACACACAAATCCAGGGGTGCAGGGGCTGTGACCGCCATTTGCAGCTCAGTGTGAGGCCTGCATGGAGGCAGACAGCACGAGACAGCTGCAGATGAGGCTGAGGCACTTGCTGGGGGGGCTGGCAGTGGGGGTGGCAAAGTGATAAGGTGGGGGGAGAGCAGAGCAGAGCTGCTGCAGCCCTTGCAAGGCAGACGACACACGAGTGAAGTTGAGGCATTTGCTGCAGGAGGAACAGGGGAGGCAGTAGTGTGTGAGTGGGTCCAAAGCCAGTGCGGCAAGCATGGCGCAGCGCGAGTTGGGCCGTAGCCCATGTGGCTTGCTCCAGCGGCTCTAGAACTGGTGTTGAAAGCTGCAGAAGCTGTTGTTGTAGAGCTTTTGGTGGCGGTGGCAGTGTGCTGATGCTGTGTCTAGTGCTGACTGTGATGCTACAGCACCGGGGGCTACATTAAGGCAGCAGCCATCTGGCAGCAGATGGAGCGCCTGCTGCAGCCAGACACCAGGGGCGGCATGCTGGCAGACATCCAGGTAAGACGCCATGCAGCCACCTCCCCCCATCTCGTTTCAGCTTGCTCAACCTTCTAAACAATCATCTCAGGGCCGGCTGCCCGAGTATAGCCCCATGGCACTTGAGCTGGCATGACAGTCTTTGCTGACATGATTGATGGCACCCACTGCTGACGCATCACCTGCAGCTGACACATAACCCTGGCTGACCAACACAAGGGGTGGGAGGGCCTTGGGCTGTTTGCTCCAGGCTGTTTGCTCAACCCCTACAGATCACAATCTATGAAGAGGCATGGAACCTGCAGTTGCATGCTGGACCGTAGCCAGGCACGAATCTACATATGCATATTTATGGACAGCAATAGCTACTCATAATCTGCCGCTAGTTATCTAATGGACATGGCTGCCAGGCGATAAGCTGGTCATTGACACTAGGGTGAGATGTTGAGGGTGCATACATGCCAGAGCCTTGTTAACTGTGCCCAGTTCCCACACCATGGGGTGGTGACTATTGGCTGTTAACTGTTGGCTGTTGCCATGCATTGGCCTTGACCTGGCCTGACACCGCGGCTGAGTGGTGCTGTGGCTGTGGCTGGCTGGCACTGGGACAGGGCATCATCTTTGACTCTGCCCCCGCCATCGTCACTGAGGATGTCGCCGTGCTGTAAGTGGCCCTTGTCACAATTGCCATCACCACCACCATCATTGTTATCACCATCACCATTCTTGTTGCCATAGTTGGCAATTACATTGTATGCTGGGTTAGGGGCATCAAGTGTCTATGGGAGTGTTGAGGACAGTGAGGATTGAGGAAGGTGTGAACACCATCCAGGTATGACACGGAGGACTATCCACTGACCATGAGGTGCTGAAGCAGCTCAGAGCACACATAGCAGCAGACACACAGGGTTTAGGACTTGGCCGGCCTGAGGGGGCAGTTGTGTGTGAGGCAGTGTGCTCCGGCCCACATTTGCTCGTAGTGTAGGTTGGGGTCGGATCAGGGTCAGGGTTAGAGCCGTAGTTTAGGCCAGAAGACACTGACCATGTCCTAGCGTTGTGCTCTCGTTCACAACCTGGCTAGGCTGGCGCTTGCTGCTGCCCCTGCTGCTCCTGCCCCTGCTGGTGCTGCCACCCCTGCAGCGCCCTGCAATCCGTGTTCTCCGGCATGTCGGCGGATGCCTTGAAGCGCGGCGACAAGGGAGGCCCTGTGCAGGCCGCGCTGCAGACCGCCACCCGGCTGGCTATGCGCTGGTACCTAGCCCGGCCCCACATCATAACAAGGGAGCAGAAGGTGAGGACTGGCACCGGGGGGGAGCAGCATCTAGGCAGCGAGGATGGGGAGCACCCTTGGAGGGGAGGGGAGGGGAGGGGAGGGGAGGGGAGGGGAGGGGAGGGGAGGGGAGGGGAGGGTCCAGACTGGTACAGTTAGGAACATATCACTACTTCAGGAAAGGACCTGTCACATCACACCTGCTCCTGCTCCTGCTGCTGCTGCTGGTGGTGGTGGTCCCGTCAGATCATGGACGCCTGGTTCCACCTTGCGCCCCGCTGCCCCCAACTCTACCTGTGCTCTGATGCTGACCCCGTGGTGGCCCCCTCAGAGGTGCAGCGCATCATGTGCATACAGGTAACTCCTCCTCCGCCTCCACCACCTCCTAATCCTCCTCCTCTTTCTGTGCTACGCAAGTAGAGGCAATGCTGGGTGTACAGGAGTACCAGGCCTGCCCTTAGTCGTGCCCAAGGCCTACCCCATCCCCAGCCCTAGCCGCCGCCCCCGAGGCCTGTATGCCCCCTGTATGCATCGCAGGCCAGTCGTGGCGTGGCGGTGTTTGGCTGGAAGTGGTCCACCTCAGGGCACTGCCAGCACTTCAAGCAGCACCCCGAGGAGTACGCTCACCATGTGTCACACTTTCTCAACAACGTGGCACTTAAGAGCTTGGTGCCTGGAGAATACCCTGGAGGCCCAGCTGTCCTGTCGACTGTCAAGAGGGCGCTGCCCCTCCATGACAGCTGACTCCTGGATATCCCCTGGCCTGCCCGCCTGACATCATGCTGGCTTACCTTGTTCACCATTTGACCCTGGTCTGCCAAGGACTGTGCAGCAGTGAGTGAGGGGGACCAAAACGCCCCGCCCCAGCCTGCTGACAGGACAGACTCTGGGCAGGCAGCTCAGGGGCAGCGGGCCAGTAAGGGCGGGGCCGTCCAGGCAGGCCAGGCAGCAGTCAGGGTGGTACAATCTGCAGCAATGGGGTCCAATAGGCAATTGTGGCTGCAAGCGGGAGCAGCAGAGGCCAGCAGGGTGAGGCCAGCCACTTGGCAAGGAAGGGCTGGGGCAGCCAGGCTGGGCAGGCCAGCTGAGGGGGGTATCAGTGCCTCCGGGCTGGGCCCCAGAGCGCTTTGCGGCCTGACCTGCTTCTTGCAGCTTCCCCCCAGCTTCCTATAGCTTCCTCCCTGCTTCCTGCAACTTCCTCTAGCCTCCTGCTGCAAGCACCTACAGCATCTACAGCCAACGAGTGGCATTAGCTAGACCTAGGTTGACCGCTGCTCTAGGTTGACCCTACGTTGAATAGCAGTCGCAGGCAGCATCAAAGCCACATCGACGTAGTTGTGTTACGGACAGTAGTTTTCCATCATGCGCGGCATTATGTGATCAAGTGCACATGAAGGATGTTTCAATGCTCATACCCTCTTTCCACTTACATCGGATTGCTCTTACAGCGTATCAAGCTCCTGGCAGCATCCCTGCAGCCCCATGCACAGCAAGAGCATGGGACTGAGCTTGGTGCTTAGCATTACTTGTATTTGTTGTTAAGGAATACAGTCAAGCCAATCAGGTGACGTTGAGTTAGTAGTAATGTGTCTATGCGTGACCCAATAGTATTTTGGCAGCCTTGGCATTATGGTTATGTTTTGCACTTTTGCACTTAGTTACAGCTTAGTCACTTAAGACTTGCACATACTTCTTCTTCCTTTCCCACTTGTAACAAGGCACAATCGTACCCTATTATACAGTTGTATAATGAGAAAACCGCCCTCTAGAGGGAAGAGCAAGCGTGCCGTCAGCTCCCGGATTTTCAAACTCGGGTGACGACGAGCGTCGTGGTGCCGATGTCTGCTGCTGCAGCTGCGCAAACCCTGAAGCCCACGCTCTCATACTCACTAGCTACTACGAGGCTAGTACAAGGCGGTGCACAAGGGGCCCGCACCGGCCACATAGACGAGCTATAGCGCCCTGCCCCTCCCTGCCGCGCCGCCCTGCCTCGCCCCGCCTAGTTCATGTAGTAAGCCAAGGTTGCAGCCTTACAACCACACCTGCATACAGGGCAGTAGCAAGGCAGGGCCATCTGCTACAATACAATGCTCCCTGCACTGCACCAATGCCCCACGAGATCTCAACTATGTCCTGGAACATGTTGTACCTCATGCAACTCACAAGATGTCAAGCACTTGCTAGTGATCTCACAGCGCTGCAAGGAAGAGGTGTGCCCAACAAAGCAAGATATGCGTGTGATGGTGGCTTACACTGCCTAAGCCGTCAGCCGTTAGGCTGCTTGGCCGCCCTCCCCCTTAAAGGAATTGGGACTTTCTGCAACACATTTCAATGCAAGGTGCGCATGGGCTCTGTAGGAAGTCATGCAAGTTCTCAAAGCAAGACATGCAGTACATGCAAAGCGTGTGACACACCATATGTGAGAGGATCTGTACACGAAGGGGATTGTGAAGCAAAGACTCAAGGAGAGACTGCAAACCCAGCCTCGTGGCAGCTATGTGTCAGGAGGTAGGGCTGGGCTAGCGCTGGCGTAGCGGCAGCAGGGCGAGCAGGTCCTAGCAGTGAGGGGCTGGGCTGACCTGCCAGGAGCGTGAATCCGGCTGGGTGGTGGCGCAAGCCGTGGCGCCTGGCTGCTTGCATCGCCCAGTTGGCCACTGCCTGGACGGACAGCAGCCCCACCAGCTGTGTCAGCAGGCCCAGGGAAGCATGCTATGGTCAGGATAGCCATGCTATGGTCAGGATAGCCACAACTCCTGCTGTGGCGGTATTTGATGCCACAGCCACAGCCACCACCACAGCTGCTGCCACATCGGGCAGTGGCCGCCACAGCAGCTGCTCAGCAGCAGGCCAAGCCAGGCTGGCACCCACTTGAACGTCTTCATCAGCTCCCTGCCTCTGGAGCACGCCACCACCGCCATCACCGCCAGGGCGCAGGCGCGCACCAGCCTGCAGCCGCACTGCCACTGCCGCACGTCAGTGCCTGCTTCTGATTGCTTGCGACCCTGATGACCCCCTACTGCTGCTGCTGGCCCCAAGGGCTTGGTCCCAGGCTCCACACGCTCCTGCCCGCTACTGTTGCCGTACTGCGGGCTCTGCGGTGCCTCACCACCATCTGCTGACGCCCAGCCAGGCCTTGTGGCACGCCTTGCTGCAATCTGCTGCCCTGCCCTGTCTTGCATTGACCCACACACTGCTGCTTGCTCCTAGCTGCTGCTGGTGGCACTGCTGCTGCTGCTGCTGCTGATGCACGCACCGGTCAGGGGAGGTGATACAGGGCAAGACTTTGGTTAGGTGGCCGCGTTCCAACAACATGTCCAGGTTGCAGCGACCAATGTTGCACAGCTGTGGCCAAGAAAACGGGGCATGGGTGCCGTGGGCTTGTCTAGGTTAGGCAGCAGGTCAGGCTGGGAGAAGGGCAGCATTGCAAGGCTCATGGTCACATGTACCAAGTGCCTGGCCCCACCACCCACTAACCTGAGCTCTCAGCGTGCGGGGTGCAGAAGCTGCTATGTGATTGTACCTGCACGTGAGGAACCAAACTTTTCAGGTATTGCCAGATTGGATTGATAACAAGGGTTTCACGGCCGTTGCAGCCATACATTCGCAAGCAGCAGCGATGTGCGGCCAACCGTCTGCATGGCTGCATGGCTGGCTGGAAAACTGGAGCGGCGGGCCGGAGCGGGCCAGACCGAGAGACGAGCATTGCTAGTTTCAAACCCATGCTTCTTCCATTTGAACAGATGTAGCAGGACATCAGAACCAGCACAATGTCAAGTGTACAAGTCACCCAACACTCCCTGACCGGGATCAATGCCTATCTGAATTCAACACTAAACCTTGCTGCCTGCTCACCAGCTGGAAGTAGGCAACGCACCCTTGCCCAGCTGGCTACCGCGGGGCAGGAACAATGGGGCGGAATTCATGCACAATTGCAATTGAAGCTCAAAGTTGGAGGTGGTGGTAATATCCGTCCCCATAGCCAGCTGCTTCATGGTTTCTTGGACTGTTCCTGTAAAGACAAGTGGTGTAGTAGCTAAACATTGTAATGGCACAGTGTAAAGACATGTGATTGCAAGTCTGACATGGCGGTCAACAGACATGAATGGCACGCAAGGTGGGTTATGTACCTGTGTCTATGCGTGTAAGGGCATGTAAGGCATGCTCGTCCCGCTCCGCTGTGGCTAAGCACAGCGTGGAACACTTCAGCATAGGGCGCAACTGAGCCTCGTGGCAGATGCTCGACCACGTTCTCCTCTCCACCTTTGGATAGTGCCACAACAACACACCATCAAGATTAGAGCGAATTGGAGAAACTTACGATGCATTTGTATAGGGAGCTCTATTCTTGCTAGACACTAACCGTGAGCAGCTGAGGAGGGTGTTGCATTTGCTGTCCAAGACGTAGCATCACTACCGCTTCACCGCTTCACAGCTGCTGGGTCAGTGTGCCATGTGTGTTGTACCATGTGTAGCTGCAGGAGTGTGAACCATGTGTGGCTGCAGGAGGGTGAAGGAGGCGTTGAGGCAGTTTCCAGCAGGGCGAGTGGTGATGGTCGATGAGTTCCGCACCAGCCGGGTCAGCTCAGCCGACAACACCCCTAGCGAGACCCTCCCTGATACGCCGCCTGCGTCCTTCAGGTGAGGGGGTTGAGGATAGGGTCAAGGGGAGGGTTTGGCAGTGTTGGGAGGTGGTGAAGTCAAGGTGACTAGGTAGGGTCAAGATGAAACACCTTACAAATGTGCATATCGCCACGTGTCCATGCAGGTGGCTGCGGCCAGTAAAAAGTATGGCGAAGCGTTCTTAATGTTGTGCTTGTTCTTAATGATGTGCACAACAAGCAATAACAACATCATCAGGTAAGCACTGGCCTGGTGCTGCAAATGTGCATGACATGTGCATGACATGTGCGTGACAAATGTGCATGACATGGCACATAACTTAACATTCCCTCCCTCACCGCACCCATGTGCAGGTTCCATGACCGGGACCGCGCTGAACATTCGCCGTTGTGCAGTCGGCCCAGACCCATGACCCACTGAGCTGTGGTACTGGACCAACCGCCCAGCCATGCCAAAGCCAGGAGTGGGTGGAAGGGTTAGCCAGGAGTGGGTGGAAGCACCCGACAAGGCGTTGTTGCGCAAGTGACGGCGCAAGTTACAGCGGTAGCCAACTATAATTCAAGACAATCCCAACATAACAAAACATTAATCCCCTCACAAAGGGGATGTGTGTGGGTTGGAGCTACTAGGGGAGCTCTGGCTACAAGCACACACACCAGCATGGCTGAGCTGAAGTGGGCATTAGGCCTTCTAGCGGTAGCCTTTACAACAGCCCTTTACATACTCGCAGCCTGTGTTTGATTACAACTCGTGCTTTATTTTGGTGGAGCATGATAGCTGTAACAACTACCACTAAATGGCAACTGGTCAAATGTAAAATGGTGCTCACAAATGCCACAGCACCACCTCACGTCTTGCATGTTGTGTCGTCGTGGATCAAATGATGGTAAGCTTTATCAACACATGTCGGCACAGTTGATTGATGAATCATTGAAGAAACGTACGTGACATTTCTTTACGTGAGCTCTAATGCTCCTCACATCCCGGCAGCAGAGCTGCATCCGAGCTTGGCTGCAGAGCTATCAATGTTGCACTTGACACCAGTCAGCTGCGAGGTCGTACATCACACAGGGCCCGAGCCCCTAATGTCAGGCAGTTCATGAAGCCAAACACGAAGCCAGAACCTTTTTGGCTGAATGAACACATTACATGTTTCATAGGGTCAGCCTTGTGAGTGTTGGCTTGCTTTGAAGTGCGTTGCAGAAAGTCCCGAACCCCTAGAGGGGGAGGGCGGCCAAGCAGCCTAACGGCTGACGGCTTAAGCGGTGTAAGCCACCTATCTATCTATCTTGTGAGTGTTAGCAGAGCAACCACAGCTACGCGTGGGCTAAGACGGTATGGGTGGTGCAGGCGTCAACTGGATAGAGGCAGCGAGGTAACAAAACAAAATGTCTTGAGTGTGCCTTTGAGCACTTCCAGATGTGAGGCGCGGACTTGGTCAAGAACGGGCGCACTAGGACAGGTCCCGTAGAGTTTCCTGCCATCTCTGTAGTGGGATCTTCTGACCTGCCTCCACATCCTGCAAAAGGGTCAGCAGCAGGGTAAGGAGACGGGTAGAGAGAAGCAGGCATCACCGTGAGCACAATGGTTTTACAAGCGTACAAATGACCTGAGGTAGCGAACTTGAAGGCTGGTAGACCCACCATTGCTGTCAATGTCAGAATCGTTCCGCTGAAGAAGCACTAAGCTCAAGGGCCATAACCAGGTCGCACCGCTTGGCCATGCTTGCCCATCTCTCACCCTCAACCCTACTTAATTTGCCCTGTCCTTCCACGCCCTCTCCTAGCTGCTGCCTTACCTGTTTGGCCAGCTCGACCCAGAGCAACAGCTTCTTGATAGGCACGGTCTTGCCCACATGGCTGGTCAAGGCATCCACAGCATCAGGGATGTCAGGGAGGCTGAACACGTCCAGGGAGCGCACCACACGCACTATCTCATCCACGCGGAGGGAGGGCACGTGCAGGCTGACGTTGAACACCTCATCTGCATGGGTGGCAGGGGGCAGCTGGGCAATAGAGCAGGCAGGCAGGGCAGACCTGAGGGGAGCGGAGGCAGGGTGACTGCAATGCCGGGGACGCCACTACCACAGCGCCCGGTGGTGCACTACTTGCTATCAGGATCTTGTGTTGTCGTATATAGCTGTGCGCTTTGCATTTTCAGTACATGACGAGCATCAGTAAGCATGAGACAAGGTTGAATGCAACTAAGTGTTAAGGGCTACTGGCTAGTGCGAGTTGGTTGACCAGTGCGGCAACATGATTGAACATTTACACAGTTGCTTCCCTTGGCCATCCCAGTAGCCACATCACTAGAGCAGGACACATAATGTGATCTGAAGCAAGATGCAAGGCAAGCATGGAGGGTGTGGAGTGGCAGGCATAGCCGTAGTCTGCCCTCAGTATAGTGGTGTATCGTCCCAGCGTGGACTCAGTGATTTTCAGTACAATTAAGGCATCATGGGGCGCTACCAACTCGCAGGCTCGATGGTGTGGTTGTAGAGTGGCAGGACAATGACATGCAAGTCAAGCATACCCAGCAGCAGTCTATGCCAAGCTCAATATCCACTTGAATGCATGTGCTGCGTGATGTAAGCCTCTAGCAGGCCCATTACATAAGTCATGCCAACCAGCATGGAGTGTGCAAAGATGGATATACTGCTATTGCAAGCACAGTGAAGGTAGTGCTGAGGATTCATGCCTCAGTGCTGGTTTGGTTAACAAGGCCATACTGCCTTGGACACTTACTGATCCCCATGCTCTCCATGACGTCGCCGTTGGACGAGGTGCCCAGGATGAGCAGCTTGTGCCCTGGGGGAGGCTGACGCTTGATGAACACCAGGAGCGTCTGCGGCAATGAGCCAGGGCCAGACCACAAGCTGCTTGATGCAGCCACACATGCTGTGCAGGAAACCAACACACCCATACTTGAACACTCGTATCCATCCCTATTACAACTACTGCTCTTAATCAGCAGAATCAAGAGCAGCAGCAGCAGCAGCAGGAGCCGGAGCCGGAGCAGCAGCAGGAGCAGGAGCAGCAGCAGAAGCAGCAGCAGGAGCAGCAGCAGGAGCAGCAGCAGTAGTAGCAGGAGGAGCAGGAGCAGCAGCAGCAGCATCTCGTTTTAGAGCCGTACCTTGAACTATCGCTGCTCTAGGCATACCCAGTGGCCACGTCAACCTCAGCTATCAGCAGGGCCAGCAGCCGTGGTGAAGGGCTTGCCTGGAGCACTGCATTTGAGAAGCGCGGGCCAATGGCCACGTACTCCAGCAACCGCTCAATGTCGTCCAGGATGATAATGGAGAGGGGCGAGCGGTACGCATCTTCGAAGACCCGTGAGATTTGGCTGCACTTTTGCTGCGGAGACCAGGTGAGCAGTGTTAGTTAATCAGGCTGATGAGCCTTGAGGTAGGCTGGCAGGAGGGAAGGCAGGCTGATCAGCCCCTTACCTAAGCTTAAGCAGAACACATGCATGATGGTGGCTGCAGCATCATGCCATCACTTGCAATTGTGAGTTTGGGGTGTAGCATCAGCGGCTGGGGCCATGGTGCCAACAGCGGTGTTTGTTGCTGTTGGGTGGTGCAGGCAGCGGTTCTGGTTCCTGGTGAGCTGGCAGCAGCCACACCTGCTCAGGATAGCCCACTAGAGTCTCTGGCCCAATGACTTTGACAAAGGGGAACTCTGACTGCAGAGCCACGGTGGCTGACATGCTGCTCTTGCCTGACCCCACTGGGCCCTCCAGTATGCAAGTCAGCAGTGGCGTCTTGTCGCTGTCATGCACCTGGGCGCATACAAGCACCTCCCAGTACTGATGTGAGCGGACCAAAGCACACAGAATGCATGTGGCACTCCTGCTATCCAGTAGCAGCACAGCTGGCAGTGGTGTGGGGTTAGGCAAGTGGCCTACAGACGGGTCAATACGCTGTCACCAGGTGGTGGGCTAGCTGCTTGTCATCTGCCTTGGAAGGGCTGAGGAGACTCCATCAATGCGGTGGTACACAGAAAGGTTCCTAATCTGGTTAACTTTTGACACAGCTGACAAAGCCGTTGGGCGCCCACGTTTTGCAATCACCCCACCCCGCTTGATGACTCTGTGGAGGGTGGTATATGGAACGCCATGTTCCCGGGCCACAGCTGCCATGGATGGCTGTGGCTGCCCCCTCTTGACCTTCATGTAAGCATTAGCAGCTGCCAAGAGCCTTTTGGCTCTTTCGCCTGTGCTGTCTTGAGCCAAGCTGGAATGTCGAGAAGCACCAGTGGTCAGTTTGGCCATAAATGCTGGTGGTGTGCGGCAAGACCTGGGCGCATGAGGCCGAAAAAATGACATGAGAGCTGAGAGAACATTTTCAACGCAAGACCGCGGCCAAAGGGTAGCAATAAACCAAAGCGCACGAACTGCGCTACATTGGGTACCCACCAAGGTGCCTAGAAGGGCCACGCTCGCATGGGTATTTCGTCACGCTAGTGCACACGGGACCTTAACGGCCGGTAGGGTTCAAACGAGCGTAACCGGCGGCAGTTAAATCTCAGCCGACAAAACTCGATAGTCCGCAAACCGACCGACAATGTCCTCATAACCTCTGAAGACCGTGTATGAAAGGAGGCATGCGTGTTGAAGAGCGGAAATGGGAGAACGGCCAATATAGGCCTAGCCAAATTAGGAACCTTTCTGTGTACTGCGCCACATAACCGCATCACTGACCCCAAGCTGCATGATTTGGACCCTGATCTAATGCAAGTCACCCAGGTGAGGACATGACTGTGAGCAGTAGCAGAGCAAGCCAGACCGCAGCAACACTTCCTTGGCACCCACCTGGCGCACCAACGTCCGCAGCGTGGCCATGATGTGGTCAAAAGCCTCGCCACAGGAGATGATGCCATGCACGCAGACCTGCTGCAGTTCCTCTGTGGCCGCGCCAAAGGCTGGCTTGACCTCAAGCAGGGAGTGGGTGAAGTCTTCCATGGTCACCTGCACCTCACGACATCTGGCAGCCATCATGCAGGACGTGTCCAGCATGTGCAGGCTACTCCACACACACCAACCCCTTCCGACCACTCCTGACATGTCAAACACCTCAACAGGGAGGCCTGCAGTGGCCCCCAAGGCTATGCACCACCCACCTTGATGGCATCCTCATCCAGTGGTTTGTGTAAGTCGTTGATGTCCACCTGCCTGTTTAAGGCATACGCCACCGCATCCTTGACCAGCCCCTCAATCTCAGCGCCACTGAAGTTCTTGGTGCGCTCCGACAGGTGCATCAGGTCCACATCGCGGGCCAAGAAGGAGTTCTCTGACATCTGCACACAACCAATGGGAGCCAATGATATTGCCCTCCTGGCAACAGACCTCACCCATGCCATGGGAGGGCCCCTGCCTCTGGCTTGTTGCTGCCATGACTTCACAATGCCAATGCAGAACTCATTGAGCAGAAGGCACTGAGCATTATGTGCACTGGCTGCTCATCCCAGCGCCTGCACCTAGCAACTGCTAGAGCAAAGCATCCTTGGCCAGGGAACTTGGATCAAGTAATTGTGAAGGTGGTAATGGGGGCTGACATACCTTATTGGTATGAATCTTCAGGATCTGTAGTCGGCCTGCAGCATCAGGCAGTCCAATCTCAATCTGCACCTCCAGACGCCCGGGCCGCAGCAAGGCTTCATCGAGCATGTCTCTCCTACACAAGCGGAAGCACACATGCTGACACAATGCCACTTGCAGTACCTGCAGCACTTGCATGCTCAGCTGCACACACAGCTGGCTCTGACACAGGGCTTGTTGCCCACACCAGCAGCAGCAACAGTTGCATCAGGGCTCCCTGCTGTTAAAGGCAGCTCTCCACATGTGCAGGCCACTGCTGGCCCGCACAGTGGCATGATGCATAGGCATACATCAGCACCCTGCATGCATTCATTGTGATGGCACAGAGGACGGGGGATAGGAAAGAGAGAAGTCCATGATAAAATCAGCCAGCAGGTCAGCACGTGCAGCAACAACCTCCACAACGCATACCCACCGGCACACCACACCCCCTGCTACCCAATGCAACTGCAGCAGGCTTCTGTTAAACTGTGTGGCACAAGCATTGGGCCCAAACTCTGCTCCAAACCAGCAATCAGTGCCAACACATGCCCAGTGAGGCACAGCGTGCATGCAACTATCGAGCCTGGACGCCATCTACTGCTTGGCGATGTTTGGCCAATGCCATGCAGTCACGCTGCAGGGGCCGACACTCAGCAGCAGCCTGCCTGCGCAGAGCCGTGCCTGTTGGTCATGCCAATCAGCAGGATGTTGTTCAGCGCGTCCACACCGTCAATCTTGGTCAGCAGTTGATTTACCACGGTGTCGTGCACGCCTGACCCGTCACGCACGCTGCCGCGCTGCTTGCACACCGCATCAATCTCATCAAAGATGATGATGTGCAGCTCAGAGGAGTCCCCCTGGAGGCAGGCATTGCAAAGTCAAATCTGTAACCAGTGCAACGGGCAGGGTTCAGGTCAGCAGGCCCAAGCCATGGATAGGGCTGGCTTAGCATTTGCCCAGCAGGAACCCCCAGCACTGTGCCTGGCATCAGGCCAACCTGGTAGTCACAGCTACTATGACCAGGCAACACAACCACTCTGCAATAACATCACCAGAAACTGATGAGTCATGCCTCAATTCTCCCATGAGCAGGATGTCATGGCTTGCAGGGCCTGACGCCTGGCGCTGATGCAGACACTGCTAAAGACCGACTGGTTGATCCCACATCCTTGGCAGCGGCTCACCTTTGCCTTGTACTCCTCATCTGCCTCAGCAAAGAGGTTGCGGATGTTTTCCTCAGACTGGCCCACGTACTTATTCAGCACCTGCGTCCATCACCACAGAAGCAAACCGGTACATGGCATGACAAGGCATGTCAACAGCGAGGGGAGACGCAGGTCCCACCAAGCCAAGCACAGTACTCGTTCTTGGCACCTCTCGGCATCACCTTCAGCCACTACCCACAGCCCAGCATCTCACCCATAGCACGTGACCCTCTCACCCACCTCTGGGCCATTCACGACCTTTGGCTCCTTGCCATTCAGCATCTTCCCTATTTGCCGTGCAATGAGGGTCTTGCCAGTGCCAGGCGGCCCAAACAGCAGAATCCCCTTCACGTGCTTGATGCCCAGCTTCTGCACGATGCTGGGGGGAAAGACGCGTGATGCAAAGGCACGCCGGAAGATTGCCTCAAACTGTGTGTCCAGCCCGCCGATGCCCAGCTGCTCAAAGTTGAGCGTCTTCGTCTTAAACAGCTGTGTGGATGCATAGCCCTTCTGGCCTGTGATCTTGATAGGGTTGTTGCCTGCGTTGGTAAAGATGAAGGCGGTGTTCTCAGCCAAGTAGGCGCGCTGCACATCCTGGCTCTGTCCAGCCACGTCTATCTGCATGTTGCCCACGATGAGCTTGAAATTGCTGCCCTCATGCTCAAACGCAACCAGTTGATTCTGAGTCAGCACCTGCAGCGTGGCACAGGGGGACGACACCCGTGTTGTGTCGCAGGGGCAGGCAGCGCAGCCTGATGCTAAGGTCACGTTGACATGGGAAGCAGCGCGCGTGAAGTAGGTTGAGGAAGCTGTGACAAGCAGACCCTGCTGCCACTTAAGAGCGCCAAAGCCACATGGCCAATTGCTTTACCTGGCCAGTGAAGCTGCGAAGCAAGCGGGCAATTAAGGGGTCAGACGCGAGCTCTGCAGGACGACCCTTGTCGGTGATGGTGCCAACCTCTGCATACACCATGGCTGCAGGGGGCAAGGTAGATGGTGGCTTCCAAGGTGTCAGGTCCAGCACATCCCGCGCCGCCACACGCAGCACCTGTAAGCATGTTCAGCATTACAGCAGGCCACAATACACGTACCTGTCATTTGCATAGGTCAACCACACCTGGGGCCTGACCCTGATGGCAATGGGAGAGTGCAGCACTTGCCTTCCGTTGCAAGCTATTGAGCGCGACAGTCCCATCTTGCACCAGGGGGTGGCCTGCTATACTGAACACACTGCAATGAGGCGAGCCAAGGGCACGCAAGTCTAGTCACCTTCTTTTGAGCGGCTTGCAACCTGGCTTGCAACCTGGAGACATGCACTCACAATCCTTGGGCCTCTACGAACCCATAGACCGTGAGCTTGTCATGTTCCGAGACGTAAAGGTAGTTGGTTGTGGCCGCACCCTGCGAAGTGGGTGCCGGGCAGATGTGGACACCGCTGTCCGATCAGCCCCTCATCTCTTACGCGTCACCGCACCTTGTCCGGGCAGTTCTCTACGACCCTTGACTGAGCCATTGTAGTCCGTGTCAAAACAAATAGGGAGCCATCGAGTTCAGTTCGAGCTTCGCCTTGTTAGCCGCATGCGTCGTCTGTGCGTGCTGGGCTGGTGGGAGACAGCGGGACTAGACCACATGGTCTGTCCCATCGTTTGTGTCTGTCATGGTGTTTGATCAGTCAGCAAGCATGTGCACGGCTTCAAGTTGGAGCCCAAGCACCCCCGTCATTACAGGGATATTCACTATCTTATGATTCTTTGAGGAAGCCAAAACATAAGCAGCATACAGACCGTGCCCTTCATGCCTAACTTGAGAAACTCCTACTTTCCCACATACTGCGTAGTACACCATGAACGATGTAGCGTGGCCCTGCACCGCCCATGATCGGAACGGTGACCATGCTGCCTACTCTTGACGATCGGGTTGAAACCCACTACACAATTTCCACATGCTGCCCTGTCGGCCTTGCATCTGCTGTTGAGTACACTGTCACAACAACTAGCCATGGCATCTACGATGTCAGCCAGAACGTGGAGGCTGATGCGGAGGCACCGGACATGGGCCCAGCAGGCTGGGGCCGCTGTGGGTGCTCCTGCTGTGCAGCTGGAGGTACCTGCAGACAGACAGCGGATGCACCCTTCCATCAGCCAGGCCTGCAGATAACTATCTGGGGAGCACCTCAAGCCATCAAAGTGTGTACAGAGAGACATGTATGCCACTCTCCACAGACACGAGCCCTGCTAGCGCCCACCTCCACCCTCTGTTGTTTATGCCACCTTGCACTGCATGCCTTGACAGGCTACCCCTGCTCAGCCCAGATCCACAGCGCTGACACTGAGTGTGGCCAGTGCACCACACTTGCAATTGCGATTGTATTTGTACTGTGGTTGCAATTGTGGGATGTATAAGTCATGGTTAGCTGATGGTGTGGCTGCAGTGGAAATGATGGAGTCTAGGACATGAAGCCTGTGTCGTTGACTTGGGTGCAGACTAGGGTGCAGCGCCGCACAGTGTGGCCCAGCATGACAACGGCGACCCACTGCTGCGCTCATGATGGACAGGTACTTGCTGGGAGGTGAAGCTGCCGCAACAATTCTCCACAGGAACAAAGGAACAAACAGGAGGACCTTGGTGGGGACTGTGCCGCCTCCCCCCAGCATCACACAGCCTGCACCCCACATGCGTGATGGGGGGTGAGATGGAGCAGCAGCGCGGCACACACCTGCTTGCTACCCCGTGATGGCCGGCGCTGCCGCCTCCGCTCCGCCTGCTCCTGGCAACGGCTGGAGCCTGGCCCCGGTGCCAGCATCAACCACGCAGCCAGCACTCGGCAGCGCTCAGACAGCAGGTTGGGGTGGGTGCAGCACACCACCTCCTCTGACAGCGCTGGCAGGCCTGCCTGCAGTGTGAGGGCGGCACCAACACACACCGCTGCACCCTGGCAGTGGAGCGATGAAGCCAGCAGCTTAGGAGGACTGGTGGGCGGCAGGGGAGGGTTAGGGTTAGGGTTAGGCAGGTCAGCAGGCAGCGCGCAAGGGCCAGGCAGCCCCGCTGACCTTCACCATGGCGTCCAGGCAGGCAGCGTCAGTGGACAGGGTGAGCAGCGCGGAGGCCGCCGCACAGCCGGCCAGGTGCGGGGTCACTGTCCGCAGCTGGTGGTCGGGCGCGTGCAGCAGAGCGGCGCTTGGCGGGGTGGCGGTGGCGGGCGGCCTGAAGCTGATGCGTTGCTCGGCGTCCTCACTCTCTCCCTCCTCCTCCCACTCTTCTCCCTCGTGCACATCGTCCTCTTTCGCAGTGTGCTGCTGCTGCCGCTGACGGTTGTCGTCTGCGTGTCAATGGCAGAGCAGGCATGGCCGTGTGGGTGCAGCAGGGGTGGGTGGTGGTTACACTGGCCGCCAGGCAGGCGAGCTGAAGCCGAGGGTAGCAGAGGGAGGGGCACCTCTGGCCTTTGACCTTAGAAGAGTGGACTGCGCTTAGGGACAGCAGCTGGATTGACACAGACAATACTCTGACATTTCGGTCTCAAGGCTAAAGGTAGCTGAGTGAGATTACCCACAGCCAGACATGTTGTTCCACAGACATGTTATACCCACAGCCAGACGTGTTGTTGAATGAGTTTTGTTTGTCTGATAAGCAGACCGGAGCAGACTGGAGCTCATCCCCAGCTAGGCACAATGGTTCATATCCACAACATCGGCTGAGTCAAATGTCCTGATGAAGGAGGATCGCTCGCTAGTTATGCGGAGTGCCACAGAGGTGGTCATATGCCAGCCTGCTGCTCACAGGACCATCAGGGCTGGAGGGGCAGGCACAGTGCTGTGCACGACGGGGCAGGCCTGTGGCTGGGTCGCTGGCCGTGGCGTTGCCCTGCTGCATGACACTGATCAGCTCTTGCCAGGTGTCAGGGTCTGTGTTCCGGGCCTCAAACAGTGAAGGAGTGGGCAGCGCCCAGGGCCAGCACCCACATGATGCCTCGCAATCTTGGGTGTTCAGTGGAGGTGAGTGAGGCTGGGTAGCATCTGATGGCACCCAGAGTACACAGCAGCGCGTCAGGGCTGGGCCAGCTCAGTGCTGGAGTAGCGGCAGCAGGGGAGGCAGATTTCAGTAATGAGTTCAGTAGTAGCAGCATCATGGGGCTGGGCTGACCTGCCAGGAGCGTGAAGCCTGCTGGGTGGTGGCGCAAGCCGTGGCGCCTGGCTGCTGACCACCAGGTGGCCGCCTGGTGCTTGAGGTGCCGGACCTCGTTGAGGGAGGGGCGGCGCACGCACTGGCGCACCAGGCTCACAAGAAGGGGGACTGCGCCTAGCCGTAGAAGCGCCACCTGCGGGGGCAAGGTCAGGGCTGGGGGTCAGGGGCGGTGCGGCCCAAAAGTGTGCAGGCAGGCAGGCTGGCAGACATGAGCCTGGCCTCCATAGAGGGTCCTGGAAATATGGGAGCGGCACAGCCCCACCACCCGCATTTCAGGCAGTGGGCCATGCTGCTGAGCCTCCTCCTGCCCTTTGCACACCCGCCCCCTGCCAACCCCTCCTGCGCCCCCTTAGCCGCATGCCCCTCCAGCAGCAACAGCAACCCAGTGGAAGCCCCAGGTGCTGCAGCAGTAGCGGCCCATGAGTTGGGATTGCCCCGCATTGGCAAGGGCCTAGCCCTGGCGTCACCCAGGCAGTCACTGCAGCCTCGGGATTGTGGGATCTGGCGACAGGCCAGCTGCTGGCAGACCAGCTGAGCCGGTGGAAGGGCCAAGTCAGGCATGGCAGTGGCCTGAACAACTCCCGCCGTGCCACTGAGCGGTGGCTAGAACCAATCAAGCCCCATCTACAGCACCTGGCAGCAGCAAGCTCAGCCGGCACTTCCCTGGAGGCCAACCTGAAGCACATCACCGTCACACTGGCCACCTGGGATGCGGTGTTGGAGGTGTACCTGGACCCCAAGTGGGCATGGCAGCGGCTGAGGCTGTATGGAGCTCAGGACCGGACACTGGAGCAGTTCTTTCAGAAGGTGAGGGTGGGTGGGAGAGAGGGAGGGTAAGGGACTGAGAGCTTGATATGAAGTGAAAGAGGTGTTGAATGTGACATGCCTAACTGTGTGCCACCGTGTCAGCCACCCTCTATTTGCCTTGTGTGCATGGCTGCAGTTGAAGGAGGACATGGCTGAGGTGTCCATGAAGCGCCATGGGTGTGCCAAGCAGCTGGTGTTGTTCTTTGGCGCTGCTGGCATTGGCCCTGGGGGTGGGTGGGGTGCTGATGCAGTGTTGCAGGCCTGCTGCAAGGTGGTGTGCAGGCCCAGGGGCACAGACCAGCGGGGGGGCAGGGTGGGTGCTTGTGGATGAGCACTGCACCACCCGGGTCAGCTCAGCAGTGAATGGCAAGCAGCCATGTGAGGAGGAGCTGGACCATGAGCAGCTCACCAGGCGTGCAGGCTGGAATCCCCCAGCAGGGCAAGTGGACCTCAGCCTGCTGCGCCCAGCATGGAGCCAGCAGCGTGACCAGCCAGTGCGGGGCCTGATGTGGTGCCCGGTAGTGGCCCCCCGCAAGCCCCCGCAGGCCCCATGCAGCAGCCAGGAGGCCACACAGGCAGCAGCCTCAGAGCCAGGGCCCAGCACTCCCCAACCAGCCAAGCGCAGCAAGCGCATTGAGGCTGAGCAGGCAGCTGAGCCCATCAAGGGCAAAGGCAAGGCTGCCAAAGCCAAGCCAGCACCACAGCCAGGCAGGTGGCTGGACAAGGACTGCAATGCAGCGCTGAACATGCAGCGCATCGGGGAGAGCAAGTGGCGCCCACTGGAGCTGTGCTACTGGCCAGAGCAAGGGAAGCTGCCAGCCAAGGGCAAGGAGTACCCTGGGCTGGGGTACAAGCGGGTGCGAGACAAGCCAAGCAAGGCCCAGCAGCATAAGCAGCAGCCTGCTATGGCACAGTAGTGTGTTCCTCCCTATGTTGAGCTGTTATCAGCTTTCAATTAGTGCATGTTTTGTCATGCCAACTCTATGCATAGCCCTGTCACAGGGGTCAGGCAATGCTTTAGGTGGTAGGCGACCATGACCATGTGTATGCCATGTATAGGCCATGAGAACACCACACAGACAAAACACCGTTTTGTAGTGGTCCACAATTAGTGTGTTCGACTGCAATGAAGGCTCAAGGGTTAGAGCCAAGGTGCTGGGTTAGGGTTTGCAGCCAAGGTGCGGCACAGACAAGGTGACCCTCCACCTGATGCCAGCGCTGTGACAGGCCTTGCCCCCCATGGTGACCACTCTATAGCACATGTGATGATGCGGCACGAGCTGTGTGTCTGGGTCAGGTGCCCCCCCCTCCACATCCAGCCTCAGCCTGCTGCCCTGCCATGATGCCATGGTGGTGGCGCTGCCAGCCTAACCTGATGCCACCTGCCTGCCTCCCGCCCAGCGCACCTTGACCTCTGCTTGCATCGCCCAGTTAGCCACTGCCAGGCAGGCGTAGCCGGTGTCCAGGCCGTCAGCCTGGTTGGAGAGCAGCGCCACCAGCTGTGTCAGCAGGCCCCTGGGGCAGCAGGGGGCAGCAGGCACACAGCACACTGAGGAGGAGGGCGGGGCAGGGAGGGGTGGGGAAGGGGAGGGAAGGGAGATTTGGGCGGCAGCTCTTTACCACTGCATGCTGTCACCTCGTGGGTGCCTCTTCGACGGTGATGGTGGTGGTGATGATGGCAGGGGGTGGGGTGCAGCAGCAGGCCAAACAGCATCATGTTGGGTGAGGGTATGTGGGGGGACGCATTGGGCAATGGGGGAGGGTCAAGGTAGGGGCAACTAGTGTGATGTGTGTATGGGCGCAAGGAGGGTAAGACGCGGCGCCCAGCGCCATCAGTGCCTGCTGGGGTCAGCGAGTCACCAGCAGCTGCAGCAGGGTCAATGCAACCAAGCACTGCGAACGGATAGGGAAGCATGCTATGCTGCTATGGTCAGGATGGCCACAACTCCTGCTGTGGCGGTATTTGATGCCACAGCCACAGCCACCACCACAGCTGCTGCCACATCGGGCAGTGGGCGCCACCGCAGCTGCACAGCAGCAGGCCAGGCCAGGCTGGCACCCACTTGAACGTCTTCATCAGCTCCCTGCCGGGTCTGGAGCACGCCACCACCGCCATCACCGCCAGGGCGCAGGCGCGCACCAGCCTGCAGCCGCACCGCCACTGCCGCATGTCAGTGCCTGCTGCTGGGGGCCTGCGACCCTGATGACCCCCTACTGCTGCTGCTGGCCCCAAGGGCTTGGTCCCAGGCTCCACACGCTCCTGCCCGCTACTGTTGCCGTACTGTGGGCTCTGCTGCTCCTCACCAACATCTGCTGACACCCTGCCAGGCCTGGTGGCACGCCTTGCTGCAATCTGCTGCCCTGCCCTGTCTTGCACTGACCCACACGCTGCTGCTTGCTCCTAGCTCCTGCTGCTGGCACTGCTGCTGCTGCTGCTGCTGATGCACACACCGGTCAGGGGAGGTGATAAAGGGCAGGACTTTGGTTAGGTGGCCACGTTCCAACAACATGTCCAGGTTGCAGCGAGCAATGTTGCGCAGCTGTGGGCAAGGAAAACGGGGCACATGGGGAGAGGCAAATTGAAGCTAGGGGTGCATGCATGCATGCTACATGGGTCGGCATGGGGATTTGCAGTATCAACCTTCAGGCATGCGGCCTTGGCAAAGTGCGTGGTGCAGGGGGCCAGCGCTGCCTGGGTGGTGTCTGCCCCTCATACGGGTGAGGCAGGGGCCTGGCTGCTGTCCTTACAGTGAGGAGGGCGATTGCCTGCATGTCAGATGTGCTGGCAGGTGCCAGGTGCAGCGCCACCAGCTTGTCTAGCTCTACCCAGGTCACGTTGGTGTTGGTCAGCAGTTCCACACGCACCAGCTGCAGTCAGGGTGGGCAAAGCCAGGAGGCAACCGTAACGAGTTGGTCTCGAGCCACCACGAACATCAGGAACCTTGAGGGGCGCGAGGGGCTGACCCAGCCCACTAGCCATTTACATTCGCAAGTGAGATTGACGCGTGACCGGAGTAGGGAAGGGTTTCACAGGAATCTTGATATCGAGATGTCCGCGCCGAGGCCACTCCCTTTGACCGTCCCAGCCCGGCAATGACTACTCTGCGAGCGTCGCATTTCTCTCGCTTGCAGCCGGGCTCACCTTGTCTAGTGCATCCAAGTCGTTGTTGCCTTGCTGCATTCCTGCTACCCGCGCAAACTTGTCTACCGAAACGACTGCAGTTCGTGAGCACTGTATGTCGTACCGGGCTCTGAACCGGCGTTGGACCGGCCTTCTCAAGACACGGGATGGATGCGAGACAATCATGCATACACGGACCTTAGAACTGCCTCGTCGCTCACAAACGAAACTTGCAAGTTTGCATGCGCTCGACATGCGAACACGGAGCAAAGCTATGCTCTCATCCATCGCTACACCACAAACAATGCCACTCACGCTCAATCAACGCAAATGCGTGCAGATAATATCGGACAGATCTGAATTACCTTTCCACCTCTTCACCGTTGCATGCCTCACACAAATAGCCGTAGCGGTGACCTGCTCCGACAGCACAGCCCCGCTACATGTTGGGAGACATCACCTTGTCGACACAATAGGCGTGCAACTGGGCATGCAGCGCCTGCCACTCAGCTGCCTTTGCCTGAGCTGCAGCCAACTCAGCCCGCAGCTGCCGCACCACCTCCACCTCCCCACCTGTCTCCTGACCCTCTTTCACCTCCCCACCGGACCGCTTCCCTATTGCTAGCAGCTCCCCACCCGGCCCACGCTTCCTAGCCGTACCCACCTGACTAGTCTCAGCATCTGACCTTGCTTCAGCCCCCAGCCCCTGCTGCCCGTGTCCTGTCTCCAAGACCCTGCAGACCTGACCTTCCAGCTGGCCCCCGCCCCCGCCTGCCCAGACCCCATTGGCCAAGCCCCTAGCAGCCATCGCCGCCCCCAGCACCAAACCCTGTTCACTGGCGGCCGCCAGTACGACTGGTGCGCTCTCCCATGCCCGGCAGCAGCCCTGCATGCCCGAGTACTTCACCAGGGGGGCCAAGGGGGCCAGGCGGCGGGGGCCCTTGCGGCCGCTACCACCTCCACTGTCTGCGCCATGCGCTGCTGCTGAGCCACCATGCGCTGCCCCTCCCCCTGCACTGCCGCCTGATGCCAGGTGGGGGGGCTGTGGCAGCAGCAGGGCGCAGGAGACAGGCAGCTTGAAGGGTGTGGTCAGGGTGTGCAGCGGCTGGCGGCTGCGCAGGTCCCACACCACTGCGCTGCCGTCCTCACTGCCTGCAGCCACCACAGGATAAATGACTGTGTGTTCACATGGTCTAGCACAGCCCATCACACATCCTTTACATTGCCTGACTGTGTAATGTGCCAGGAGCTCACACTTGCATGTGAGGCAACCTGTATGTGCTCACACTTGCATGTGAGTACAACCTGTATCTGCCCAAGACCTTACCAGCACACTCCATTTGTACTGCTCAACACCAAACTTCACACAGCACCCTGTGCAAGCCCAGTCTGACTTGCAGCTCACCTGACACCAGCAGCTCGCCATCCAGCGACATGGCCAGGGCCGTAACCTCCCTGCTGTGGGCTGCCATGCAGGCATGAGGGTGCAGCAGCGCCCCACTCTCCCCCAGCCCTGCTCCTCCTGCCTGCAGCCAGCTTGCCCTCTGGGCTCCCAGCTGGCTGCCCCCTGTTCCCTTGGACTGCTGCTGCTGCAGGTCAGCCACCTCGCCCACTAGGCTGACCTCGTACACGCTGCCATCAGCCCCGCCCACATACAGCGCATGCTCCCCGGCATCCACCACCACAGCTGTAGCCGCCACCGGCAGTGCCACCGTGGCCAGCAGTGCGCCGTCACTGAGGCGGTGCAGCTTGACGCTGCGGTCAAGGGAGGCGGAGGCCACCAGGCCAGCGGCCTCGTGCCCTGCAGCACCCAGGGCCAGGGCGGTGACCGGCAGGGAGTGTGAGGACCAGGAGTGCAGGGGCAGGGGGCGGCTGTCGGCGGGGCTGCCCAGGTCCTGGCTTGCATCCAGCAGGTTATGCAGCAGCCAGGACGACACCAGGGTGTCCTCTGACCCGCTCACTAGCAGGCTGGCGGAGCAGGTGAAGGCGAGGCAGGTCACTGCCTGCGGGGAGGGGTCAGGGGAAGAGTACTGGTGTTGGTCAAGATGCAAGTGGCCAGAATGCAGCCATGTCACACTGGACTAAGCTGGATCTGACCTTGTAGTGTGCAGGCCAGCTGCGCAGCAGGCGTCCAGAGGCCGTCTCCCATATGTACACTGTGCCTGAGGCCCCGCCCCCTGCCAGCAGCGCGCCGCATGTGCTGGCGGCTAGGGCAGTCAGCTTCTCCTGGGCGAAGCTACGCTGTACCACCTGGTCCTGCATGCCATCACCCAGCAAAGCCACACTCAGGTGCACGCATGAGCAAGAGAACACAACACCTACATGCTCACAATCATGAAAGGCGTGGCGGGTATGCATCATGGGTATTGCTATGCGGAGCAGGCAGGCTGATGCAGGCAGTGTGCATGGTGGCTGCAGGCAGCAGAGCATAGGCAGGCAGCAGAGAGTGCGCAGGGAAACATAGTATTTTATAATTGGAATTGTCCCCCCATCTAAGTCACCAGTTCGCTTGGTAGAGGGTGCAGGCGGCTGGTGTGCCAGATGCGTGGAGTGGTGGATGCTCTGGCTCAGGTTTCCATGGCTCCCAAGGCATGGAGTGGGCCTTGGGGCCTCGAGTCCTCGCCGTGGTGCAGGCAGGCAGCAGCCCGTCGCTGCATGCCCTCACCTTGTGCCATGTCCAGAACAAAACGGTGTCCTTGTTGTTCTGAACTGCCGCAAAGTAATCGGCTCCCAAGCAACACATGCCGTTGCGGGGCGCCGCATTGCCTTTGTACGAGGTAAGGAGGGTGCCAGTATGGAGGTCCCTGCAAGTTGAGGCGGTAGGGACGGGTCAAATGCCGTGCAGGGTGAATCGCGATGTTGTGCGGCGGCGGTGCGGCTGCACTTGCCATGCTGTCACTGCCGACTCAGACGGTGATGATAGGAGTACTACCTGGCGGTCCATCCTTCTTAGCGCACGCGTGAGCAAAGATCAGACTGAAGCCAGTGCAGCGATCTTGTACCGTCGTGAAGAGTTGCATGCATACGGATGACGCCTTGGTTGGTTGCAGCCTTCCAATCCCGTGGCCGCCGCCGCGACTTTATGTCTCGATCTCATGCAAAGTGAGGATTAACTGGTCTCCATGCCAGGTATACCACTTCTTTCACCCCTGGAAGTCTGGAGGCAGGAAGCACATGGCTACCACAGCAAGAAAGGGTTCACTACAGCGCAGCGAATGGGTTACTACAACGGCCCTGCACGAGGAAACACTGGGTGGTCGCACAGAAGAGGTGCTTGTACTGCGCGAGCTACCGGCAAAACCCACACACCGCCAGAACAGCGAACACCAAGTCACAGCAGCGCAGCAAGTTAGTGGCCACCTGTTGCAAGCTTTTAAAAGTAATTTGCCGCACCTAGAGCCATCAGCGGTTAAGGAGCAGCGAGCCTTACAATCAGCACGGCTGCACCTGGCGTGCTCGACATGGCGGGCTTTCAATTCTGCGTGCGAGGTGCGCGCGTAGCCACATTTGCAGCCAATGTGACACTGCCTGCAGCTGCCGCAAAGATTGTAACATTGAAAATTTGAACTGCCAGCAGGCTGGCCAGCAGGCACTGGAGGTGGAGAGCTTCACCCGCATGGATCTCTTTGCGGGTTACACCATGGCAAAGCTCCACTCCACGAAGGACCACCTGGTCCCAGCTGCCATGCTGTCCACCAGGGGGCCTGTCACTGGCGACCACCTGCAGACGTTCCACCACTTCCAGGCTTACATGAAAGACCAGCTGGTCAGTGATTTGCTCAGACCTATGCTGCTATCATCAGCTGAGGATCGATGCCAGATGTCCTACGTCACTTGTGCAGAATGCATACACAGTTATGTTGCAACCCCGCCATTTCCAGCAAGGCCTAGGCACAGTGCTGACAGAGGTCCTGACCCAACTGGCAGGCAAAGCAGGCGCCGAGGACATGCATGTAAGTGAACAAGAACCTACCAGCCTGCCAGCCATCCCGCCTGCCTGGTCATTCTTCCTCCTGAACGCTGCAAGTTGACAGCCCCACCCCAGCCCCCACCTTGTATCCCATGCCCTGGACCAGCACTGCACCCCAGCCTGCCTGGGCGGCCTGGGTACTGCCAAGCAGCCCTTTGAGGCGCATGACCCCCCTTTAGACTGGTCCCACCATGAGCCTGGCTGCATGTGTGTGGCTGCCCCCAGGCCCTGTACCAGTGGTATGAGGACCAGACGGGCTGGGCAGCCACCAGCGACCCCGGCCCTGCCCCTGCAGCCAGCTCACAGCCCTTTGCTGAGGCTGCAGGGGTCAGGGCCGGAGCAGGGGGTCCAGCTGGGGCCGGCCTCACCCCCAGCAGCGCCACGGGGCCTACGCCAACCACTGCGGAGCCCCCGGGGGAGGAGGAAGACCAGGAGGCCGCAGCGGCAACGACACCAGCTCCCTCAGCAGTTGGCAAGCGCGGGGGCCGGGGGGGCAAGACCCCTGGCGGCAAGACCCCTGGCGGCAGGGCGCCTGGCGGCAAGACCCCCGGCACTGCGGGCAGGGTCCTGCGCACACGCAAGCCGATACAGCCTCTGCCAGGTGGGTGCCTGCAGCTGCTTAAGATGGCGTAAGGTGTAGGCAGGTGGGCCGGGCCGTAGGGCGTGGTAGGGTTGGAGGGGCAGCTGAACCCAGGCCAGGGTCAAGACCAGGATCAGGCCAGCGCTGTGACGTGCTAATGGCCTGGGAACGCCTTGGTGGGCAACGAGGGCAGCAGGGGTGGTGGCTGCTGGCCCTGGTCTTCCCTCCTGACAGGCTGCCCTCGACTGGCAGGAGCAGCGCTGGGCATGGGTGCCTGCTGGTCAGGGTGAGCAGGGCAGTGGCTCACTGCAGCTCCCTGCTGGCGGTGCCCCCCCTGCACTCTGCAGCCATGCCCCAGTGGCTGCGCCTGGGGGCAGGCTGCAGCACTGCCAGTCCTGCACCTACCCCATCCCCTCAGCCCTCACCTTACCCTGCGGCCCTGTGCCCCCTGCACCGCCTCTCACCTGCCACTCCCTCCCCCTTCCTTGACCTGCTGCCACCCTTCCCCCCCTCCCCCCGCCTTCTCCTGTGCAATGCTCCTCCCCCTCCGCCTGCCCCCCCTCACCCCCCTGCAGGCCAGCAGCGGCTGCTGAGCCATGTGGCGGCGCAGCAGGCGGCCAACAGGGCGCGCCCCCTGGTGCTCATAGTGCAGAGTGCGGAGGAGGTGGGCAGCCCCGCCCTGAAGGACCTGCTGGGCGCACTGCTGCTGGTGAGGGGGAGGGCCGGGGGCTGACAGCTAGGGGCCGGATGCCGCTGCTGCTGTAGGGGCGGGGAGGGGAGTGACATGGAGGAGCAGGTGGTGCTGATGCGGGGCCAGGGGCCCTGGCCATCACCCACACGGCTCCGCCCTGCCTGCTCCTGCTGACCCAGCGCCGCCCTGTCCTGCCCTGACCCGTCCAGCCTGGCCCAGCCTAGCCCAGGCCATCATACCCTGCCTGTTGCCGCCTCACCCAGCCCTCCCTGCCCTGGTTGCAGGACTACAGCCGCTTCCCCGCCTGCCTGGTGCTCTGCTGCTGCAAGCCCGCCCCCCTGTTCCTTGCGGGGCTGCCGGAGGCCTGCCGGGCAAGACTGGCCCCACAGGTGCTGCAGCTGCCCAGCCAGGAGGAGCGCCTGGAGCGACTGTTCCAGGGTGGGGGTGATCAGGGGCTGGATCCAGGGCTGCAGTGCAGGCAGGGCGCAGGCTGGGGCAGTGGGGCCGGCTGAGACCAGGGCTGGGGCTGGTGCCAGAGTTTAGGCCGCAGGTCAGGCCAGGGCTGAGGCAGATCCCTCTCTCGCCTGCCCTGCTTCCATGCCTGCTACAGCAGCCTTACCTTGTGCCCCTCCCTGGCCTGCCCTGCCTGCCCCTCCCTGCCGTCCCCAATCCGCCTGCCGTTCCCCTACCCGCCTGCCTACCCCCTTCCCTACCCTTCCTCCTCTCCCCTGCCCCCCTTGGCCACAGACCTGCTGGCCAGCAGTGCGGCCTCACCCTGCGTGCTGCTGTCCCAGCGCCCCCTGCGGGCCGCCCTGCAGCGCTACGAGCACCTGGGGGCGGGGGTGCAGGGCCTGCTGGCAGCGCTGCAGGCGGCGCATGTGCGCCACTGGGCTGAGCAGCCCCTGGCGGGACTGGCAGCCGCAGCCCTCACCCATCCGGCAGGCCCCCCACTCAGCACCACCACTGCTGCCACCACCACTGCCCCCACCACCCTTGCCGCCAGCACTGCCCAGCCTGACCCTCACAGCAACCCAGCTGGCAGTACAGGTGCTGTTGCAGCTGCCCAGCCAGCCCCCCAGCTGCAGCAGGCCACCGGGGAGGTGGAGCAGCAGCAGGCAGTGGCAGGTCCGGGGCTGAGGGGGTCAGGGGCGCCAGAGGGGGAGCTGGCAGCTCCACCAGCCACCCCCCCACCCCTGGCCCAGGCCCTGGAGGTCGCCCTGCAGCAGCTGCCTGACCGCCTGGTGCTGCAGGCCGGGCAGCAGGTGTTCCGCACTGCAGCGCCTGGCCGGCCCCTGCCTGCCCTGCTGCTGGGCTCAGGGGCTGGGGGGTGGGGGGCTGATCAGGCTGCCCCTCCCTCACCTTCTCAGGGGCCCCTCTCGCCCCGCAGCCCTGGCAGCAGCCCTGGCCGTCGCAGCCCCCAGGGCGGGCGCAGGGCACGGCAGGCCAGGCAGGCCGCTGTGGAGACTGCCCGGGGGCTGGTGCTGTCCGCCAGCAGCCAGGCTGTGCAGGTGCGGGCTGCGCCTCACTGCCAGCTGTGGCCAGGGCGCTGCCGCCTGTCAGGCTCCACACACGCACTCCCCATGCTGCTGCTGCTGCTGCTGCTGCTGCTGCTGCTGCTGCTGCTGCTGCTGCTGCTGCTGCTGCTGCTGCCAGACCCTGCTGACGCTGCTGCTGCCAGACCCTGTTGGTTCTGCTGCCAGGCCCTTATGCTGTGTGCCTGCTGCAGGTGCTGGCGCTGTGGCGGCTGGGCCTGCAGTGGGCTGCCACTGTGGCTCGAGCAGCAGGGGGTGGGGGCGGTGCAGGTGGCGGGTGCGGGGGGCCGCTGCCTCAGCTCAGGCTGGCAGCGCTGTACCTGGCGGCCAGCAGCCCGGCCTTCTGGGTCCCTGTCAGGTGCAGGGGGGCAGCAGGACGGGGGCAGCAGGCAGGGCTACAGCTGGGCTACAGCTGGGCAGGCCAGGCAGCCTCCGCTGAAACCCCTTACAACTCATAACTCTCTTGACAGGGCTGCCCAGGCGCTTGTGCCTCCACGCAGCACGCCAGGCTACCCCTTGAACAGCAGGCAGCCAGGCTGCTTGGCTTGCCTCCCCCCTGCCTGTTCCCTGCTTCATTGCCTGTGACATGAACCTAATCCCTCCTGCACCTCCCCCCCTCACCACCCCTCCCCCCTGACCTCTACTCCCTGGCCTCCCCCTCGCCCTCTGCCCCCGCCCCCTGCAGAGTGGCTGCGGCGCTGCCCGTCAGCCCGGGTCAGCAGCTGGTGGCCGCCCTCACCGGCCCCTGCAGCCCCTGGAGCGTGGCCCGCCTGCCGCCAGGGCCGCCCCTCACTGCCCTGCTGCAGGCGCTCAGGGACCAGGCCCAGGCCAGCCACCAGGTGGGCAGCCTGGCCGGGTCCAGGCAGCTGCGGGGGGGGTGGGGGGGGCCCTGCCTCCCCCCTCCCAGCCGGGCTCTCCCCGTCAACCCCGACATCAGGCAGCGCTGCCCCCCTCATGCTGTGAGCCTCCAGGCCTCTGGGCCCTGCTGGCTAGGACCCGCCACCAAGCTTGCATGCACTGAGGATGTGAATCTCATCCTGGCCCAGCTGCTGCCTCCCCCCCTCCTGCCCCTCACCACCAGCAGCCCTGTCCTTTCACCGCCTCTCCCTCCCCCCCTCCCCCTCCCCGTGTCCGCAGGCGCTGCCCCAGCCCCTGCTGGCGCAGCTCCTCGCCCAGCTGGACGGCTGTATGGCCGAGCTGTCCAGCGGTCAGCCCTGGTCCCCCGCCTGCCTGGCCCCAGGCGCCCTGGACCCCCTGCTGCTGCCTGTGGACCAGCCCCTGGCCACTGCCCTGGCAGCCCTGGCGCCCGCCTCCCCTGCTGCTGCTGCTGCTGCTGCCGGTCAGGGTGGCGGGGGGGACGGCAGGTCGCCCAGCATCATGGGCCAGACCGGGCTGTCGCCCATGGTGAGGCAGTTGGGGCAGTTGGACGCGCACCTGAGGTCGCCCACCACTGCCAGGGTGAGTGCGGCTGGAGGGAGGACTGGCGGCCTGCACCGCCCTGGCCCTGGGACTTGGCCTGGCCTGGCCTGATATGACCTGACTCGACCTGACTCACTCTAGGCGACCTAGCCCTAACCCCAGCCCCAGCCCTTAACCTAGGCGGCTTGCCTACCTGGACTGCAGCAGACAACCCTAGCTGCAGCGGACAACTGGCTCACTGCACGTGATAGCAGTGTGATTCACACCTAGGTCGCTCCTTACCTACAAGGCTGCCACGACTCGTGTTCATGTGCAATGCCCATGCAAAGCACAGCCTCACACTCGTGACCCAGACAGGGTGAGCGCCTGCTGCTTGCCCTGCTGCTGCTCTCCTCCCCCTCCCCCTGCTGCTCTACTTCACGCCGCCCTGCTGACCCCGGTCTTCATACTGCGCGCACGCTGCCCCTGTCTTGCAGAAGCTGGCCCTGGCTGCCGCTCCCGGCCTGCAGCCCTCCCCTGCCTCCCTGCTGGCCAGGGAGATGCAGACAGCCAGCCTCAATAGCCCGGGGGGGCGGGCCAGGCGCCAGGCAGCAGCCATAGCAGCAGCCATCGAGGAGGCAGCAGCGCAGCAGCCCATGGTGCCGGCCTCACCCCGCCCGCCCCGGCCTCCCCCACGAGCCCCTGCTGGGTCGCCCCTCCCTGCCAACAGGCACAGCCACCCAGGCGCTAGCAGCCAGCAGCAGGGGGCCGGACCCCAGCATGACGCCCAGCACCAGCAGCAGCCTGCAGAGCAGGTGGGGGTAGGGCCTTGCCCCCCCCTGGCTGCCGCCCCCCCTGGGCAGGTGGCGGCTCAGCCTCGGTCACACTCAGCCTCAGGCAGCCTTGCCGCCCTGGGCCCTGCCCCCCTGCCCTCACCCCTGCCCGCCCCCACCCAGCCCTCCTCCTCGTTGGGTGTGAGCAGGGCTGCCCGCAAGCTGCAGCTGACCAGCGCCACCCTGGCCCACAGCCAGGCCACACAGCCCCAGGCGCAGCCCCAGGCGCAGCCGCAGGCCAGCCAGGCAGCCAGGCCAGGGGCAGGGCGGCAGGGGGAGGGGACCCAGGAGGCAAGCAGCGGGGTCACACAGCCCCAGCAAGAGCCCGGGCGGCAAGAGCTGGGGCGGAACAGCCAGCAGCAGCAGCAGCAGGGGGGGGTGGGCAGGGACGGACAGCAGCAGGTGCAGCAGGCTGCAGGGCCTGGGCTGGCCAAGGCCCCGCTGGGGGTCAGGCTGGCGGCATTCCTGGGCCACTGCCTACAGCTGCTGCTGCAACGCACCCCCTTCCACCTGCCAGGTACTGGGGCAGGGCTGGGGGCTGCCTGGCCCTGCCCCTCCCTCCCTCCCCCCTCCCCCCTGCCCAGCCCCTGCCCAGCCCCTCCACCACTGTGGTAGACAGCCGGGCCTCACCCCCCCCCATCACCTCCCAGGCTGCTGCAGCCATCAAGGCACCAGGCAGCCTACCTCCCCAGCCTGACCTTGACAGTGGCAGCAGCGTATGTGTGTGGGAGGGTGAAGCAACCAGTGGACAGAAGGCTGCCACGGTTGCTGTCCACCCCCCCGCTCCCCCCTGACCCCCACTACTCCCCTCCACCGCCCTTCCCCTCTCCCGCTGCCCCTCCTGCTTCCCCTCTGGCTCTGCCTCCCTCCCCTCCTTCTCGCAACTCCTCCCCCCACCAGCGTCTCTCAGTGTGGGGTGTCAGGTGCGGCTGCAGGCTCAGGCTGATGCAGGGTGTGCGGCTGCAGGCTCGCCCATGTTCACCTACCATGACGCAGCCGCCCTGGAGGACTGCTGCCTGCTGCCGCAGCCCCGGGCGGCCATGCACCACGCACTCATCAGCCCCAGCGCATACCTGGGCAGCGACCTCGTGGACGAGTGAGGCGGGGGCTGGGGGCGGGGGCTGAGGGCTGGGGTTTGGGGCGGGGGAGGGGGTCAGGGGCTGGGGGAGGGGGGATGGCAGCAGAGCAGCAGGGCAGGCGCCCAGGGGTAGGCAGGACAGCAGAGGAGGCACAGCTGCATTTGCCCTGCCCCATTCTGCTTGCCTTTTCCTCCCTCCTCCTGCCCTGGCCCTGCCTGAGCCTACCTTGAGCTGCTGCCCGCAGTGCCAACCCGCTGTCCACTGATGTGGAGATCGTGTACCAGCGGCTGCTGGGCCAGGACACGGCCCTGGTGCACGCCTGGTTTGACGACTTCTGCGAGGTCATGCTCCAGCAGCCACCCCTGCCCCCAGACAGCCCTGAGGCCAGACCTGGTCAGCAGCCGGGCAAGGCACAGCGGAGGGCGGGCCAGGGGGCAGGGGCTAGGGCCAGGGGTGCGCTGGCGGCAGCAAGTGATAGCGAGGAGGGTGAGGGGGGCAGTGAGGGAGGGGGTGACAGTGACGGAGAGGGGGACAGCAGCAGCGAGGGAGAGCAGGCGGCGGCTAGAGGGGTGAGAGGCGGCAGGGGCGGCAGGGGTGGCAGGGGCAGGGGGTCGGCTGGGGCCAGGGGGCGCGCAGGGACAGCCAGCCATTCCATGGCAAGCAATGGCCCCAAGGCAGGCAAGCAAGCGGCGTCGCAGGTGAGGGGCTCCGTCAGCCAGGGGTGGTGAAGGGGTGAAGGGGGATAGGGGGAATGGTGGGGCGTCCAGGTCATGAGGGAGGTAGAGCAGGGGCCACAGACAGCCGCGTGTTCATCTTGCTTTACACATGCCTTGTCTAGCACGGCTGGTCATGGGTCACACCTCAGAAGCTGAAAGCAGTCGCGAGCTTTGCTGCTGACCAGCTCGCGACCCGACTCGCCGCATGTCCCGACACTGCATCGGCAGCCCTCCCGGCGCAGGGCTGGCAGGCCATGCCGCACTCCCGTTACGCGCTGTGCTGGTGCTGTGACAGGTCAAGCGTGGGAGCGCGGCTTTGGATGGCGGTGCCGATGACGACCTTCACACCCGGGTGCTGTACTGGGCGGCTCGCTTCAGCCAGGCGGTGGCGGAGCTCGAGCATTTGGGCATCATCCGACCAGCAAAGCGGCGCAAGCAGCAAGCGGTGCAGCGAGTTTTCCACCCGCCCGAAGCTATGCTGGCGACCTTCGGGCTGGCGGATTGAGTTGGCGAGTGGGGCCGCCAATGAGGAATGACGGACATGCTTTTGCACCGACACAGAGGGGTTCCAACGACAGTGATCTATTGCACCGAGAGAGCGGGGTGACAGTGATCTATTCGTGTATGGTGGCTTACACCGCTTAAGCCGTCAGCCGTTAGGCTGCTTGGCCGCCCTCCCCCTCTAGGGGTTCGGGACTTTCTGTAACGCACTTCAAAGCAAGGTGCACATGCAAGTTCTCATTACTGTCTTGGAAAGTCATGGCAAACTCGGCCTGTTGCCAGATGGAACTCGTGGCAGTGCACTCAAAGATGAAATGCATGGCGTCATCCACTACCCCCTCTGTGCATCTAGTGCATGCGCGATCAATGAAAGTTACCCCCTCACACCGAGCCTTCTCTACCCCCAGACCGCTGTTGCCTACCTGAACCTAGTCAAGCTCGTGCGAACTTCTGTAGAGAGCTGTCTGTTTAGTGATGCCATGTGATTGATGCCAATGCCATCCGCATGCTTGAACCATGCAGCATACAAGCATCTCTCCCGATGCACCGTCTCAGGCAGTCTAGGGTCTCCCTCAAACCCAACCCAACGCCTCCCCCACCTCTCGAGCCACTTGACTTCCATAGCCTTGGTGCCTAGGACCATGTCCGGGCTCAAGGTGAACTCACCCCCCAGCAGCTCTCTGGCGGCAAGCTGGAACTGAGCACTCCAGTTGGCCTGACACCTCCTGCCTAACTCCACATCTGCCTTGATCACCCTCATTAGCAGGTCGCTGTGGGATAGTTTGGCAGTGTTCCAGAACTTGCATGCAGCCCTAAGCCAGTAAACCTGGAGGGGCAGCTGCCCCTAGTCATGCAGCACCATCAGGCCTGACACTGAGATACGTACCCTGGCAGCAAACCTGATAAAGCTGTGATCTATTGGGGAGGGGATTTCCTGAAAGGAACCAACGGATTGCCTGCATGCTAGTGTCTCGGTCGGGCTGTTCCAGCCGCCGCAGTCCGTGACCGTCACATGCTCACTGGGTCGCTCTTGGGCCGGTCAAGGCCAGGTCTCTGTTGCCATTAGCTCGCTTTCACCTTCAGTTATGTACCTGTCCATGATGTACATTGCGTCCGGCCCAGCAGGCAAACGCCGGAGGCGCTTGTGCATTACGACCAAGCACTTACAAATCGACCACAAGGAACTGATGGCTGGGGTATGGGCAAGTGTTTAAGGTCGTCTGAAGGGCCTCACATCAGTGCAAGTGAAATCCCCGACAAACCAGCAACCGTGCCTACCCTTACAGGCCCCCGATCAGCTCAGCGTGCTGTCTCTAACCCCGAAATACAGGGCTTGATTCAACCCTGTCACACTGCTGCTCTGCCACAGGTTGATAGCAGACGATGGCGGTGTGCAGCGCTTTGCCCACCACAGCTGTCCGGCTGACCTGCCCCCAGTGCCTTACTGCTCACAGCCTGCCTCCTACGCCTATCATGCATGCGGACATGTTCCAGCAGCCACATCAGGCTGCTGTTTAACGCAGTGCATGCCTCCGCACCAGCGCTGTCACCCTCATCAGGCCTGCCTGCTGGCCACAGCCCAGTACTCAGTCCTCGCGGTTGACGGGGTCGAAGTTGGACACGGCTGTGATAGCGAAGGCGATGCCTCCCAGCACAGTGGCGCCCGCCAACAGGGAGTACAGGAAGTTGCGCAGAGAGGGGGTGACGGAGGCCTGGGCCATCAGGGGCGAACCCAGGGCAGCAACGGCAGCGGCCACCACAGCGGCGGGCAGCTGGGTTGCCACTCGCTGCAACTGCTTGGGAGCACTGCACAGGGCAGCCATGATGCAAACAGGCATACATCCTAAAACAAGATGTGGCACCAGAGCTGTTTAAGGCATCTGCTAAACGCTCCAATGGGGCACCAATGGGGCGGACCTATGCTGGGACTGCGTAAGACTTGAGGCTGCCTTTGCTGCACGACATCGTGATTGCTGCTCGCATTGCTGCATGATCCGAAGTGCTGCCAGCCGACTGTCTCGCACCTGGCGCGAACAACAACTGCCGCCTTCCTGCTAACAGCACGGCTCACTGCAGCACGACCATCAACGTCCCACGGTTAGCTTGTGGGCAGGAGGTGCACCTGGCTTTGCACCAGGGCCGTGCTCAACAAGAGAGCGCACCAATTGATGGAGCGGCTGACTTGCGCAGGGCTGCGCATCCAGGCTGGGAGCGAAGGGTGCAAGATGACAGAGATGCCATTGGACCTGATGACGGGGAAGGACGCTGTGACTGCTCGACCCGGCTAGGATGTGGCCTGAGGAAGTTCAGAGATCTCTGCCTCGGTCACACGTCGCATGGCAGCGGCTGCACGATTACGCAGGCTCAGGAAGTGAACAGGCTCAGGAAGCCCTCCATGCAGCTGGCGATGTCTTTAGCTGCTGCAGCTTTCAAGGGCTGGCAATATTACTAGCTGGTTTCTACAGAGCAGAGCTGGGCTAAGCGAGCTCGTGTGTTGGACAATGTAGACCTTAAACTTACACACAGGCATCTGATACATGCTTCGCTGGCACAAGCCTGCTCTACACTCTCGACAAAAGCTACAGGCTTATAACAAGGTATTAGCTGCACTCGACGGCAGGCCCGAACCTTGAGGTTCCGTCCATACAGCTCCGGGTTTGATGTGATGGATACAATTGCTGGAGCACATGGCAAAACACCCACGCAATGACATGGCACCAAGTTCAATTGCTGGATGCACTTCGCAAAAGGCATTAGCACCATCATGATGCCTATGCCTGTGTTGGAACCCTGACTCGCGATCAGTGTCACATTGAGCCCCTGCCACACTTGTTCGCGACGCAACTTGACACGCGAAGCAGCAAAATCCAACATTCACTAAACTGAACTGGCAGCACGAGGCCGCCTTCTGTACATTAGATGGGCTGCGGCAGCAGCACAGCAGGGGCGATTTCTCCAAGCGGCGACAGACCCGGCGACAAACTTGCTGCCACTATCTTCGAGGGCGCCGGAGATGGTGCGCCAAGCAGCATTGCCGGTCGTTAAGACGGTGTCCTGTTTCGGACTCGACATGTTGGTCAACTGCAGTTCGCGAAAAGTATACGTTTGACAAGGTGCTGGGGAAGGGGAACTTTGGAGTCGTCCACCTTGTATTCGATAAGAAGACTGGCGAGTCCATGGCCTGCAAGTCCATTTCCAAACGAAAGCTTGTCACCCCAGACGACATTGAAGACGTTAGGCGAGAGGTCCAGATTCTGCTCCACTTGTCTGGACACAAGAATGTGGTGCAGCTGAAAGGCACATATGAAGACAAGAGCTACATCCATTTGGTGATGGAAGTGTGTGAAGGAGGGGAGCTGTTTGACAGGATAGCAGGTTCGTGGCCCCCTTCCCCAGCCCTCAGCCAGACCACATTCCCCACTCGTCATCTTGGTACTGCTCAATGAGCTAAGCATTCCGTCATTTGCATGTTGCTGAAGCTGCTGCACCCTTGGCCCTGTTTTTGGTGCTGCCTAGACTCCTTTGTCAACAACGGGCTTAAGCCTGTGTGCTGTGACCCTGTCCCCACCTGCTGCTGGGCCTGCCATTGTGCAGAGAAGGGTCACTTTAGTGAAAAGTCAGCAGCGGAGGTGATGCGCACCATCGTCAGCGTCGTGAATCACTGCCACACCATGAATGTCATCCACAGGGACCTGAAGCCAGAGAACTTCCTGGTGAGAGGAGCACCGCAACCTTGCCGTGTGCCAGCCCTGCTGCCTTGTCGCCAGCCTGCTCCCTCCCACCTTGCTGCTGTGCTGCACGGTGAGCCAGGCAGCCGCACAGGGCTGTCAGTCACCGCCACCATTATGCGACACAGAGTATCCTCGCCTGCACCATAGCCAGCCTCCTGCACACGCCCCTACTACTCCCTTGCTGCTGTGCGCAGCTGACCAGCAAGAAGGACGGGGCCATCCTCAAAGCCACCGACTTTGGGCTGTCACGCTTCTTCAAGGAGGGCCAGCTTCTGGATGAGATCGTGGGGTCGCCATTCTATGTTGCGCCCGAGGCATGTTCACTGCCTCCTGCATGCTTAACCCTGCCCTGCCCTCTTGCTACACCCTGCCCTGCCCTCATGCCACACCCTGCTCTGCCCTCATGGCACACCCTGCTCCCTCAGCACAAATTGGGCGGGGGCTTGGAGGTCTGCTACAGCTGCAGCTTCCTTGCGCTGCCAAACCACAGCTTCGGTACAGCCACAGCCTGCAGCTGGGAAGGCAGGGTGTCCGGCTTGGCGCTACTAGGCCAGGCAGCCCTGCTCGCCAGCAACCTCAACAGCGGGTGGGAGGCAGGGCTAGCCCAGGTGCACAAGGCATAGCCAGGGCAGTGCTCTGACCACGAGTCCACATGGCTCCCAGCGCTCCCCCCAGGATGCAACGGCAAAGCTTCCTCTCCTTGAACCACCCATCCCAGCCAATACCCCAGCGGCTCTCCTCAGTGGTAGTTGCAGCAACTAGTGTGGTCAAATGTCACTCCAGCACCCACTGGCAGCCACTGCAGCAGCAGGTCCTGGCGTCACTGCTTGCCCTTCTCAACCACCCCTACCTGACACATTGGCGGCTCCCTGGCTAGTCACACTCGTCTACACCTCCACAGCACGACCTGTGTTGGTATCTCATGGGCTGTTGGTGGTCTGCCTGTCAGCTGTGGCACTTGAAGATCAGCAGTGTTCCTGGCCTGCTTTCCGGTCGCACCAGGTGCTGCGGCGCCAGTACGGCAAGGAGGCTGACATCTGGAGCTGTGGGGTCATCCTGTACATCCTCCTCTGCGGCTGGCCCCCCTTCCACGGGGAGAACACGCAGCAGATCTTCAAGCACATCATGTCACAACCCCTGGACCAGAAGAGTGACCCCTGGCCCCGCATCTCTGATGCAGCCAAGGACTGTGTGCGCCGCATGCTGGCAAGGGACCCCAAGAAGCGTCTCACAGCAGAGCAGGTCAGGCACTCATCACTGGCCAGCCGGCTGTGCCCATCACAGCCTGCCGCAGACTCCCTGCCCTCTCCCTGCCCTCCTCCCCCTGTTTGATCTCAACACGACTCACCTCTGCTGGATGCCTTGGGCTGATGCATGGACTGATGTGGCTGCTAGGGTGCAGAGACTGCACTCTGATCTCCTCAATGGCTGCTATTGGCTGCAGCACTGCCTGTGGGCTACAGCTGGCTGGCTGCAGCAGTGGTGGCAAGCTGCTGGCACCTGCAAGCATGGCAGCAATCACATGTGCACCAGGCACCCACGTCTACCAGGCTGAGAGGTTGGCTGCGACTGTGTGCTGTCCCTCTATCAACCAGCCTTGGTGTGGGCCTGCTGCTGTGAGCAGGTGCTGAGCCACCCCTGGATGAAGGTCAACGGCGTGGCGCCTGATGAGATGATCCCTGAGGTGCTCACGCGCATGCGCCAGTTCACACAGATGAACAAGCTCAAGAAGGAGGCTCTCAAGGTCAGGCCCAAGCCTGGGGCCCACCAGTGCCTGGCTGACCTGCCCTGCTGCCTCTCAGCATGCGGTGATTGCCCGGCATTGTCCATAAGGCAGGGCCGGGGCTAGGGCAGACGCCCAAGTGAGGCATTGTCAGAGGGCGTCAACTTGGAGGGCGACTGGGCCTCCAGCCAGGACAGCTTCCCCTAACCGCCACCACCTAACCCCACCAGCCTCCACTCGACACTGGCAGCAGTGTCAGCAGCTAATTTGGAGGTTGCGAGTTGGCCCTACCCCAACCCTGTGGCCACACATCCCTGCATGGTGGGCCTGCCTGCCCCAGGTGTTTGCCCGTAGCCTGCCTGCCAACGAGCTGGTGGGCCTGAAGGAGATGTTCCAGGCCATTGACGAGGACAACAGCGGCACCATCAGCGTGGACGAGCTCCGCGAGGGGCTGCGCAAGAAGGGCACCACCCTCGCTCTGCAGGTAACCCCCCTCGCCCTATCTCCCTGACTATCGCTCGCCCTCTCACGCCCTTCTGGTCCTGCATGCTACAGCTTCCCGCTGCTCCATCATGCTGGTACATGCTGCCATCATCACCATCACATGGCATTGCCAACAATGGCGCTGCTGCATACTCAGCACCATGAGCATAAGCACCAGCATCCTGTCGCTCCTAGGTAAGGCAGTCACAGCCTGATTCAATATTCATGCACCTGCTGCCTGCCCTGGATGTGCAGGAGGTGCAGCGCATCATGGACAACATCGACGTCAATGGGAACAGCCGCATTGACTATGAGGAGTTCCTAGCGGCCACCATGCACATCACCAAGCTGAACAAGGAGGACAACATGATTGAGGCCTTCCGCCACTTTGACAAGGACAACAGCGGCTTCATCACCAAGGACGAAATCATTGTGAGGGTCAGGCAGCACCCCCCAGCGGGCTGCATGGCAGACAAAGGCTCGGTTGGCATGGAATGCAACAGCAGCAGATGCCATCAGGGGCAGAGGGACCATCAGGAGGGCACCTCTGCCACGAGAGCCTCCATGACCACCACCAGGCCATGAGTGCCATGCACCTGTGGGAGATGTTGCCCCCCCCTCCTCTTTATGAGGCAGAACCCTTTCCTCAGCATGTTGGCATTGCCAGGAGCAGGCCCTTCCACCTTCATGCCTGGTGCTAGGAGTACACGCTGGGCATTCACGCCCTCGTGTGCCATGAGCCACGTCATCATCATCAGCAGCACCAGTACAGGGCATTTGGTACGGGGCAGGGCAGGGAGCGAAGAGTGTGCAACTTTGACCATGATCTTCTCAGGCCCTGGCCTGCTGCTGCCTCCCTGCTGCCTCTGCCTCAGACCTGCCTCTGTGCTGCTGGCTGCAGACTGCCTTGCGGGAGGTGGGTGAGGAGCCTGACGAGGTGGAGGTGCAGACCATCATCAAGTCAGTGGACAAGAACGGGGACGGCACCATTGACTACGAGGAGTTCTGTGTCATGTGAGCCAAGCCAGGCACAGCCGTGCAGACCACCTAGGGTAGGGTCAGGCAAGCCCAGGCAGCCTGCAAACCGTGTCAACAGGTGCTTGGTGGTGTGAAGCAGGCAGCTGGGGACCTGGCTGCCCTGGCCTGCAGCTGCAGGGCACTGGCCTGCAGCGTGTCCTGCTGCCAGGCATGCTGGCTTAGTCATGTCCAGCGCTGGCTGCATTGCAGGATGCGCAACAACGACGCGGAGATGCTCCGCACCGCCACCCACGCTCTGAAGTCACGCATGGTGGTGAGTGGGCGCACGCTCTGGCTTCTGTGGCTTCCAATGGGCACATCGGCCACGCCTGCGGTGGACAGCGCTGCTGCTGTGCACGTGCCACTGCTACCTCCACATGGCCCCCAGAGGCACCTGTAGTGGCAAGGTAGTGGCTTGCTGGCGAGCTCTACCTTTTCACGCACCCCGCTGCTGCCAGTGCCAAGCAGCCAGGCTTCTCCGGGCACAGCTTTGCTCCCCCAGGCTGCGGGCCAGAGAGGGGGAGGGATGGATCCTCCCCTGCTTATACACTGCAGCCGCTCCTGCCGCCCCCCAGTGTGTCTGACCCCAGCCTGGCTGCTGGCTGCTCTGGCCCAGGGCTCGTCCCACTACATGGAGCACATGCTGCTCCTGCCGCCCCCTGAGTGCCTGACACCAGCCTGGCTGCTGATGCCCTGTGGCCACAGATTGCTCCCAAGATGACCCAGAGCTTCAGCGCAAAGCTGAGGGAGCCGCTGTACGAGGAGGTGTGACAGCCCGCTACCTCACGGCTGCACTGGCAGCTGGCACGCCCCTTGCTGCACCGGTGGAGCGTACCGTATCCTCTCAGGGCTGCGGCTGCCTGGCCACAGTGCCCCGCTGGCAAGGCTCTCGCGGCTGTGGTGCTGACCTGCTGCTGGGCAGCTGTGTCACCCAGCGCTGACCCCCTGGGTCATGGCTGTCCCTGGCAAGCTCTGCCAGCGACGCTTGCTCACCAACAAGCATGCTGTTGGGAGGCGACTCCGTTCAACAATAAGCAGTGGAGGGCAGGACATGCAAAGCACCTCCCGAGTAGGCACCAGGTGGCCTGTTGCCTGCCGTGCCGCTGCACTGGGTTGGCAGCAAGGGCCGAGCGTGAGCACATGCCACATCGATTCCGCGTCATGCAACATGCACTGCACATGCATCTTACTAGTACAGAACAACACTATTACTCCAGCTCAGCATAGCGGCCTAAACAGCTGCAAAGGGCTCTGACCAAGGCAGTGGCAACTGAGCGACATGAAGCTCAGGGTCAGCATCAAAGTCAGGTCAGGGGAGGGCTCAAGTGAGTCCACATGGGAGGGTGCTGAGCTGCAGGGGGGGCGGTCTCGCCCTCGCTGTCAGCCTGCTGGTGACAAGGGGTAGGGCACTGGCCTGCGCTGCCTCTGTCACCTCAGCCCCAGCTTGTATAACTGGTGGGAGGTTACTCTTAGGCAGGCACCTTGGCATGTCTTGCATGCATGTCTTGACATTTGAGTGGGCTGGTTCTGTCACCTCAGCCATCCCAGGCTATAAACACACACACACACATGCACAGTCTGTGATGCTGAGGCGGTTGGCCACCCACCACGCTTGAACGGATTCAATGGGTTCAGCAGTGTGTGGCCAGGAGCTGTGCACACCCCAGCCCTTGGCAGCCAGCAGCACGAGGAAGGTCTGCTGCACGCCCTGCAGCCTGGACACCACCCTAGGCCAGTCCAGCAGCCGCCCCTGCACTGCCCGCCCCCCCAGAGCTCTGCTAGCCCATCGTGCAGACCTCACACCTGGCGGCCAGCCCCAGGGGCCTGGCAAGCCTTAGGGTTGGGGAGGCTGGCTGCCAAGTATTGGGTGTTGGGTCCTCCCCTGCAGCCATCAGGCGGCCGTGCCGCCTTTACCCTGTATGGGGTGGGTCATGGCTGCCTGTATGGCTGGTCTGACCCTGCCTCTGCATGTGTGTCATGCTTAGTTGTAGGGAACCCAAGTAGGGGGGGTGGTCTTTCCCTCCACTGTACTGTCTCGGATATGAAACCTTAGTATGATTGTTATTGTGCATTATTGAGCTAATGCTGTGCTGCTCGTCATGCGCACAAAGGTTTGCAACAGGGTTTCCAACTTATATTGTCATGCACCTCCATAGCCATGAGCCAAGTTGCTTAGCACTCAGGTGTCCCCAACATTCAAAAAATGGCTTGAAATGATAGGAAACCGACCCCTGGTAATCAAAACGACGCCGCGTCTCAGCCACGTGGTTTCTATTTAGGTTTCGCACATCCCTGGATAGAGGACTCTGTCAGCTATGCGGTGCAGCTTGTAACATTAAATACTGTGCACTGTGCTGAGTGCTATGGCGGCTCGAATCTTGACATTCAAATTCATGCCAGTTTTGCTCATGCGGGCCTCGCCGCGACCGACCGCCGCGACCGACGTGGCCCAGTAGCCTCTGCAAACAGTCAGGGACAGTCGCCGCAGTCAAAACAATGCACATGGCACGCAAAACCGATGTAACGACGCCCCTCCACCCATGCTCGGAAGTATACAAGGCTACTGCATTGCTTGACCGCTTCGTGAGTAGTACCTACTACCTGGCCACTCTGTAAGGCCACTCAAGGTGTGTAGGCCATTGCTACGTTACCTTGCTCGACTTGTTGGGTCATTCTCCAACCTCAGCTGCCGTTGCCCTGCCTGTTGGTGCTCGAGCTTCTCCTCAAGGTCGTGCACTATAGCATTGAGGACCTCCTCATGGGCATGCTGCCACTCGGCCTCAGTCATCAGCAACTCATTTGTGGCGTGCACCTCCAAAGCAATAGCTTCAGCCCTCCTTGCTGCGGCTTTCAAGCCATTAGGACTGTGCAGATAAGCAGCCCTTGGTGACTTTACAAGTGCTGCAAGATGAGCACGCTGCCGGCTGTGGACCATGGGTTTGCGTCTTGCAATGACTTGCTAGGGCCAGGGGGCTGGGAGGGGGAGGGGGGGGGGGGGTGGCGGGGCAGTGAGGGGCTTAGAAGGGGGTGGGAGGGGCTGGGAGGGGGTGGGAGGGCAGTGAGGGGGCTGGGAGGGGCTGGTACAGGTTGGGAAGGGGTGGCGGGGCAGTAAGGGGGCTGGGAGGGGGCGGGAGGGGGTGGGAGGCTTCTGCGGGGGCTGGGAGGTGGTGGGGCTGCAAGGGGGTGCGGTCCAGGCGGTCGGAGTAGGCTAGAAAATCCTGCAAGGCAGAGTCGGGTCACGCCAAAGGGTGAGGAGGCGGCCCTGGTTGATGGATTGCCGTGCTTTCTTCTCCAACAGCTGTGTCGTTGAGTTACGAACAATGTAATAACTCGAAAATCTAATAACTCACAGTGGTCAGCTCACCACATGCCAGTTTGTGCAAGGGGGTCCCTTTTTCTGTGTGGCTGCCTAGAGAGACCTCTATCCATTCGCACTTCGCTACAATGTCGAGTTATTTCTTGCCCAACGATGGCACTCCGACGCAGCCTGCACAAATAAAAGGCTCGCGGTGCGAGCTTGGCGGGCTGAAATGAGATTGTACTTCCTGCTCGATGCAAGGCGCAGTTCAACCGCTGATGCCGCTACATACCACTAGAACAATCGATGGTGAGCAGCTGAGGTGTATCCGCGCTCGCTTGCGCCGGCATGTCCTCACTCGCAAGAGTTAACGCGCCGCTTGCCAGTAGATGCGCAATAATTCGCAGCTGCCAGTGTGATGAACGCTATCGAAAACGGTTCAGTATTGAAAGTGTAGTTGCATGAAGATTACCAACCCCATGTTGGGGACTCCTGATTAGCACCCGGTTGATGTGTAAGCTAAGTAAGCATGGAACTGACGGTTAGGCATTTTAGGGTGTATGGACAGCGACAAGAGGTCCTCTTTCTAGCTAAGAACACAGAAACATAGCTCTGCAAGGCCTGGGAAGCACCTAGCATCAACTATCAGTTGCTTGTCATGGCCCAGCTAGGGAAGGGTAGGGTGTCCTTGTAGACAAAAAACATGTTGCTTGCTCAGTTCATGCTCTCCTTGGGTGTTTAATGTATCCTGGTGTCCTGGAAATGGGGACTGCGGCTCCTAGCACAGAACACAGCTGAGGCTGGCGCACGGGTCCGCAGCTCTATAGGCCACGTCTGTCAACAAGTTCTTGGACGAACCCTTACGAAAACTTAGGACAAACCGCACAACCGTTCATGTTGTGCGCCTCTCCGTGCGACTGTTTGGCCTCCTGTGGCCTGGCAGGAACCGTGTCGACGAGGAAACGGACAAATTGCGCAAGCAGAGCGGCACCTGCCCCAGGGCCGAGCTGCAGACATTGCTACACCGGATAGCCGCATAACCGACTGTGCGTAGTGCAGTCGCTACCCTTGCGACTCAGAAGCTTGGGCGTGCACCTGCCCAAACGCACCGCGCTGCCATGGCATCCGGTGCCATGCCCATCATTGCCCTCGCGCCCAACACGATGCTTAACAACGGTCGGTATCGAATCGAGCGCGAGCTGAACCGTGAGTGGCCGAGACTATCTCAGCCTTGGACGACGGTACGCGCTGCATGTGGCTTGCCGTTAATGCAATGCTGCCAGCCGCCACGCGACCACATCTGCCTGTATTGAGGGGCAAGACGCGCTGCCTTACGCACACAGTACATTGGGTTTCGGCATAGAAGCCACGGAACCTGGGGCGACGGCAGTCCATACTGCATTGACGGCTCGGCGTCTCCAGCTCCAGCAGCACGCAGCCGGCGTACGACTTATTTGCTCTCCGTCCCCCGCACAGTCCTATTAGCAGCGCTCCTGATATTTTCAACCCTGCAGCCCTCCCGCTGGATGCCCAGCCGTTTCATCTGTGCCGTGTGTTGCGATGTACGGCCCGGGTTGCGGACCGCATCCGGGTCCTACCCTCCTGATTCCGACTCCCCGGCCCGGGCTCCTTGCCTACACCACCAATTTCAACATCAACACCTTCACCTGCTTTTCCCCCGGTCTCTTGTTGCAACCGAACAAAGCTAATCCCACACCGTGACCTGTTTCAGGTGGAGGCACCGCAGTTGTGTACGCAGCCGAGGACCAGACCACGCACCAATACGTGGCCCTGAAGGTACCCTGTGCACTGCCCAGCAGCTGAGCCGGTCAGCGGCCAGCCAGCAGCCAGCGGCAGTCAGGGGGTGCACTATGGTGATGACGTCACAAGAGGCTGAGGCCAGCTGAGAGCATGCTGCACCTAGGGCCTCAGCAGGGATTGTGAGCCGCATCCTCCCCTCCCCCCTGCCTTCCTCCCCATCCCTCCCCGCCCCTCCCTCCATTCCTCCCCCTCCCTCCTCTCTCCTCCAAGGACTAGTTAGTGAAGTGAGAGGTGGAGGTGTGTCAGGTGCGGCAGCAAGGCCCGACCCTGAGTCCTCCACCTGCCAGCCTGTCGGCCAGCATTGCACCTCATAGGGCAGGGTGAGCCCCCTGGTCAGCAGGCAGCAGCCCGGGCCTCCTCCCCCCGCTGCCTCACAGCCTGCTGGAGGGGGGGGCAGGGGCTGCCAGCCTGCCTCCAGCAGGCCTGCTGCCACTGCCATGTCCTGGTGTCAGCGCAAGGATCAGGCCGCAGGCACCGCGTGAGGGGGAGGCACCCAGCCCTCCACGCCTGCTCTGGGCTGCCTGGCTGGCCTGCCCAGGCGCCTGGCCCCTGGCTGGGCTGCCTGGCTCACCCTCTCCCTCACCCCCTGATGCCCCCCCCGGCTCATGACAGCGCCCCAGGCCTCAGCCTCAGCCCCTGCCTTATCTAGTCGGGTCCTGCCCTGCCCACCCCTGACCAGCCTACCTGCTGCTGCTGCTGCCACCCCCCCTACTGCTGCTGCTGCTGTGTTCCCTGAGCAGGTCATGAATGGCCCGGACCAGGTGCCGGTCAAGGTGGTGAAGCGTGAGATTGCGTTCAGCGCAGCAGCCCGGCACGACAACATTGTGCGGCTGCTGGATGTGTTTGCTGAGAAGGCGCAGCTGATCATCGTGGTGGGTGACAGCTGGGTGCTGGCGGGGGCATTGCCTGGACCTGGGGGGGGCAGCTCGCTCAGACTGGTGGATGCTGTCATCCAGTGGGGAGGGGGAGGGGGAACGGAGGGGGAGGGAGGGGGAGGGGAAGGCAGTGTAAGGGAGGGGTGAGGCAGGAGGGGGGAAGCAGCGGGATGGAGGGGGTGGGCAGAGGTGGAGGGGCGGGTGCGTGTGGGGCCAGGGCTGCAGGCAGTGCGATGACGGCGCGGGTGAAGGGAGAAGGGCTGGGGGTGGGGCATGTGTCCATCACAGCCCAGCGGCAGGAGGGCTGCAGCAGGAGGGGTCAGCAGATGAGGCTGGCAAGGCCTAGTGCCGGGTGCTTGGGTCCGGCTGTGTCCGTCAGCCTGCACCGCCCCTGGCCCACAATAGCGCCTACACCAGGGGGACAGCGCTGCGCTGTGTGATCACCGGGCCTGAATGCGACCGCCCCTGAGCCTCACAGGCCTCACGGGCCCCTCACCCCACGTCTGCTGCTGTGCACCCACAGCCCCTGAGGTCGCGGGTGAAGGCGCGTCAGTGTTTGCTGAGCTGAGCGTCAAGGAGCAACAGCCCTGCACTCTACATGAACAGCTGCCTCAGGGCCGGGTTGTGAGGCCTGGCTGCAGGCGGCCTAACCCTGACCCTTGGCATTGCCGGCAGACCTGCCCCAGGGCCCTCAGGGGCAGTGCCTGCCTCTGTTGACTGCTGCCAGGGGCCCTGCCTCAATGTGCTCCCGCTGCCACCGGCCGCCGCCTGCTGTGGTGTGGCGCCGCCGCCGCCTGCCAGGCTCCTGGCTCCCCTGGTCCTGTGCTCAGCCGCTGCTGCTGCCGCCCCGCAGTGGGAGCTCATCAGCGGGCCGGACCTGCTGGACCTGCTGAATGAGCATGAGGGGCGCATGCCTGAGCCTATGGCGGCGTTCTTCTTCTGCCAGCTGCTGCAGGCAGTAAGAGGGGAGGGAGGGAGGGGAGGGAGAGGGGTCCCCGGGGGGGTAGGTCAGGACCATGTGCTGTTACTCAGCATCCTGCCCATCACTCTATTTGACTAACCCACCCACCCAGCCGCCTTTGTTGATATCCTGCCTGCCTTCTTCCCTTCTTGCCTCCTCATGTGCTATTATTGAGAATTGAAACCTAACTGCCTAACTGCCTAACTGCCTAACTGCCTAGCTGCCTGACTGCTTGCCTTTTTCACATTCAGCACCACATGCCTGTCCCAAGCCGAACACCGTGCCTCTAACGCCTGCCGTGCCCCAACAATCGTGGCACCGTGGCATCTTTGGCCAGAAGCCTGTGCCAATGCCTGCCTGCCCGTCTACCCAGCTGCTGCCCAAGCCAGCCAGCTGCTGGACTGCCCGTGCCTCCAGTGTCCGCCCCCCTGCCTGCCCCAGGTGATGTTCATGCACAACAACGGCTTCTGCCACCGCGACATCAAGCCTGAAAACTGCATGGTGCAACGCGCCTCACACCAGCTCAAGGTGCGGCCAGGCAGCCAGGACACGGACATGGGGGCTGGGGTGAGCGCTGGGGGGGGCTCACATGGCAGCCATCCCTGCTGCAGAGCGTGAGGGAAGCAGCCCAACAAGCCTGCAGCGCAGCAGCAGTAGCAGGAGGCAGGCGGAGCAGCAGCAGGCAGCAGCAGCAGGCAGGTGGCAGGATCTGGCCGGCGCCAGACCCGGTGCTGGGCAGGCCTGAGGGAGCAGCTGGGCGGCCTGTGGGCCCTAGCCAGACCTCCTCCCCCCCTGGCTGTGCCCTGGCTGCCGCAGCTGATAGACTTTGGGCTGTCAAAGCACCTGGAGAGCGCCCGCACGCTGGGGGTGGGCACGCCCGACTACCTCAGCCCGGAGATGCTGCAGGTCAGGGGCGCTGCAGCGGGCTGGGGAGGGGGCTTCAGCGCGCGGGGTAAGGGGGTTGTGGGGGGTGGCTGGGGAAGGGTGGCTTGGGGGCCATAGCTAAGTATGGCTGGGAGGCGGTGAGGGGGCGGGGGGAGGACAGCAGCAGGGGGGTCCAGAGGGCACCCCTGGCTGTTGTGGCCTGCTCGGGTGGGAGCCCCTTGCCCTGCGGCCTGTCCCCTGCGGCCTTCGCTTGCATGGTGTGTGACCATGGGAGGGGCTGTGTGACCCAATGTGTGATGTGGTGCAGTGGCAGGTGTGACTGCACATGTGACCTACTGATCACATTGGTCAGGTGTGGACCAACACGTCCGGTGTGCCTGTGCCGTATGATGCGAGGGCAGTGGACGCCTGGGCCATGGGGGTGCTCATGTACCTGCTCATCACGGGCAAGTACCCTTTTGAGGTCAGTGCGGGCTGGAGGCCGGGGCGAGGGCTAGGGGCGGGGTTAGGGGTTAGGGGCAGGGCTGGGCTAGGGGCCGCAGTGCACGAGCGTCAGTGGCAGCCAAGCTCTCCCCTGCCGGGGTCTGTTGAGTAGTAGTGGGGTGAGGGGTGTAAGGCCGCAAGACTCAGACGCAGCTATTGAGCAGATATCAAGACGCAGGTATGCAGGAGCGCATACGCCGATGGCGAGGAGATATGAACGCAGACTTTTGAGTCGCCGCCTGCTGCCCCTCACCCTAGCCAAGCCTCATCTTAAGTGGCTGCGGTCCCGCTGCTGCCCCTTAGGGTTCATGACTCCCCCACACAACTGGACGCTTCTGTTGTCTGTTGTCACCGTTTCATGAGGCTGTGCTCTCAGCTGCTGGGCTGCTGAAGAATGACCGCATGCATTGATAAGTGTGGGGAGTGACCTTTAGAATGTGTGACGCCGGAATGCAGGACCCCGGGCACCCCAACAACCTGGCCCACACCATCCACAACGTGCTGGCTGGGCGCATGCGGCCCTTCCCTGACCACATGAGCGGCGGCTGCCGCAGCCTCATCACTGGCCTGCTGCGCACTGACCCGCACCAGCGCACCTCCCTGCAGGTCAGGGGCAGGTCAGGGGCAGGTCAGGGGCAGGTCAGGGGCAGGTCAGGGGCAGGTCAGGGGCAGGTCAGAGCCTCTGCCTGCAGCTCAGGGGGGTCAGGGCCAGGGTCAAGCCAGGGCCAGGCCATTGCCTGCACTCTGTCACACTGTCTCACCCTCATGGTGAAAAATGTATTCAAATGTCACTTGTCTGTGACAGTGGGAGCCGCAGTCACTCTTAGTCCGCCCACACCCTCTCCTCCTGCCCTGCTTGGTGCAGGCTATGGCCTTTGACCCGTGGCTCATGCAGCATGCTCGCAACCATGCGTTGGCAGTTGGTCGGTTAGACCTGTTGGAGCCCCTAATGGCCATTGGGCTGCATGGAGGGGGCGAGTACGGCGCTGCGGCCCCTGCTGGTGGTGTGGAGGACAGCCAGACAAGCAGCAGGGCGACGAGCAGCGGAGGTGGGAAAGGATCACCCCTGACCCTCTTCAACGCACACTCCGGCCACCACTCCCAGCAGCAGCAGCAGCAGCAGCAGGAGCAGGGGGGAATACCTCTACCCTACCCAGGCAGACCAGGCCAGCTGTCATGCAAGGGGGTGTGGCAGCAGGTGTGACCTGCACGTGCACATTGCCTGCTCAGGCACTCTCCCTGTGCTCACCAGCTGACTAGGGAGGCCATGAACTGCAGGCCTGGGCAGGGAGCTGTGACCCTGCTGCTGCTGCCCCCCCTGCTGCTGCTGCCCCCCCTGCAGGTGCCTACAGCGCCTACCCAGGCAGCACACCCCCTCCCCCTCCTCCGCCCCTACAGCCGCCGCAGCCCCCGCCGCCACTGCAGCAGCAGCAGGCGGCATTGCAGCCCTCCCCCTACCACGCCAACAGCCCCCTGGCCTCTGAGCCTCAGGACAGCCCTAGGGAGGGGGCTATGGGGCGCATGGGCAGCGGGGGGGGCTCAGGCCCTCTGCCCAGCACCTGGGGGGGCAGCGGGCATGAGGGTCAGGCAGCCCCGGCCGCAAAGAGCTCACGCTCTGCACTGGCCAAGATGCGCGAGTACTTCAAGCGCAAACTGGACGGCGGCAGTGCGGCTCCGGGGGGGACGCCGGGGTACCATGCAGGCCAGGGGGTGGCTGCCATGCAGCATTGAGGCGCATGGAGCTGTAGGGAGTGATGTGGTGTGGCCGGTGTCGGAGCTGCCAGCTCAGCTGACCTGGCAGTAGTAGGGGAGCAAGAGCCCCCAGTGGAGTCAGGCTGCAGGGTGGCTGCATGGCTGGTGCTGAGTCATGATGGCTGGTGCGGTGTGCCAGAGGCCAGTCAGTCCATCCCTTACCTCCGCCTCCTCCCCCTACCCTGCCCCCTACGCCATGGTGTGGGTTAGAGCTAGCTGCTGCTGCTGCTGCCAGGGGGGTGCAGGAGAGTTGGGGCAGGGATGGGGTGCCTGGGAGAAGCACCAGCTCGGTTGCCTGCCCTGCCTGGCAGCTTGGCTGCGTGGTCACCATTCCTTGTTATCCAGGGTGGGTGTTAGGGAGCAGGCCCCACCCCCTGCAACCAGAAGCTCCTCCCTTGGTGCACGCCAGCGCTGCCTGAGTCGTCTTTGACTTCTTCTTCTTCTGCTTGTTTTGTGGGGCGCTGGGGCCGGTGCCAACCACCTTGTCGACCTCCTTGTCAACCACCTTGCCAACCACCTCTCACTCCCTGCTACCCTCCCAGCAGCAGCAGCAGCAGCAGCAGCAGCAGGCGGCTGTGTGGGGTGCTGTGTGGTGGTGTTGCCTGGCTCACCTGGACCTATGGTCATGCCTTGCATGCACCTGCCAGGCGCTGGAGTTGGACGGGGGCGTGGTGCTTGCATGAGAGAGATGCTAGTGAGGTGCCAAGGCAACTGCAATTGAGTTGCCATGACCACACACTGAGCCAGGCCAGGGTGATGAGTTGTGTTGAGTTGTTGACGTCGTACGCGGCCAGTGCTGCATCCCAGTCGACCGCCCTGGAGCCTGACTGACCTGTGCCTCCTGTTGTGTCGAATTGTTGACGTGGTATGGGGCAAGTGCTGCATCCCAGTCTGACTGGCCTGTGCCTCCAGGGGAGCGCAACACTGGTCATCAGCTTCGCAAACTTTGCTGTACTTTGGCTTGAGGGTGTTTCCCCTCAAATGCAAGCTATCTTGCTGGCAAGGGGTTGCCGGCCACCCTCACCGGCCACACCCCAAACTCTGTCTGTTGTAAGAGGTTGAGGTGCTCTGCTTGGAGGTGAAAAGTCAGTGCCATTTAGTTGCGGGATCAATCCTCATCGCTCTCGTTGCCTCATAGCTGCATCCCTGCTGCCCAGTGCATCGGGTCGCATACAGCGAGCAATGCCTCGTAGCCCTCCCAGCGAAACAGCGTGCTAGCCACACGGCAGGTAGCGGGCCAAAATGAGACTGCGCCTCAGGCCTAAAGCAGAAAAATAGCAGAAGAACTGTTACACACTGTTGCCCCTTACAAAGGGGATGTGTGTGCGCTAGAGTGTGCATAGGGTAGGGCTCTAGCGAATAGGTTAGTGGTACAGTCCCGACTCCTAGGTTAGGGACACACACCGGTCTCTCACTGCTGTGGAGAAGTGTAGGGGCTCCACAGGAGAATAGGGACCGGGCGGCACCAGCGGCAGCGATTGTGACATGTGCATCAAGCCATGAGTCAAACAATTCGATTGCCCCTTACAGAGGGGATGTGATCTATCAGATATATCTACTGTCATACAGGTAGCTGTATGGCAGGCCTGTTACACCGATTAGAGCTGTGCACCCAGTCCCCACCAGCTCAACTGCAGTGAACCCGCACCGTGTCTAGAACCACCTGAGCCAGGCAAGGTGGCCATCCAGCCTGGCACTAGAGGGTTTGACTCCTTCACCATCCCTGACAAATGAGAAAACACGCAGCAATGGGTACATTAGTGGTGCTGCCAATACCAACAACCCTGACATATACTCTGTCACACTGTCAGCACTGATAAAGCAGGTGCACATGGTGGTGGTGATGGCAGCTGTGACGCCAGACCTGTTGCAAGCGATGCTGCTGTGGCTGACGCTGCATGTCAACGTGTCCGCCATGCCACCAGTCAGCAGATGAGGCAGCAGGCGACCCCGGTCTGCCAGTGGTTGACACACAGTTTGTCAGCCCAGGCCCATTGTTGTTCAAGGCCAAGGAAGGCAGCATATGAGCGTGGCCCACCCCTTGCCCTTGCATTGTCCAATAGGGTGTTGGTCAAGCAAAACCCGGGTGCCTTGGAGATGTACATGCAGGCGCACACAGCGCTGCTTCGCAGGGCTTACAATAAATAGATGTCTTGGGCCATTGCTGGCCGCTGACACTTGCTGAGGCTGGTGCAAGGGGTCGCAGTGGGCAGCCCCCAGGCAAGGGGGGGCCAGGAGCGGCAAGGAAGAGGATGAAGGGCATGAGGCCCTCAGTGGGAAGGACCGCATGGGCAGGCCAGGAGGGGAGGGAGGGACAATGGGGAGGCGGTGCAGAAGGCGGCATGGTGAGGCACAGCTCTGAGCAGCAGGGCAGAGCCTGACCCACCCTAGCCGCCACCCCTGCCCTCTCTAGCCTCTCAGCCATCATGCTGCGCCTAGGATGATGTGGCCTGTGGGCCTGAGCTGCCTGCACTCCGGCTGCCTGGCCTGCTGCGCCAGCTGCAGAGGGGGGCCAGGCTGTAGGGGGCGGACAGCCTGCCGGGAGGAGGTGGGTGAGGCGGGCAGGGACCAGCGCCTGGGGGGTGGGGGCGCTGCCGCCCCCTCAGCCTCAGAGCTGGCCGCAGTGACGCAGTGTGGGGCTAGGGAGCGTGGGGGTGACGCGGGGGGGGCTGCAGGGGCATGAGATGGCGGGGGGGAGCAGGAGGCCAGGGAGGGCTGCCCCGGGACACAGTCGGCTAGGGGGGGCGGCGCTGCTGTCAGCGCCCGGCAAGAGGGGGTCAGGGGCTGAGGTGAGTTTGGGGGCGAGGAGGGAGGCTGCGGGCACTGCTTGATAAACAGCGGTTGAAGGCTGCCTGGGGCGCTCCAGCTGCTGCCAAGACAGGTGCTGGCGCGCACAAGGGGCTGGCCAGGGGAGCCCCTTCCCTGCCCCGCCTGCTGCTGCTGCTGTGAGGGCACCTGCCCCCCCTGCTGTAGCTGTAGCTGACTCCCAGGCAAGGTCAGAGCCTTCCCCCAGCACTCCCTCAGCCGCCCCGCCTCCCTCCACTGTCCCCCGCTGCACACCCGCTGGCCCCCCGGCCCTGCGCCTCCTGCCTGCCCCTCACCGCGCCCGCCACCCCCCCAGCACTGCCACCCCCGCTCCCCTGCTCCCTCCCTGCTGCCCTGGGCCAGTGCCCTCAGCCCCGTGTCCTCAGGCCAGCTTCTCGCCAGCTTCCACGCCACTGGCTGGTTGCGGGCGCTGCAGGGCGGCAGGCCAGCCGCAGGTGAGGGGGCGGGCGTACGCAACAGCCTGGCTGGCAGGCTAGGGGGACTGCTGTAGCTGGCACCAGAAGTCTGGGTGGGTGGCGAGGTGGGGGCAGCAGGGGAGAGGGGGCTGGCCGCAGAGGCCGTCAGGCTTCCCCCCCAGCCTGCCAGTGACCCCCCCTGCTCGCCACTGCTGCCAGAGGTTGAGCCGCCAGCTGAGGGGGGCGGGGTGGGTGGCTGCTGGTAGCTGGGGGGTGTGGGGGGTGCGCCTGGTGCCCAGGGCCAGGTGGCTGAGAGGGGGCCGGAGCCCCACGGGGCCGCTGGCGTGGTGTCCAGCCCGCCCAGCTCCTCACTGCCCGGCCCCTCCTCCCCCTCTGCCTGGTTCATGGCCAGGTAGCCTATCAGCTCCTCCATCTGCAGGGCCAGGGGACGAGCGGGGTGAGAGCCCATGATGTGGGGTGACCCACACTCAGGCTACCATCCAGGCAGCGGGCAGGCAGTAAGCGGGTAAGCGGCTGGGCAAGCACTTGAGGAGGCTGGCTGCGGTAGGGGTCAGCAGTCCCCAGCCCCGCACCTGGCCGTGTTCGTACTGCAGCCCTGCCACCAGGCGCTGCAGCTCCCCCCGCTCCCGCATCAGGCTGTCCACCTGCAGGCCACAGCCAAGCAGCAGGCAGGGGGTGCGGGGCGCGGGGCTGGCTGCCACTGGCCCCTCCAGCACCTGCAGGCTGGCCTCACAGCACGCTGCCAGGGGCTGCAGCGCCACCTTGAGCTCACGCAGGCCTGGCCCTCCCAGCTGTCCAGCAGCACTGACCTGGGCCAGCAGCAGCTCCACCAGCGGGTCCCCCCCAGCCAGCAGGTCAGCCACAGTCCCCGCCTCCACAGCCCCCGGCCCCTGCCCTGCCGCCAGTGGCTGTGCCGCCTCCGCCTCAGCCCCTGCTGCCCGGCCTGCCGCGGCTGCCTGGAGCGACCCAGCTGCCAGGCTGGCCCCAGCCAGCGCGCCTGCAGCCTCTTCCAGGCTGCCCGGCTGCTGCGCCTCGTCTGTTCCGCACCGACTGCCTAGCGCGCTGGCCATGCCCTGCTGCAGGCGCTTCAAACAGGACTCAGCGGAACAGGCCAGCTGCACACGCCCCTCCTCCCCCACACCTTCCTCCTCATCCGCATCCAACCCCATACCAGCTAGGCTGTCCACCTCCCCTCCCTCCCCGTCCCTCTCGCCTGCCCACAGCCTGTTGTCCTGGCTGTTGGGGCCTGGGCGCATGCTGCCAGCAGCCTGTGTTGCTGCTGCCTCCAAGGCGGCTGCGTGGCTGCGCAGCATGTGCTGCAACAGCATGCGCTGGCGCTGGTGGCGGGTGGGGGCCGTGAAGGGGTGCAGGGCTGCAGGGTCGTGGTGCCGGGCATGGCTGGGTGAGGCATGGAGGGAGGAGTAGGCAGTGGGGGCTGAGGGGTGGCTCCTGGGTGCCAACACAGCACAGGCGCCCAGCAGGTAGTCTGCCACGGCCAGGGAGGTGTGGGTGGGGTCCAGAGCTGGCCTGGTCGGGTGGGGCTCAGTGCAGCAGGCAGCACGGCCCGTCACTGACCCTAGCCCTACATCACTGCAGCTGCGGTGCACGAGGTGGTGCAAGCGCGGGAGGTGGCTGGGGTGCAGTGAGTGGGAGTGGCGGTGGCGGCTGCAAGGGCAGGGTGTGTATGCTAGAGGGGGATGGTGAGCATCAGTTGTCAGCGCCAGAGACCTGAGAGCCTCTGTCACGGGGCTGTAGCCAGGCAAGGCTGCAGCTGCGGCTGCGTGCGCTTGCAGCTGTCTGTTGCGGAACTCCTCGAGCTTTAGGCGGCCAGCCTGCCTGAAAATGACTTGTTCAAGGCTATCTGACTTCCTGGCGCCCTGCAGAGATTCATCAGACAGGTGTGGGTATGATGCATGCTTCAGTATACTTGTAGACGTGTACTCATGGGCTACGTGGCCGAGTCTAGGCGCTGCATCTAGCTGATTTGCACCTGGTAGGACTGTTGGAGCTGTTGCAGCTGCTGCACCTCGCGGGAGGTTGACTGCGCTGTATTGCTCGGGTCGGCGTCACGCAGCGTCCTTAACAGGCTTGCGAGCATACCGGGCGCATCGGTCAGGCCACACAGGGGGTGGTGTGCCTTCGCGAATAGCCACGTTAACCGTACTTAACTAACTGACAAACGAGCAAAAACACTGGGTAGCCTGAACGGGGAAACCTCGTTTGTGCACACCATGTCCAGCATTAGACGCAAGCTGAAGAACAAGAAGCCCCCTGAGGGATGGGAGTTGATTGAGGAGGTGCGACCAGGACAGGACGGCGCGAGCCTGGGGGCTTCAAAGCATGCGTAGCACACGCCTGTGCGGGGTCCCTGCTCCTCAGGTCATTGAGGACTTTGAGCAGCAGATGAAGGAAGCTGTCAATGAGGAGCAGGACGGCAAGCGTAAGGCCGAGCTTACCTGGAAGATTCACCGTTTGCATTGGGAGAAAAACAGGTTCATATACGATCTCATGTACCAAAGAAAAGTCATGCCCAAGGAGCTGGTGAGCAGCATCAATGCATCGATCAGACAACTTCATGTAGCCTGCAAGCAAGGCTGACATACACCTGAATGCATCGTGGTAGTGAATGCTGCCATGCAGTACGAGTACCTGGTCAGAGAGAAGATTGCAGATGGGGCACTCATTTCAAAATGGCGAAAGCCGGGTTATGAGATTGTTTGCTCCATGCTTGCAATACAAAAGGTTAGACCCTGGACGGCTTTGAGTTTTCAGCACAAGCTGTGCCTAGCTTGCTATGATATGCGCAGCCCTGTGCCACACACCAGGAGTTGACCTCTCTGCAGTAGCCCATGATGGGGCCAGCAGCAGCCGCAAGCAGCAGGAGCCAGCAGCAACAGCCGGCAGCCAGCTGCAGCCAGCAGCGACCGGCAGCAGCCAGCAGGCAGCTGCAGCTAGCAGTAGCAGTAACCAGGTGTTGCAGGTAGTGCATTGTTAAGGCATGGGTTCCTGATGCATGGCGTGTGAGAGGCACTCGCCTCTGCCCAGATGTTCGGCAAGGCATGGCATCCACAGTGTAGCACGCAGCAAGCACCTACACACTCTGCACATGTGCCGCACTGCCAGGCAGCGTCTGGAATGTCAATGCTACAGCTTAGAAAGCAGGCCGTAGCTGTGCACTGCACAATGGGTACTTGGCAGTGAGGCAATGTCACAGAGTGCATCACAGGGTGTCACACTCGATGAACCCACTGTTGATTGCCTAGACAGGACATGTGCACAGACCTACCCTTGCCCTGTCTGCCTGACTACCGAGTGTCACCAAGAGTGACCAACCCGTCACTGCGCCATGGCTGCAGGGCAACCACAACTTTGGCACCACCTCGCACTGTCGTGTTCCCCTAGCGCTTCGTGGCGCCCAGCAGCGCATCACCCCGGATGTCCAGACTGGCTGCGTGTCTTGCGCCTCCGGTGACGGGCGGTTCGGCGGTCCTGTGTGGTGGAACACGCCGCTTGAGGAGGACAGCAAGGAAGGCGAGGCAGAGAACCGAACCGTATACCAGCAGCGGGGTGCGGAGGGCGGCGGTCGGGGGGCGAGCGGCTCTGGGGAGGGCCCCCGGTATGTGGCCGGTCGGAAGCGCGCGCCGGGAGAAGCCGGAGACTACGAGGACGAGGACGAGATGCCAGAGGAAGTGAAGCGGCGGCTAGTGGCGTTGCAGGGTGGCACGCGGCTGGACTAATAAAAAACCTGGGTCGGGCGTCAATTGTTTAGGGCGGGAGCGGACGGACAGGGGCAGTGCTGGGCTCATGACTTCAAATACCGTGACATCACAGAACAGTTCCTATGGCTCTGGGCGCGTGTAGCACATACACACTGCATCCATCAGTGAGAATCTGCCAATGCAACACCTTCCTAAGGTTAGCCCAGGGCAAGCTGCTTATCGCACAGTAAGAGCCACACAGCAGTGGGCCAGAAACTGTGCAGCCGGTAGCACCGACTCTTATATGGCAGCCCCTAGAATGGAGTGAAGTCACGAAAGTGTTTCAAGTTCCAGGGTTAAGTCCAGGCTGAACAGGGACTGCATTGAACACGCAGCGCATTGGGGAGCGCAGGTAGCGCCCACTGGAGCTGTGCTGGTGGCCAGAGCAGGCAGCTCTGCCAGCCAAAGGCAAGGAGTACCCTGGCCTGGGGTACAAGCGGCTGCGTGACCGGCCACCCACAGCCCAGCAGCAGCAGCCAGCTGTGGGACAGTAGTGTGTGTCACCCATCGAGTTGCCATCAGCCTACAGTAATAGTGTAGGTGGTAGGCGCCCGTGCCATGTGCCATGTGCATGGGAACATAACTACACACAGCCCCATAACACCAGCCATAGTGGCTCCTGATGGTACCGAGTGGTCCCTAGTGGTCCGACTCTAATGCACGCTCTATTGAATTCAACCGTCACTAGGCCTGAGCACCAGCAGTGTGCAAACCGCGGCGCCATGCCCATCGTGGCAGTGTCAGGGCGCTCAGGAACAAGCGTGGTGCAGCGATGTATGGCCTTCAGCCTGTATGGCGATGTCAGCCCCTAACCACTGTTGCAAAACCTCGCCCGCTGGAGGTCGAGGGCCGTCTTACAGTCCCAGTCAGCCCACCTTTCAAGCAGTCCAAAGGTGACCTGGCTCACCCACACAGCAGTAGATCTGTGACTGTGTAGGCAGTACTACTAAATACAGCTTTTTGGCCACCGTTGCCAAACTAGGATACTATGGTTGAGGAACCCCAGCTGCTGACAGCGACCTGTTCAGGGCTTGGCAGAACGACTTGGATGTGCAGCCAACACCAGAAACGTGCACCATGACGGATAGCCGCATGCGCTTACACATTGCCCTTGGCTAAAGATCAAGCCTTTATTTACAGAAGACAGATGACTCAATTAAGAAAGCGGCCCAACATGGGCCATGCATCATGCAGTAGTTTGCCAGTAGAAGTCACTCAAGGGTGGCCTAGCCGTAGCTGTGAATCACTGGTGCAAGTTCTGATCCTGTTCTATGTGCAGGCACGCTCCAAATGACTGCCCCTGCGGTTTCTTCTTCACAGCCTGGGTGGCTGCTCACCCCACAATGCACGCACCCTGCCATGCATGGGGGCACATCCTGGGGAGGTCGTTGCATGGCGCAGAGTCCATCTCGGATCCTCAGACCTCATCCCTCATCCTGCTACACACACTAGACCGTTTACAGTAGCAAGCTGGCTGCCGCCATGGCCATGGTTGCAGCAAGCCACATAGGCATGGAGGAGGAGGAGGCGGCGGCTGTCGCAGGGGCGGGTGCAGGGCTGGTGGTGCCGGGGGCCCCAGCGGCAGGGGAGAGGCCGCCGCTGGTGGAGGGGCTGGTGGCAGGGGTGGTGCTGCCCCCTGAGGAGCCCCCAGTCATGCCACCAGGCCTCTGCAGCCAGTAGGAAGCGGGAGGAGTGGTGGAGGCAGGGCAGGGCAGCAGGCAGGGCGGCAGGCAGGGCAGTAGGCAGAGCAGGGGCAGCATGCAAGGCAAGGCAGCAGGCAGTGCAGCAGCCCCTCTTGTACACCCAGCCCCTGCCAGCAGCCAGCCAGCTGAGGTCTCCGGGCACCAGCACCAGAGCTGACATCAGGCCCAAGTGCCGGGTGCAAGTGCTGGGAGTGTGGAGGCTGGATGGTGGAGGCTGGACGGCTGTGTTGATGGTTGGAGTGCAGCATGGCCCAGGGCGGTTAGGGGACCACATGGCACTAGCACCACCGTCACTCAGCAGGTACATACAGTGCATGGGTGATAGTGGCCATGCAAGCTGCCTGTGCCCAGCCCTCCAGCCACCCTGCACTGTCCCACACAGCCACCCCTGGCTGCCAGCTTGGGGCTGCGCTGCCCCTTGCAGCGCCGATGCTGCTTTGACTCACGGTGCTGTTGATGGCGCCGGTGACGTCGGAGTTCAGGCCGGAGTCAGGCGTGTACTCGCCAGGGCCGCTGGCGGAGGTGACCGGGGGCGAGGCGGGGTTGGTGGCTGGGGCGCTGCCGGGACCAGCGGTGGCATTGGTGGCGGGCAGGGTTGTGTTCTCACTGGCCAAGATAGACGAGATCTGGTCCACCAAGCACTGGGGCACCACGTCGGCTGCGCAGGGCGGGAGGGCAGGCAGGCCAGGTGGATGCAGTGGGCAGGGGCAAGGCGGGCAGCCAGGGTGGCAGGGGCAGGCTGACGGGCAGGCATGTGAACAGGCAGGGTCAAGCTGCGTAAAGCATAGGGTGCCAGTTGGTGTAGGGGTCTACTATGGTGTGATTGGCCTACTGTGCCGCTGCAGGTCAGGGCTGCAGCGAGGGCTGCGGTAGCAGGGCTGGGTGTGCTGCCAGCCTTGATGTGCGCCCTATCAGGGACTGCTTGCTTAAAAGGCTCCCATGACTCCGAGTGGATTTGACTAGAGTTGTGGTGGAGGCGGTCTCAGCAGCGGCAGCTCCTCAAACGCAGGGGTTGCCCCGGTGGGTTTGCAGGGCAGTTACCCTGGACCTGCTGGCAGTCACCCACCAGGGTACTGGCACTCGCCCAGGGCCACAAGCGACTGCACGTTGACGCCGGCAGTGATGAATTGGCTCAAGAAGCCGGTGATGCAGCTGGTGATCACGCTGGTGCCAGCCTCCACGGCCCTTGTCGAGTTTTCACTGCGACGCACGCAGCCAGACAACCCGCGCTGTAACCTGATGTGCGGCGTGTCGGGTAGGCAGTGCTGGCGGTGCGTCGCGATGATTTGCGGTGATACTGTCGTGCGGTGCAGCAGCATGCTCAGTCAGGATGGACTCACAGGGCTGACGAGCTAAACACGCCGGCTGCCTGCAAGGCTGGGGTGAAAACCTGGAATAGGGAGCAGCTGCAGGCATCGCAAAAGCTGGTGCTGTTCACATCTGCGAATTGGACAGTCCAAGGTGAGGCAACCGGGTCGAGTCAACCGGCTCGCACGCTGCAGTACCACTCACTGCAGGACGTCCGGATAGATGTCAGGTTCAGCGCTGTCGTGGTAGTGTTGACTGGGCATGCGTCGGTAATAACTGTGCCAGCTTGCTGCAGCAGGACGCGGCCGGCGGTGCGTCGGTGTGTGTTCACGACGCTGGCATTGGCCGTAGCCGCTAGCACCAGCAGGAGAGCTGCCACCAGCCAAGAAGAGCGGGGTGCGGCGGGGGCCATCGCGCTTTAGGTTGTTGTTGGCTGCGAGCTGGTGGAGCTAATTACACGCTGGTCTGGATAACGCTGAGTGTCTGTGCTTGTGACCCACTCCCTAGTTTATCTATGGCCCCCGGCCTCATTCTTTGACGAGAAAGAGCGGCAGCGCACGGCTAGCGTCACCGTAACCCCCGGCGCGCATACCGTGCCACCAATCGCAGCGCTCGGCGCCTGCGCCCGCGTCAACGCTGACCGACATGGCCAGAGACGTTTCCAACAAGGCGGCTACTGGTGGCGTCATGCCTGGCTATACTATCCCTCCTTCCCCTACTGCCCGCCGCCACGCTGCCCAAGGAACAGCCAGGCCGGCCCTCACATGCGTTGCTGCAGGTGACACGCGGCGGACGCTTTGTGCTTTGGGCCAAAGCCGTCCCCACGGGCAAGCTGCTAGAGTTAACCCCAGAGCAAAGGAAGGAAGACACCACACCCTCACCGGCGGTTGAGCCGGGTGGAAGGTGGCAGTGGGTGGCGCCTAGCTGGCTTCCCACTGGGCTAGTGGCCCCCTGCTAGATGCTGGTGAGCAGGTAGGGTAAAGGAGCATCGTGCGTGAGTGCAGGTGGTGCCGGCAGGTGGCGAAGAAGTAACCCAAGGGCCACTTGGTTCAGGGTATGAGTTGGTTTATGTAGGGGAAGGCCTGCCTGGGTAAGGACAAGGTTGAGTCAGCATACAGCAAACGTGTTTTCTGGGCAATCACTGTTGCTGGGCTCTAAACAAGGCAGGAACCGGCAAGTAGAGTAGGGCAATTGTGGGGCTGGACTGCTTCCTCCATCTGCCTGTGGCTCCATAAAAGCTTCAAAGCTTGCCTGTGAGCCAGGGGAGGATGAAGTGATGTGTACCTAAAAGGTAAACGTGTTGTGATCTGGCTGGAATGTAGCGTCACGCAACTCCTGAACCCCACAGCCCTCATGCTACACCAAAGTAATGCATGAGTTGTAACCAAACGCAGGCTGCGAGCTCATCGTTGTAAAGGCTACTGACAGCGTGCCTAATGCCCACTTCAGCTCAGCCTTCTGGTGTGTGTGCCTGTTGCCAGAGCCCTGGTAGCTCCAACCACACACATCCCCTTTGTGAGGGGTTTAGTATTTGTTTTGTTTGGGATTGTCGTGCTGCAACTTGCGCCGCCACTTGCCCGTCACGCAACCGTCACGCAACCGTGTATTCTCACGGGAAACCTAAGTTGCTTGAAAAGGCCACCGCCCGTCTCACTGCACATCGCGTCATGGCAGGAAAGTAGCGGAAGGGCAGCGCCAAGCAAAAAGAGGGCCCGGCAAGAAGCTGAAAGGTTCGTGTCCCTAGCCGACTGTGAGCTACGTGAGTTACGCGACACGGAGGACATGGCTGAGGTGTCCATGGAGCGCCATGGGCGTGCCAAGCAGCTGGTGGTGTTCTTTGGCGCAGCTAGCATTGGCACTGGGGGTGGGTGGGGTGCTGATGCGGTGTTGCGTGCCTGCTGCAAGGTGGTGTGCAGGCCCAGGGGCTCAGACCAGCTGCGGGGCAGGGTGGTGCTTGTGGATGAGCACTGCACCACCCGGGTCAGCTCAGCAGTGAATGGCAAGCAGCCATGTGAGGAGGAGCTGGACCATGAGCAGCTCACCAGGCGTGCAGGCTGGAAGCCCCCAGCAGGGCAAGTGGACTGCCGCCTGCTGCGCCCAGCATGGAGTCAGCAGCGTGACCAGCCAGTGCGGTGCCTGATGTGGTGTCAAGTAGTGGCCCCCCGCAAGCGCCCACAGGCCCCATGCAGCAGCCAGGCAGCCACACAGCCAGCAGCTGCAGAGCCAGGGCCCAACACTCCCCCACCAGCCAAGCGCAGCAAGCGCACCGAGGCTGAGCAGGCAGCTGAGCCCACCCAACCCACCAAGGCCAAAGGCAAGGCCCAGGGCAAGGCTGACAAAGCCAAGCCAGCACCACAGCCAGGCAGGTGGCTGGACAGGGACTGCAATGCAGCGCTGAACATGCAACGCATCGGGGAGAGCAGGTGGCGGCCACTGGAGCTGTGCTACTGGCCAGAGCAGGGAGCGCTGCCAGCCAAGGGCAAGGAGTACCCTGGCCTGGGCTACAAGCGGCTGCGAGACAAGCCACCCGAGGCTCAGCAGCAGGAGCAGCAGCCTGCTGAGGCACAGTAGTGTGTGCCCCCTTTTGTTGAGCTGTTATCAGCTTACAGTTAGCGCATGTTTTCATGCCAACTTCACACAATAGCCCTAATGGGTCAGGCAACAGTGTAGGTGGTAGGCACTCATGCAACATGTCCATGTGCACTGGGTATACTCCACACAGCCCATTCACACCATTTGAGTCGGGCGACTATTGCCCACTAGTGGTCCCTAGTATTCCCCCTAGTGGCCACTAGTGGTCTCTGGTGCTCCGGCTTATATGGAGGCCTTAGTGAGGGACAAGGGGGCTGCTGCCTCGTGCAACAAGCAGCAAGCCATGCATGAATCGACGTTGGGCAGCAATCTTGGCTGAGTTACCATGGAGCAGGTTGCCCGTTGCCACACCCAAGTCGCTGACGGGCAAGGCCAAGCAGCCGCACCAAGCTGTTCTTCAGGATGCGGCTATATCAATGAAGCAGTGATTACCAAAGGGTTCAGTCACCAGAGGCCCGAGACCAAGTTTAGGCTGGACCATAATGGTTCGTAGCTCAGCTTTAAGCTTGGTTATGACAGAAACCAACTTGCATGCCCTTTGAGAAGCACGTGCACACCCCTGTCCGTGTCTGATGTGTAAGGGCCGTGCGCGTCAAGCCCGGCAAGCACACCAAGCGTAGGATGACATGGAAGAGGGCTGTCTTTCCTCATTGCGACTCTCACCTACACATCCTGGTTCTGGTCTAACCCCATCGTGACGGCTATTGCAGCAGCTTTCTCGCTTCGGGAGCGTGCGCCGCACATCGTCAGACAGCGGCTGGCAAGTTTGGCAACGTGCCACCTTCAAGCGTGCTCTCTGGCCGTTGCAACGCGATGTTGGATGCCTTGGCTGGTCGAGCCGGGCGCAGTGTGTACAGCGGCACGTCACACATCGGGTGCGTGAAGAATGGGTACAGCTGCAGGCAGGCACGGCCAGCGTGCGCCAGACGCTCCACCGAGATGTCTGACGCTACATTGCCGATGCGGCCAGTCGTGCGCACAGCCGGACGGGTGCGGTAGCCAGAGCCATGGCCAGTGGAACGACAGCAAGAGCAGGCGCGGGCGCATGAACAGCAGGCGCAGCAAAAGCAGCGCTAGCGGCAGCAGGTGCGGATGTAGGGTTAAGGAACGCAAGGGTTACCTTCAGGTATACCACAAAAGCGATGAACCAGCCCAGCGCCAGGCCCACACAGACGTCTGATACGTGGTGCCAGTAGTCTGCAGCCACCAGCAAGCACCACAGGCAGCAGGCAGCAGGCGACAGGGTCAGGGTCAGGGTCAGGGTCAGGGTCAGGGTCAGGGTCAGGGTCAGGGTCAGGGTCAGGGTCAGGGTCAGGGCCAGGGTCAGGGTCAGGGTCAGGGTCAGGGTCAGGGTCAGGGTCAGGGTCAGGGTCAGGAACCTGAACATGGGTCAGGGCTGCGCACATCAGGATTGAGTCAGTGCAAGGGTAGGAGCATCAGCTAGGTATTGTCCTCAGCACAACCAAGTTCACCAAGCAACAGACACAAGCGCAGTCAAGGGTACTCAGCCCTCCCTGCGCAGGGCCAGGCCCGCTACAGCCTGCGCCATGCCACTGTCCTTTCACCTACCCTGCCTCCGCCCACCCCTCCCCACCCCTCCCCACCCCTCCTTTCAGCAGCCCCGTGCATCCTCCCATGCCTCCACCCGTCCCCCCACCCCCTGACCTGTGATGCGTGTGACGCCCACCACCAGGGAGGCCAGCAGGGGCACCAGGCTGAGCATCAGGGGCCAGGCGCGGCCGCCCCCAGTGAAGGCGCGGGTCTGGCCCAGCAGCCAGGCAGTCAGGAAGCCGAGCCCTGCGCCGCTCCAGCTGGAGTGGCCGCTGGGGAAGCTCTTGCGGTGCTCTGCCTCCGTGGCTGAGTCCGTGCTGCATACTGCGTACCCCTGGCCAGAGGGAGGGGGGCGTGGGAGGAGGGGGAGGGGAGGGGGAGGGGAGGGGGAGGGCATGGCACCTGGGCCGGGTACGTCACAGGCCCACACTCACACTGTCCAAGGTAGCAGCAAAGTCATCCACGTCTGCAAGACTTGCTGCAAGGGTGCCCCCTAGGGTGCGCCTCTGTTGACCGATGTCCAGAGCAGCCAGGTCTCACACTGTTCAAGTTTGCAACAAGGCAGCAAAGCCTCCAGAGACTGGCTGCAAGGGTGCCTCAATGGAAGAGGAGGCCAGAGCAGCCAGGGCGAAGGTGGGTCCCAGTGCCAGCCGGGGCTGAGGGTGCCCCCTAGCCACTGCTTACCCCATACTGGTTCTCCCCAGCAAACACCGGGGCGCCGTCTGGCCAGCAGCGGAACACAAAGTTGGGGCGCGGCCGACCAATAGCTATCTGCACACAGTGAGCTGCAGAGCGCTCTGAAGGCAGCAACACACACAGCATGGGCAGTAGGGCATGTCGGGCATACACCGGGCGTGCTGTCTGCATGAGCGCTGCTGCTGCTGCAGCCCACCGCACCTTAAGGCAGTTGGTGATGGCTGCGGTGAGGAAGATGGCGAACAGGCAGGCGTACAGGGTGCGGTACCTGGACCCAGACAGGGTGGGACAGGCCTGACAGACCTCCCGCTCTCCGCCCCTCCCTGAACACTGCTGCCGGCCTCACTCCTGCTCCCCACTCCTGCTTCCGCTCCTCACTCCTGCTCCCCACTCCTGCTTCCGCCTGCTTCCGCTCCCCACTCCTCCCTCACCGCCTCTTCCTGCCCCCACCACCTCCAACTCCCTGACCCCTGACACACAGCTCACATGCTTTTGACACCTTGCTGCCCGCTGCCCACTGCCTGCTGCCTGGTGAATCAGGGTGACGGACCACCCTGTACGCCTAGCAACAGCAAGCCAATCATCCCACCCACCCACCTACCTACCCGCCCGCTTGCCTGCCTGTCTGTCTGCTGCCAGGAGTTGGCGGCGGGTGCTGCGATTGTGCCTCACCACACGTCAGTGGTAACCTTGCGGGGTGACAGCACCAGGCGGGCCAGGGAGAAGGCCAGCAAGGGGGCGCCTATGGCATACACTGGCACCGTCCAGGAGGGGACCGTGTTCTCTGCGCAGCACAGCAGTACAGCAAGCAAGGTGTACTGCAGCACAACACTAAGCATGGCGACTCCGATGGCAGGGGACCAGGCCTGTGAGGGCCCAGCGGCACTGCTCTGCACAGGTTGCAGCAGCACCCCCTCACCCTCACTCTCAGCAGGGAACAGGTGACAGACTGTTTAGTAAACCCCTGCCCTGCCCTGCCCTGCCCTGCCCTGCCCTGCCCTCTTCAGGAAGCAAGAGGATGGCCCCTCCCCTCAGGAGCAGGCCAGGCGCCCAGGGCAACAGACAGGTGGGTGATGCAGAACGGGCTGCTGAGGGGCCTGCCGCAGCCCCTGCCCCTGCCCTTGCCCCAGCAGCGCGACACCCTAGGGGGGGCGCAGTGGAGCCTGACAGGTCGCTATCCAGGGCCAGCTTGGCTTGGCTGCTTGGTAGGCACGCTGCTCATAGCCTATGCAGCATGGGGCAGCTGAGGCCCAGTGAGTCAGCGTGGGGGTCAGCGTGTGGGCAGCTTGGGGCCGGCTACCCTCTCACCATGGTACGGGTACGAGTGCTTCCACAGCGTCTCCTGTGCCAACAGCAGCAGCAGCAGCAGCAGCAGCAGGACAGTGGATGGATACCCAGGCAGCCTGACATGACACAGTCGCTGACAAAGCTGGTCCCGCTGTTGTCTGGCAGTGTGGCTGGGCCAGCTGACTAGCGCTGGGCTGGCAGCTGCAGGGCAGTGGCAGCGCCTGGCATCAAGTCATCGAGGCATTCACCCGGATGAGGAAGACCTTGCGGGGCTGGGCCCTCTCCAGGCCCTGCGATACCACCACCACCCGGCCGCAGTCTGTGAGGCGGGGTGAGGCAGCAATGCTGGTGATGGCTAGGGCGCATGGCAAAGGCAAAGTGATGATGGCGATAATGACACGCCAGCCCAGCCCAGCCCAGCCCACCAGCACTATCTTACCTCCCTCCACACCCCACCCCTCAGCGCTTTCAGAGGCGCCAGGGTCGGCACACCAAAATTGCTGCAACTACACAAACTACAAACGATGCTGCAAGTTGAATCCACGACATGCCTCACACGGCCCACTGGCACGACTGGTGCCCCTGCTACCCTCACCTCACTGCCTGAGCTCACTGCCACCCTGTCACCTGACCTGCCTGTCTACCCCACTGGCACCAGGCTAGTCACCCCTGAATGACGCAGTGCACCAGGGTCCGGCAGCGGCACAAGCCTGGCACCAGTGGGGGTCACTCTGTAGTGTTAGCTACCCTGTCGCACTCCAACCTACCCTGCCACACTCTCCTCTCAACACCCAAGGCTACTTAGGAACAGGTGCAGGAGAGCTGGAGCAGCAACAGCAGGGGGGCTGGCGCTGGTGCACTCCATTAACATGGCAGGTGGCATACGCGTCACCTGCCCTGATGCCCTGCCTCCCTGCCTCTACCCATCATGTTTATAAACACACTCCACTGCACCTTGCCCACAAAGTCTATGTTATAGCAGTTATGATGCCTCTGTGCTGCTGGGCCGTAGTTGCAAGGACGCACAGTGCAGGCTGTGCGCTGATGGTGTTGGTTGCTGCCACCCACAATGTACAGGACGACAAGGGCAAGCAGCACTGCGATGTCTGACGCCATGCTGGAGTACTTGAGCAGCAGCTGCATCCCGTGACTGTGCTTGTTCTTCGCTTCCAGATCCACTGGGCTGGCTGGACGATGGCTGATTGGGATCATCAGGTTGCTGTCCATGCAATCTAGGTCAGTCGACGATAAGTGGCCGGACCCTGCGGACAGCTCAGGACAGCTGGGCCCCGGGTACGCGCGTCATGGGCTTGATCGTGACGTATGCAGACACCTGGTCGCCACAGCGCGAGTAGGTGCTGCTTGCTGCGGGAGCGCTGTCGGCAGTTTGTCAAATCCGACATGCAACTCACGTAGGCGAAATTGTACTCCAAAGGGCGTCGCGGCCATAGCCTGTGCTGCAATAAAGCTGGCCTTATATGCCAGATTGTCCGCCTTTAACCTTCAACCCCTCATCGCCCAGGTGCTGTGGACGTGGAGCAGTGACTGAATAGGCTCTAGGAGTTACAAGGCCTGCAATGCACATTCAACTTGCATCATTAGACGACATGGGTGTTGAGATGGGTGTTTAGATTGCCTTTCAGCCTGCCCTTGAACACTACAGCCCTCCCAAAAATGTGCTACTTTGAAAGAAAGCAAGAGTTGTAGACGAACACAGGCTGCGAGCTACTGCTAGCGTGCCTAGTGCTCAAAAAGTGTGTGTGCCTTCATCACTACTACTATCTACAGCTCCTACAGCTCGAGCTCACACATCTCCAGGGGTTTAAGTTTAGTGGGATTGTAATTAAGAAAACCATTTTACATGTTTACTAAAAGAGGACGTTTCGGCGAACGTTTCGTAGAAACCAGCTTGCCACACAGACACGTTCCATCGCCCTGAATCGGTATCGTTAACTTCGTCCTCCATGCACAGTGCGTACAGGTGCGCCCGCCAGGTCTGCTACTGCCCACAATTGCTCTAAACGTCCCGCTGTCGGGAAGCTCCCTGCCCCTGCCCCTGCCCCTGCCCCTGCCCCTGCCCCTGCCCCTGCCCCTGCCCCTGCCCCTGCCCCTGCCCCTGCCCCTGCCCCTGCCCCTGCCCCTGCCCCTGCCCCTGCCCCTGCCCCTGCCCCTGCCCCTGCCCCTGCCCCTGCCCCTGCCCCTGCCCCTGCCCTTGTAGGCTGTGGCCAGCTGTGTGGGGGGGCTTAGGCCTCACTAGCTCCCGCTGCAGCCACAGCCTGGCAGCAGCAGCAGCAGCAGCAGCAGTCAAGGGTCCAGCAGCAGGAAAGCTGCCCCGGCGGCCGGCCAGCACGGAGTATGACGTGGCGGTCATCGGGCTGGGCGCGTTTGGCAGCGCGGCTTGCTACCACCTAGCTCTGCAGGTTAGCCAACACACACCTGATGCCAGCCAGACCCCACCCCACCCCATGCCATGACGCTGGGTGCACCAGGGCAGGGGGCACAACTGCCCAACTACCTTGTTGCCAGGTGCAAAGTGCGCTGCCTGCCGGTCTGCCCCTGGCTGCCTCCCTGCCCGGACCCCTGGCTGCTCAGGGGCTCAGGGTGCTGGGGCTGGAGCAGCAGCCAGCGGTGGCACACGCCTGGGGCTCCTCCCACGGCCACACTCGCATCATACGCCTGGCATACAGGGAAGGTAGGGGGTGGGGTGCAGTGGGGAGGGAGGGGGGGAGGGGTGAGGTGTTTAGGGGAGTGGGGTTAGGGTCAGAGGGGTAGGCGGTGGGCCTCAAGCACGGGTTGGCTCTGGGCCCTGCAGCCAGCTGCTAGCCACCGGCACAGCGCTCACCACAGGCAATGGCAGGGTGGTGGTGGTGGTGGAGGTGGTGGTGGTGGGTCCACGCAGGTCTGGGTGCAAGTGGGTGTGTGGGCTGCTGGTGCTGAGGGCGTGCAGGGGCTGAGTACGTGCCGCTGCTGCGCCGCTCTTATGACCTGTTCCTGGAGCTGCAGCAGCAGGCCGGGCGCCAGCTGTTCGTCAAGACGGGTGAGGCTTGCTTGTTCGGGGAGGAAGGGGGAGGGGAGGAGGGGAGCAGGGGAGGGAGGTAGAAGAGGGTGGAAGAGGGTGGAGGACGGGAGGGGTGGAAGGGGGCTGCAGTGTTAAAGAAAGGGTTGGGGTAGAGGGTTGAGGGCAGCCCGGGGTGTGAAGACAACCCTTGTGAGGGGGAAGGGGGAGAACACGGCGTGAGGCTGCCCTGATGCAGGCTGCCCTCCAGCGCCACCCCAACCTCCTCCTTTCCCAGCTCCCAACAGCTACCAACTACATCCTCCTTGCCCACTGCTGACGGCTTGCCCTGTGGGCTGCAGGGGCTGGGGCTAGGCGTGGCGCTAGGCCCTGCCGCCCCCCAACACAGCCACAGGGCCGCATCAGGCAGCTACCAGCAGGCAGCATCCTAGACCTCAATGCCTTCATCGTGGCCTTCACCCTGCCCGGCCTTAACCTGACCTCTCCTGCCACCCCCCACATGCTGCCAGCTGGTGACGACCTTCACCGCAGCCCCTGCACCAACCCCTGCCACCACTCAACCACATGCTGTCGGGTCATGCAGTACTATGGCCATGTGGCAGGGGCTGGGGCAGCTGCTGAGGGCAGAGGCGCCCGGCATGGCCTTAGGCGCGGAGGGCGATCCCCAGGCAGCTGAGCCCCTGGCCTGGCCCTGAGTGCAGGCATGCTGGACATTGGCCCGGACCAGGCCATCCAGGCCGCCCTGACAGCAGCCCGCATGCACCACCTGCCCCATGAGGTGACCCCCTGCCCCACCCTCACCTCCCTCACCTCCCTCACCTCCCTTACCTCCCTCACCTCCCTAAACCCCTGACCCAACTGGTCCACCTGGCCACCGCTCAGGGCCGCTGCTGCCCCCCCCCCCTGGTGGCCGCGCATTTGTCTCCCTGTCTGCTGCTGCTCCTCCTGCCACCGCCGCTGCCCCTCCCTGCCAGCCACCCCTCCCCAATGCTACTGCTTCGCCCCACTGCTGCTGCTGCCAGCCCTGCTGTTGTCG